>CM024545.1:29044848-29292348 GCA_014182365.1 Eucalyptus tenuipes
TCTCATGAACGTGTTCTGCCCTCCATTACATAATACCTGGCTGTGTCCCTGTTTCTTCGGATTGTGGATATGCAGTCTATATGCAGAGGGTTTTTGCAGATCTACGAAGTTATTTTGTACTTACAGTTGGTTTGAAAACGAAAAAGCAGTTGATGGATGGGACAGGGTGAAGCAGATTCTGAAGATGTTTATTGAATTTGCAAGTGGCGTTGGGTTTTGGGCGGTGGTAGTTTATAGGATTTCCAACTTTCTGGTTCATAATTTGGCTGCCGGTAAATTCAAAAAATACTTCCTTCAGAGGGTACTGCGAAGAGAGAATCGTCGGTCCCCCCGGACATGAGTAATGGTGTGTGGATCCTGGCACAGGCGAAACCTTTATTTGCTTTCCACTAGAAGAGTCGGTCATTCAGTCATTGGCATTGCATGTTTGCTGCACATGTTGAGAGAACCCACGTACAAACATGCTTTTTTTTTTTTTTAAATTATTTTTTTAATTTTTACACTCATCCTTTACGTAGCTAAGAGTTTCGCGCATTGGGGTTCGTAGGATGAGGTAGAATGACATAAAAAAAAGGATGTCCAGATGGGACAGATACGTCCACGTTGTTTGCTGAGGCCAAACGCATTGGCAATCATCTCGGAAGAGGTCTGGACTGAACTAGACATGCATGTGTCTTGTTGCGTATAGACGGGCGATGCGTCCGCCGAGAATGATTGAAAGTGCAGGGAATCAAGGGCGCATTGGACGCTTGTGACCCATGTTCAGGGTCTCAAGCTCGGGGTCACCACGTCCATATTTGGATTTATTCTGCAGCGACCCGCCCACCGAGGAGGCGCATATTGGGCCGAATCTGGAGCATCCCATTAAAATATAGACATCGTGTATCATTGCCACTCCACGTACAGAGAGCGAGAGAGAGACGGCAAAACAAATGCGTCGTCGTCGTGCCAATGAATGCTGGGACGGGGGCGTTGGCGGGGAGAGAGTTCCAGAAACTGCACGCCACAAAATATGGGGAAAAGCTGGTGGAGATCACGTGGTGGCCCTGTCGTGTTCAAGGAAAGCAAAATGGACCGTCTTTGCTTTGCTTGAAACCGCATGAATCCCGTGATTATTTCTTTCCTCTTCCTTCTCGTTAACGAAAGGAAGCAAAAGCCTAAATAATCATCATCCCCCCCTCCTCAATGCCACCACCCAAGAAAAGATGAGATGAGAGGAAACGGGGGAAGTTCCAGTCTGTCAAATGCTGGAGATTAGGATTTCACACCGTTCATTCTCCCCTATCTCCTTGATTTTTCTTTTTTTTTTTTGGGAGAATGTGAAATTGTAATGATCAAATGTACAGCTGACACATGCCCCCCCGCCCGATTTTTCCAAAAAAGCTGCTTCTCCTTCCTCCCTCCCTCCCTCCCTCTCTTGATAAGAGAAAAGAGAGAGGAGAAAAGGTTCGAGCTTTTTGATTCTTGATCTCACGAGAGAGAGAAAGAGGAGCAGCGAAGCGATGATGGAGAGGAGGAGGGAGGAGGAGGATGGGAATGGGCGTGAGCATGAGCACGACATAGAGATAGAGGGGAAGGAGTCGAGCCCCAAGGGAATGCGACAGCCCCTGCTCTCGCACAAGCACGACAGCGGTAGCCGCATCAACCGAACCTCCCAGATTGCCATCGTCGGTGCCAACCTCTGCCCCATTGAGAGCCTTGATTACGAGTGAGCATGCTTCTTCTCCCCCTCTCCCCCTTCTCCTTTCTGGCTTTAAGTGGGTCGTGTCATTTGGGTCGTGTCGCTTCAGATGGCAGGTATTCGTATTGGGATGGCCTGCGGTTCTCACTCACCCTCTAGTTTGACAATGGTTTACGGAAAATGTAAAATTTGGGTCTTGGACATTATGATGCATATCACATCTCCTGGTGGTTTCCCAGCCGTTTGGAAATGAAACCACACGTGGCTCCTGCTCTTCCTAGACTGACCCAATTCGTATAAACTGACGTCTTACCCACAACAGGGATGGTCGGCTCATGAGATGCTGGGTTCTCCATACAATCATGCTGTGCTGCTAACTAATTTCCTTTCGGCCATTGCATCTGTAGGATTAATCTCATTCGCCACTGATTGTCCATGTTTGCACGCGATTTGCCCGGTCTCACTATTTGATTCTTCTTGTAGAATTGTGGAGAACGATCTTTTCAAGCAGGACTGGCGGTCTCGGACGAAGTCGGAGATATATCAATACGTAGTTCTGAAATGGACTCTGGCCCTTCTTATTGGCCTAGGCACCGGATTGGTTGGGTTTTTCAATAACATTGCTGTTGAGAATATTGCTGGTTTTAAACTCCTGCTCGCCAACAATCTCATGCTTAAAGAAAGGTAAATGTTACTTCACTCCCACTTTCGGTTTAAGCTGTGTCCTTTATCAAACCAATTAAAGTTGAGCTTTGTATACTTTTCATTGTTTGAATCAACAACTCAAAATCTCATAAATGGAAAAATTTGCCAAAAAATATGAGAAATAATGCCAGAACAATTTGAATGATTTGTAGGCGAATGTTTACTCTCTCCAAAGAGGTTGTTACTTCCAATTTGCTGGTGTTTCTTCCCAGTAACTATTCTTGCTTTGTAGTGCAGGTATTATCAAGCATTTGCAGCATATGCTAGCTGCAACATCGTTTTGGCTGTTGCTGCTGGAGTGCTCTGTGCTTACGTTGCCCCTGCAGCAGCCGGTTCTGGCATACCAGAGGTGAAAGCATACCTCAATGGCATAGATGCTCATACTATACTGGCTCCTAGTACCCTTTTTGTAAAGGTTAGCAGCAAGTAGCTCCTCTTTCTCTCTTCCAACACCCCCCTTCTTTTTCCTCCTCCTCCTCCTCCCCTTCTTATGAAAAAAAAAAAAACAAACAAACAAAAGATTCCAGGACGTGTCTCAATATAGAATAGAACTATGATGCCTTCTGGGCATTCTGATGTTCTCGCATGTCATCATGCTTTCATCCTGCAGATATTGGTGCTGCTCTTTGTTCTTATGTTAGCGTGAAATTGCTCTCATCAATTGCATCCATCTTAAACTAAATAAAATGTTCTGAGGTGATAATAATACCTGAACGGGCCTCTTCTTTTCTCCTCTGGTTCCACGTCAGGACATTGGGGCTGTTATGGGTTAACTATAGTGGGTCTCCCGTATATTTTAGGAGTTCTGTTTGCATCTTAGAGCATTAAGATCTTTTTGTTTGCTAAATTTCATGCTTGGTGCCTAATAATTCCGAGATGGCCAAACTTTCTAGGGATGTGCATCTATGGTGTACAATTCAATGAGATGCTATAAACTGACCGTTTTATGTACCCAGTTTACCTGATTTCTAAAATTAAATCGTCCCTTAACCAGAATATCTCATTATCTAGAGAAATCATCACTTTCATTAGAATCTCTCATTAGTTTTCTTAGTCTGTCTTCTTAACTATAAGTAACTTGGGGGTATATTTAGAGGACAGCTAGATAAATTAGGTTTAAACCAGAGAAATTCTACTTGTTTTGGGATGATCAATAGTCATTCAGGGATCAATATTGCATTCTATTAGATCACGAATATGACCTCCTATGCATATTCCATTTTCCAACTGCTGAGCTCTTAGATAAATACTTGTGTCATACAAAATTTGTACTTCAGGCATGCCCTTTTTCTCCTTCATTTTTCCTTTGACCTTCTACTCCAGAGAGAAATTTATGCAAAATATCTCAAAATAATCACGAGGATGCTCTTAGAAGCACCAGTATTTCAAATATTCTAAACAGAGTTCTGCTCAATTCTTCACTTTTATGTTTTCGTCACAGATTTTTGGTTCCATATTTGGAGTTGCAGCTGGATTTGTAGTAGGAAAGGAAGGGCCCATGGTGCATACTGGTGCTTGCATTGCCTCTTTGCTTGGACAGGGTGGATCTCGCAAGTATCGTTTGACTTGGAGGTGGCTCAGATACTTCAAGAATGATCGGGACAGGCGGGATTTAATAACATGTGGTGCAGCAGCTGGAGTAGCAGCAGCATTCCGTGCTCCTGTGGGTGGGGTCCTCTTTGCACTTGAAGAAGCAGCTTCATGGTATTTGCTTCCTCTCTAAGCAATTCTAACTTACATTTTGCCCTTGGGTTGTGCTATAGTGAAGTCACTTTGGTTCCCTGTAGTTTGGAGTGGTGCATTCTCACCTTCTTTTCGTGGTAACATCCCAAATTGCATGTTCCAGCTGAATTGCGACTTGGCACAATCACACTCAAGATTTTTAAAAAATTGTTGGTCCCTGGTGCTTGCTTTTTTCATTTTTCACATTTTAGGGTGGGGGTTGGGGTGCCTAGGGTCATATTATTTCTTTGGTTGAACTTGAATGGATCTGGTGGACAAGGCATTGACTTTCTGGTCTCGAATTGAAATGCATGGGCAACCAGTTCAAGGGTAGTGGTTTGATCCTTTCCATTGAGGCAACCTATAAGCTGCTGTGCCGTACATTGAGTTTTGCCCAATTGCATTAATTTAGAGAATCCAGGAGTTGTTATATAACTGACCCAGTATTCCTAATTTTCACATAACTTTGGGGTGATGTATCTAATCCTGCTTCCTCTGTTTTGTGGTAATCTCTTTCCATTCATTAGCTTTGAAACTCAATGATGCATAGTGAAATTTCCACCAAAATAAATATTTCTGAATGAACAAGCTCCTGATTTTCTGCCTGCACCATTCCTCTCAGCTCATACAAGTCATCACATTTATATTCTGTGTATAATGGAAAACTTTTTATGGACCATTTTTTATCTGGAGAGAGGCTAGAATAGGACTCGCAAGTGGTAGCTTGATGTCATTGCTCTGATCCAGTTATCTGCATCTATGCTGATTCAAGGCATATGAAAATGCGGATTCTGTTGGTGGAGCAGGATTGATGAATAAAATGTCCACTCCTAATCTTTTTCTTTTTCACAAGTAAACTCTTTGATAGGGTGTTGAGTAAAACTTCATCACTCTTTCTTTTTGAGACACGGAAAATATTATACTTCTTCAATTCCCTTACCATTTCCTTCAGAGTTGATTCTGATCTTTGAAAATTTTCAGGTGGCGGAGTGCTCTTCTCTGGAGGACATTTTTCACGACAGCTGTTGTAGCTGTTGTGCTTAGAGGCTTCATAGAGTTTTGCAGGAGTGGGAGATGTGGGTTGTTTGGACAGGGGGGTCTTATCATGTTTGATGTTAATTCAGCGCCTGCCACTTACGGCACCCCGGATCTGTTGGCAGTTATTTTCCTTGGAGTTATTGGAGGTATTTTTGGGAGCCTTTACAATTATATGGTGGACAAGGTCCTTCGAACATATAGCATCATCAATGAGTAAGCACCATTAACTCAAGTCTTGATAAAAGAAGCAGTGGAATATGAAGTATTACTGGCATTGTAATCGGTCAAAACACGTGTGCCATTACACCCTTTCTGATGCATACTGCTCCTTTAGGACTTCTTAGTTCTATTTCTTCCTTCTGTCATCTCTTTTCCCATTTTCCTTCTTCAAATCCTAGATATTGTCAACACTCAATACCTTGCAAAGGAGTATCTTCATCCTGGATATTGATATGTGTGATCTGTTACCAGTGCTGTGCTTTCCTAATAAATGGCTGCCTCATCCCTAATATTGATCACCTCTGATATGCTTCTGATTGTGCTTTATTTTATTTAGTCGATGTGATTTAAATGGAAACTGATGTTTGAATTGGTATGCAGGAGAGGTCGTTCATTCAAAGTACTACTTGTTATCTGCATCTCTTTATTAACCTCATGTTGCTCGTACGGCCTTCCATGGATTCTCCAATGTACACCTTGTCCCGCTCATTCGGAGGAGGAATGCCCTACTGTAGGTCGGTCGGGGAACTATAAGAACTTCCAGTGTCCTCCAAACCACTACAATGACCTTGCTTCGCTCTTCCTAACGACGAATGATGATGCAATTCGGAGCTTGTTTAGTTCCAGCAGTGAGAAGGAGTTTCAAATCTCTACCCTTTTAGTTTTCTTTGCTGCCATATATTTCCTTGGAATCGTCACATATGGAATTGCCATTCCCTCCGGGCTCTTCATCCCAGTTATACTTGCCGGGGCCTCGTATGGCCGCCTTGTGGGGAAATTTCTCGACCCTCTCTCTGGGCTTGACGCGGGACTCTTTGCCCTTCTCGGAGCTGCCTCCTTCTTGGGTGGCACAATGAGAATGACGGTTTCTCTCTGTGTTATCCTTCTAGAACTCACCAATAATTTGTTGATGCTTCCATTGGTTATGCTAGTTCTCCTTATCTCAAAAACGGTGGCAGATAGTTTCAACAAAGGAGTGTATGACCAAATTGTGAAAATGAAGGGATTGCCATACATGGAAGCACATGCAGAACCATACATGAGGAATTTGATCGCCAGTGATGCTGTTTCTGGTCCCTTGGTCACATTCTCTGGGGTTGAAAAGGTGGGGCATATACTTTATGCTTTGAAGATCACCAAGCATAATGGGTTTCCCGTGATTGATGAGCCACCTTTCTCAGCAGCTCCAGAATTGTGTGGACTTGTTTTGAGGTCCCATCTGCTGGTGTTGCTCAAAGGGAAAAAGTTCGCGAAGCAGAGGATAATGACAGGATCAGAAATTGTGAGGAGGTTTAAAGCTCATGAATTTGCGAAGCCAGGATCCGGGAAGGGGCTCAAGGTGGAGGATTTGGACATCAAGGATGATGAGATGGAGATGTTTGTTGATCTGCATCCTATTACTAATATGTCTCCTTATACAGTGCTCGAGACCACATCACTAGCCAAAGCTGCTGTTCTCTTCAGGGAGCTTGGACTCAGGCACCTGTGCGTTGTGCCAAAGACACCCGGGGTCTCTCTCTCTCTCTCTCTCTCTCTCTCTCGCATGCATGCTCATGCACGATGCGCACACGCACACGCCCAAGCTTAAGCATGACCTTAAAAGAAAGTGCAATTTTCTTGTAATGGTTTTGATTCTAAATTGCATTCGATCCAACTTTTGCAGAGGCCACCGATTGTTGGCATTCTGACAAGGCACGACTTCATGCCAGAGCATGTTCTTGGGTTGCACCCCCATCTTCATTCGCACAAGTGAAGCAATGCAAATTAAGCAAAAGGTGAACTATTATGGTGACATAGAAGCCAACTGTACCATCTGTGCTCAGTGGCAAAGAGAGATTAGTGGGATATGTAATGGGATGGCCATGTTTCTGGGTCCAACTGGTATTAGATCTGTAGAAAGAGCAGCTCAGCAACTGATGGATGACCAGGGAGCAACCACCATTGCCTTGAATGTGTAAATGTGAGTTTGTTCCCTAAATCTTTTCCATGAAACCATGCTGCTCTTACATCTATATGATCATCCGAGATTGTGATATGTGCCGGCTGAGTTGCTGCTTAGCAAAGAAGTTGAAATCATCAGCATTGGAATAGCTGCTCTCAGCTTTCTGCGGTTGGAGATTTGGGCGGCACTCTTGATGGTGCTTATTAATTTTAATAGTAGTAATGATAGTAATTATAATAATAACAATAGTTAGCGGGAAATGAAAGTGATAATAAGATGTGACCCAGATGGACTCCAGATTTTCATATATAATTCAAATTATTACATTAACAAATATTTTATTGGTGTCGACTGCGTTCCCATGTTCTCAGATCTGTCACCATTCTTCCTCGCGCTATCTGATGCACTCCTAAGCGTTGTCCTCGGTGTTCCTGCTACTTCAGAATTATGAAACCTTTCGTGTGCATAACCGTTCGATTCAACAAAAAAAGCAGAGTTTGAAATCAGGTGGTCCAGTATGACCACTTCATCTCCGTCCTTAAGCCGATCGGAGTGGAGAGACAGCCGAGTGTTGTCATGTTGGCGGGTGGGTTTTGATGGATCTGAACGTGTTGTTTGAAGAAGAAGGGAATTTCTGTAAAGGCAATATGAAGGGACTCGACCGATACGAAAGTCATGAGCAAGGTGGGGGAGAACATAATTCTAGTCTTTGAAGAAAGAACATGGTTTCGATCGCCAAAAAGAAGAGATGCCAGACATCTTTTGGAATTTCAAAAAAGGGGATGATGGCTTCACCATTGTGTGTCGACTTTTCGTTGATTTTTCACTTGGGTCGCTTTACCTTTTCTTACCCAGGTTGAGAAAATTGTGGTCAATCACCCTCGTGTTTTATCATCCACTGAAACAGTTAATGTATACGCTAACGAGACTGTCGAGCTGTAAATAAAAACCACATTAACAGGGAGGACATATGGTAATTTAGCATTTCTCAAATGTTCAATGAAGAAAAAACAGCAAAATTCAAAGGGAAAAAGAAGGGAGATAGAGAGAGATGAAAGCATCTTCATCATCGATTTATGTATTTATAGATGTTGGCTTGTCTCAAAAAGGCATTTGAGATTACGCGCATGCTTAATGGGAATTTAATACGACAATCCGTCATGTAATGTCAGCTTCGATGGAGGATGATATTGAATAGATTATAGAAAATCGATAGCTGAATAAAGAGGGAATTTTTTTTGAAGAGGTCGTTGAATAAGAGGAGAGCCCGGCTCCAAATAAAGCAATGGGGAGAAGGGAGACTTTGCAAGGGGGGTGGGGTGGACTTCCATCATTACCAATTTTATTAGCGGTACGAAATTGCAAACGTTAAGGAGGCGAGAGGGCCAATTTCTTTTTCTTCTTTTTCGATTTTTTTTGCAACCTTACTTTGGTTTGAATGAGTCTCTATTCATTCTGTCTCTCTCGAAGCGAAGCCAAAAGGCATTATTGTGAAATGTATAAATTTTGAATATATTTTGGGTGGGGGGGTGTGGTGGGGTGTCCGGGATCTTCCTGCTCCTCGTCCTCCTCCTCGGTTCAGCTCAATTCAACCGTCAAAAAGAAGGTGCGGAAGAGACAAATCAACACGTTTTTGAATTTCGAATCGAACCCTAATCTAATCTTCTGTGCCCTCCTCCCTCTTCCTGTGCCCGAAATCCTTTGGCTCTTTTTTGGTTCTCGAGTCTCTTCTCTTTCCTGCCCTCTCCTTTCTTTATTTTTTTTCTTTTGGCTTCTTCATTGCATCGATCGTTCCGTCGCTCGATCGGCTCGGTGATTTCAGTCCAAAGATGGAGGCGATTGAGGAGCTGCTTCAGCTCTCCGATGCCATGCGCCAGGCCTCTGCTCTCCTCGCCGACGAGGATGTCGACGACACCTCATCGTCTTCCAGCCGTCGCCCCGCCACTTTCCTCGACGTCGTCGGTCTTGGCAATGTTGTGAGTGCCCCCGCCCTCCCTGCGTTTCTCTCTTCCGATCTATAGCGATCCAGATTCCTCTCAATCGATGCGTGCCCCTTTTTTCGTTCGCGGAAAGAACTTTTGGGTCGGGGTAGCTCCTGGATTCTGGGACTCCCGAAATGGGCAGTTCTCTCGTCCAGATAAGCACTGATATGGCCCTACGTTTGGCTTCGGACTCGGTTCACCTTGATTTAGTGGATTTGTATCAATTCAGCACGTTCTTTGTGTCGGTTTTGTTAATCGCGCTACATTGGATGATTGCTACTTAAGGTGGACAGTGTGAACTAGCACTGAGGTTGGATTTTCGAGGATGTATCGGCGAGACTTTTATCTTTTATACTTCTGTAGCCAGGTGTTATTTTGCAGAGATCGAAGTTGGGATTGGCGAGCTTTCTATTAAGATGCTACTAGTATTCCAACTTTATGCAAGTCGCAGTCTTATCTCCATGTTCTTAGCTCGTGCCTTCTGAGTTTCGTAAAATATGGTCGTGATATCACGAAAGATTTGCCTTTGTTAGTCAATTTACAAAGTGATTTGCGTATCCTTGAAGAACTTTGTGAGGGTTATGCCATAGTGGATGGAATTTTTACTTAGGTTTATGGCAATTTGTACGGTTTTGGTCCCCTTGCTCTGATCTGATGGATATTGACTGGTGGGAACACCATTTTCTTTGTAAGCTAGTGAGGCAAATTATGCTCTCACAGTGAATCAGTGTAAATGTGAACTAGAAAACCATGGTATCTAGAAATTTCTGGTTGCAGTTATGTCATTTAACATACAGATTGCTCCTAGTCTGGCATATTAATGCTGTTCCATGGGACTTTTATGCTGTTTTTGGTTATGCTAGCATCTGTTTGCTTTGCATGTTTGTTGGTGGGACTGTCGCCGTAAATAGTTAGATTTCTTGACAACTTGTACATATTTGCACACTTTTCAGGGTGCTGGAAAATCTGCAGTATTAAATAGTTTAATTGGACATCCAATTTTGGTAAGTTTCTTTCATGTTAAGCTCTTGCTTTTTGCGTTTTCAATGTTTCTGTTCTATTTTGTCTAACTTCATTTTCTGTTGGATAGCCTACTGGTGAAAATGGGGCTACTCGTGCTCCCATAAGTGTTGAATTATCCAGGGATAGTTCTGTAAGCAGCAGGTCCATAATCTTGCAGATTGACAACAAATCGCAACAAGTTTCCGCAAGTAAATCCCCTTACAAGCTTCCGCTACATCCTTTGGATAGTTGGCTCTCTTTAGAGAGCCTCTGTCATGATCGTTTTTCCAATTAATTAGTAAATAGAACACATCAGTCATAACATGATTTCACTTTTACGTGGTTTTCTCAATTTGCAATACCTAGGTGCTCTTCGGCATTCGCTGCAAGATAGGCTGAGCAAGGGTTCATCAGGGAAGGGGTCGTGATGAGATATATTTGAAACTCCGCACTAGCACAGGTACGTTTTTTAATTTTATTATTTTGTTTGAGGGTGATCTTTTTGAATTTTCCCCCTTGTTGAAGAAATTGAATGCTAGAAATTTACTCTTGCAAGAACTCTTATGTCCTTCTGGGGTAATACTGTTTCTGTTTTTCTTCTTCTAATGTTTCAAATTCAGGTGTTTGTTTCTCAACTGTCTTTGACTTTTAGGTGGGTTATCAAAGAGCCGTTATCATAAAAACCAAGGTTGATGTGTGTAACATGTACTTATTCTACTTGAGCCTATTGTTGCAAAGGGCTGGCTGAAGCACTTAATGAATTGCTGTAGGCCTTACCAATTTTTACGCAAGCTATGCTGGAGAGAGAGGAAAAAAAAATTCCATTGCTTATTCTTGCCTAAATTTGGCTGATTCAATGCATTGAAAGAAAGTTATTCCTTCAAGTTAAAGGCTCGTCTGGATTGGCTTTTACTTCTTGTTTTTGGCTTAATCTAAATCTTTTAGCTAATACCAGTTTTGAATTCCTTTAAATCCAAAACTCATGAAACTTTCATGAATGGTACTTTTTTAGTGCAAGATGACAGGCTTCTAAAACAGTCGATTTTATCTGCATTTCGTTATATTAGTGGAAATTAAGGCCAGTGATGAATGTATAAGAACACGTGATTCATGGGTTTGCATTGCAAGGCAGGTAGATGATTCTTGGCTATTTCCGGGCCTTACCTGCATGAATTACTGAATCTTGAGTTATTGTTGGGTGAATAAGACTAGCTTAGCTGGCTGTAATTAATAAGTGGTCGATTGGAGCTGGGATGTAGCTCGCTTTGTGGAGCTCTGCTCTTGTAATTTATGTTCTTGTGATTATGGGTTCGATGTCTAATTGTCCAGGCAATAACAATAGTATCTTGTACTTTTTCTTTTTTATGTGTTGCCATTGTAAATGCATGTTAGTATTCCTGAAATCCTAATTTCTTGTAAAATCACTCCAGCTCCACCATTAAAGTTGATTGACTTACCGGGTCTGGATCAAAGGTTCATGGATGATTCACTGGTGAGTAATTTGAACCTACATTAATTTTCAAGGCATATCGTTCTTCGATGACGTATGAGCCAATGATGAATTAGTATGTTTTCTTTAGGAAATGCTCCTCCTCTCTACATCTGACGTCATTATTTCCTCTTATCCAGATCAGCGAGTATGCTGAGCATAATGATGCAATTCTGCTGGTGATAGTACCTGCTTCTCAAGCACCAGAAATTTCATCAGCTCGGGCCCTTAAACTTGCAAAAGAATATGATGCTGAAAGTAAAGTAGCTCTCAAGCTTCATTTTGATCATGATGTATATATCATGTTTTATCCTGTGATAATGATTTCCAGGGGCCTTTTCCCTTTTATTTGTGCTTTAGTATTAAAAACATCTTCCTGTCATGGTTGTAGGCACTAGAACTGTTGGGGTCATTAGCAAAATTGATCTATCGGCGACAGACTCAAAAGCACTAGCAGCTGTTCAGGCTCTCTTGTCAAATCAGGGACCACCTAAAACATCTGATATACCATGGATTGCTCTAATTGGACAGTCTGTTTCTATAGCTTCAGCACAGTCTGGTGCAGGGTCTGAGAGCTCTTTAGAAACTGCCTGGCGTGCTGAGAGCGAAAGTCTGAAATCTATATTGACCGGAGCCCCTCAAAGCAAGCTTGGTAGAGTAGCTTTAGTTGATGCTCTTGCAGGCCAGATTCGCAATCGTATGAAGATCAGAGTTCCGAGTCTGCTCTCTGGGTACTTGCTTTATGTCCTTCACTCTTTCTTGCCTTTATTTCACTATTGCAGCACCGAGATATTTTGTTGTTTTCCTTATTTACCTTTTTAATAGAAATTTGATGTGCTTTGTTATTGGATTCTATTTTGTATCTTAGCTTACTGGTTTTTTCATTCCAATTGCATGTGCCTTGTGTGTTTGATGTGCGCTCTCTGGAGCCAATTTGTGTCTTGATCGTACTATACTTCTATGTAGTTCCCAGTTTGACACTCCAACCCTTATAACATCTCGCAGGCTTCAGGGAAAGTCTCAGCTCGTTCAGGATGAGTTGGTGAGGCTTGGGGAACAAATGGTCAGTAGTTCTGAAGGTACACGAGCTCTTGCTTTGGAGTTATGTCGTGAGTTTGAAGACAAATTTCTCCTGCATATTACAGGCGGTGAGGTGTGTTCCTCTCATCTGGCATTATCTTTATTCGAAATACAAATGAAAGTCATTTGCCACTTGCAACATGTGCAGCTTCTTCTTTGTTCAAATAAAAAATTGGAGCTTTTGGTGATTTACCTAGGAGAGCGATATTCTGGTATAATATTATGCCTGATTCCATGCTCAATGAATGGGTTGCGTGCTTCTCATTATCCCCCTTCTTTTAGTCTTTACTATGACATTTGATTTGGATGTGAGAGATAAGATGATGCCATGTGATTGCTTTGTAAGAAGAGTACAGGTGAGCCTTCTGAACGGCTGCCTTTGAAAAAGAAAAGAAAATAGAGTTGAGCTCTTAGCATCTCGCCTTTTGTTTTCTATACTTATACCTAAGGGAGCTATGTTAACCGGAAACTTCTTGTCGGGTGAAGTCAATTGTTCAACATGAGCAAAGTGGTAGAGCTAGATTCAGATTACCAGAATCTTCTGGAATAGATAGAGGTTACCTGGCCATATTATGCCTGGCATTCTGATGTGAGTAACTGCAACATATGATAGACATTATTGCCTGGAATGCTCCTGATTTACTTGACCCTATTATGCCTGACATTCTGAGATGATTAACTGCAACATACGATAGACATTTTTTCCTGGAGTGCTTCCTGATGTTCTCTGCAGACGCATTAGTTGTAATGCTATTTCTGTTTTTGCAGGGCAGCGGTTGGAAGGTTGTGGCAAGTTTTGAGGGCAATTTCCCTAACCGAATCAAGCAGCTTCCTTTGGACAGGCACTTTGACATTAACAATGTCAAGAGGGTATATTTTCATTTTCGTTGTATATGGAGTTTTATGTCCTTTTTGCACAAAATTTATGTTGCATTTTTCATGTTATGATGGTTCTTTTTACCATAACAGATTGTATTAGAGGCTGATGGTTATCAACCGTATCTGATATCACCAGAGAAAGGGCTAAGATCTCTGATAAAACTTGTCCTGGAAATGGCGAAGGAGCCTGCAAGACTCTGTGTTGATGAGGTAAATCATGTGATATGATGATTTTAGTTTTCTAGATGTTCTATACACCATCCTCCTTGAGCTAATGTGATGATTCATTCAGGCGTTCCTGCCACTTTTCAGCTGACCATGAAGCAATGTTTTCTTAATTTAGGTCCATCGTGTGCTCGTGGATATTGTTTCTGCAGCCGCAAGTGCTACACCAGGTCTTGGAAGATATCCTCCTTTCAAAAGAGAGGTAATGTCATGTTAAAGCCATCAATATGTGTGTGAATACATGCTATTATAGTCAATTAACTTAATATGATCTTCTTTGACAGGTTGTGGCAATAGCTAGTGCAGCATTAGATAACTTCAAGAATGAGGCCAAGAAAATGGTGGTTGCCCTCGTTGACATGGAACGTGCATTCGTTCCTCCTCAACACTTCATCCGATTGGTGCAAAGGCGGTATGCTTGAAACTTGTGTGGAATAAATGACAAACAACATAACTGTGAATTTTTCTGGATAGTTCACACATTCTGGCATGACACTGCTTCTAGCAACTTTTATATGTTGAGGTTTTAGTTGACATAGTTTGATACAATATAGGTGTAATATAGGTGCAATATAGGTGCTTGTGTTTATATCATTGGTACAGCAACAATTGCCCTTTATGTTTCATTCGGGATGGACTGTCAGTTACATGTCTTACTCTCTCATAGACAAGTAATAAGAAACTGTTAACTTCAGTTAAAACACAAATCTAGAGTGGCGATTTCAGCATACATGCATCAATTTTTTGTATCTGGTTATTTGTACCTTTGCCTGCTGGCTTGACATGATTACGAAGGAATGAGTTAGAATGACAAAGATTAAATGAGCAAAAAATGTTTTATTTTTCTCATCACGTCTGTATGGTTCTGCCTCCTCTTGAATCTGAGCAGAATGGAGAGGCAGCGTCGCGAGGAAGAACTCAAAAACCGACCGTCCAAAAAAGCCATTGAAGCAGAGCAATCTATGCTAAACAGAGTATGTATCTTTGCTTTCAAGAAGCGGACTCATTCCTATCATCGAGATCGATTAACTTTTTCTGCATCATGGGATAGCCTTGTCATACCTTTTCAACTTTCTACAGGCTACAAGTCCTCAAACTGGAGGTAGCTTAAAATCTATGAAAGATAAGTCTGCTCCACAAGATAAGGATGTTCCAGAGGAACCAACACTGAAAACTGCTGGCCCTGGAGGGGAGATAACTGCAGGTTTGTTCATAGTGTTCCTTAAACTTTGCGGTATGCTACTTTCTGTCAGATGATGACTGATAAAATCATGATTGCTGGAGCAACAATCTACACGCTGATTCCCTTTGCACGAACAGCTTTGTTACTTGTGACTGAATGAATTTTTATGTCTGCAAGCAGCCACTTATAATGAGTGATGTGCATGCAGGATACTTGATTTATATGTTTGCATACTATTGGTGAAGCATTGATCTTCATGTTAAATCCCAGATAGCTTTTTATTGCTTGCTCACTTCTTTTTCTTTAAATTTTGAACTTGTAATTTGTTTGTTTAGATGGCCATCCTCAGAGATATTCTTTGGCGTAGTCTGTAGGATTTCATCCTTTTTTCTCGCTATGTCCTACTTGTATGGTATACCAATTTCTAGTGCTTCTTCAAAATTTTCTTCATTTACTCAAGAAAGGTTGCTTACTGCCCTTTATGTGGAAACTGCTATGAAGTGCTGGAGAATTCCCTTCATGTGAGACCATTTTTATTTTTAATTTTGGACATTCATTTTCTTAGAGAATTGTTCTCTGTAGTTTGGGTGGCCAATCCTTCACGAAACCCATATTTTCCTTTTTAGGATACAAAGTTAATGATCTGAGCCATCTTTTCTTGTGGGTGTGTCTTGCTCCGTGGTAATAATTTTAAATAAAGAGGGGTATTTAATCTCATTTCAAAGATTGTCTACTATGCAGGATTTTTGTTAAAGAAAAGTGCAAAAACAAATGGATGGAGTAAGAGATGGTTCGTATTAAATGAGAAAAGTGGCAAGGCAAGTAATATCATACATTGTTGAAGTATTTCATTTTAAACATTGACAAAAGTTATACTTCCCCCAATCCAGTCAGTCTACCCTTGTGCTAGAGCTGTTTTAATTGAAGCAGAATCGTGTTCTGTTGGAAGTGTTGGCTTTGGCTTGATATATGTGGAGCAACATTGCTGCTGTTAGTTGTACCTTGCTTTTATGCTAGAGAGTTTTTTGGTCATGTCAGATGAATAACCTTTCTCATCATGAGTTTCAAGTCTTCTAACTTTACCTATTTGTTCAATAGTGCCTCCCAATCATAATTTTGCTAATTAATTAGATGAAAAAGCAACTTGTCAACAAAAGAAATTATTTTATATGCATCTGTTAAGTTTGTCAATGGATGCATTAGCAGGGATATTGGATTTCTGATAAGTATATGCTGATTGAGATGTAGTTCGAGTGTTTAATTTGTGAGTTGTGCAAAGTAGATGGGGTTTGTTTAGATTTTAATTATCATTCATCTATTATAATTGCATGCTTAATGCATATGCATTTCCTATGCATCTGGGTTGCTGTCATATAGCAAGTGTGTCCACAGTTAGGCTATGGATGAGAAGTTACAGTCGAGTGTTAAAATTATTTTCAGATAATTTTGCTGCTACCATCCTCCCTGCAGCAGTATCCACAATAATTGGATAAGGGAAGTGCTGATTTTTTATGTTTTACAGCTCGGCTACACCAAAAAGCAAGAAGAAAGACATTTCCGTGGTGTCATCACTTTGGAGGTAAGCAGTCTATGAGCATATTTAGCTGTCCTCAAATGTTTCCTTTCATATTTTATGCAGCGGTTTTTTTGTCTTCTTATGACTGCATTTTTTTCAACCCTTGTATTATATTAGTTGTTAGATATTTAGGGCATGTTGTGTGCTCATTTTTTTTTCTTTCATCTACATTTAGCAAATAGAAATGCAGCACTTAGATGGTTCTGCTTATTGATGAAAGACATGTCATTGGTATATCTAGTGAAATGACCAAGATTCCGTTTCCTCTTTTATTAATATACAAAATCTGAGAGAAGCTCTCCTAGGTATTCTTGTAATACCACATCGGCATCCTCCATCCAAATTCTACTGTAAGAAGACTATAACCTCTTAGATGACGTTTCAGACTCTGCTGTGTCTTTGGCATCATTCTTGAAAAGTTCGGTTTTCATTTGTATTCCATTTTGCATTTTTTCCTGCAGCAGAGTGTGCACTTCTACTTTGTGTTTTAGGGTGCGTTTGATAACGTTTCTGTTCCAGAGAACAATTTTTTTTTGTAACTCTTTTTTCTGTTTCTGTTCCCGTGAACAGTTTCTGAGCATTTGAACGCGTTTGGTAACTACACAAAATTTTTGTTTTCAGGAGAGAAATGCATTTGGTACGACCCTATTTATTATTATGACTTAGAATTTTTTTTAATTTATTAATAATTTTATTACATTTTTCTTTTTTTCTTTTTCTTCTCCTTCCTCCTGGCGACCGGCCAAACAAGGGGTAGTGAGGTTGCCGGCCACCGGCGAGCTTGGGGTGACCTCGCCGGGGCCGGCGAGGCTCTAGCGAGCTTGCTGGCCCTTGTCTGGCTGGTCGCCGTTGGTGACCAGCTGAGGGAAGAAGAGAGGAAGAGAAAGGGGAAAAACGGAAGAAAAGAAAAGGAAAGAAAGCTTGATTCTTGTTTCTTGAGTTGTTTCCGAGAACAAGAAGCAACTTTTTTTTTTTTTTTTCTGTTCCAAATCTGTTTTCAGGAACTAATTTGTTCCCGGGAACAAAAAACTTACCAAATGCGTTTTTGTTTTATTTCTGCTCCTGGTAACAAAAGAGCAGAAACACCTGTTCTTGGGAGCGTTACCAAACGCAGCCTTAGTTCCTCACTCAAAGCTCTTGGTTTGAATCTAACTATCTGGGAACAACTTTCCTTTTGTGGGTTCAACTTATTGGATTGCAATTTGTTTCAATACCATTATTACTTGTTTTAGCATTTGTGATAGTGGGAAGCCAGAAACTGGCGGCCATCTAACTTAGATGATTTCTGTTGTGACGGGAAATTATTTGTTATTATTCTTTTACTAGGTGCTCTTTTATTATTGTCAATCGAAATTTATGTTCCATGGCATATTCTATGCGTTATCTCAGGAATTGTTAATTCCTTATTGATCAACTCAATGGTACAAGCTATTACTGAAATATTTCAGTCTCATGTTGGGTACATGTTTGTCCCAATACTTTTGGTCTTATGCTTGTGGAGAAGTGCATTATCTTCTGTTGTTCAAATTTTCTGTTGTTGTTGTTGTTGTTGTTTTTTTTTTCTCTTATCTGACTGCTTGAATGAAACTTTCAGGAATGTAATATTGAAGAAATTTCTGATGAAGATGAACCCCCACAGAAAAGTTCCAAGGACAAAAAGGCAAATGGACCTGAAAAAGGGCAGAGTCTTGTTTTCAAGATTACTAGCAAGGTTCCATACAAGACAGTTTTAAAAGGTGCTGATTTAGTCTATCATTTGTAATTTGCCACTGCCAATGGTCAGTTGCTAAAATTTGTCTGAAAATAAATGTTGCAGCCCACAGTGCTGTGGTTTTAAAGGCCGAGAACGTGGCTGATAAAATCGAGTGGTTAAACAAGATAAGAAATGTTATTCAGCCTTCCGTGGGAGGTCAAGTAAAGGGCGAATCCGGTCTTCCTGTACGACAGAGTCTTTCAGATGGTTCTCTGGTGAGTATGATGCGACAAACGCACGAGGGGTAGGAGACCTGCAGATCTGAAAGTTTTGCTTGAATTTTCTTTTCTTAGGATACAATGGCAGCCAGAAGGCCCGCAGATCCAGAAGAAGAGCTCCGATGGATGTCTCAAGAAGTACGTGGTTATGTTGAGGCTGTTCTTAACAGCCTGGCTGCCAATGTTCCAAAGGTAATTCTTTTTGGCTTGATGAGCGTTGCTCTTGTACTTCGTACTCATTGCTAGTCTGAGTTTAATTTGATCATCTTTGTGGCTGAGCAGGCTGTTGTTCTTTGCCAAGTTGAAAAGGCCAAGGAAGATATGCTTAATCAGTTATACAGTTCTATCAGGTTACTTCATCCTTTATGGAAATTATGCTTTTTGTTTGAGAATGTGTTTGTTGTGATTCATTGCATTTCGACTAGCACAACTATCTAAGATCTTCTGAAGCTTGTATTATTTGTAGGAATTATAGTGTTTTTGTCAATCCCCTGAACAGGTTAATGTTGGGAGACATAGGTGTAGTCTAATATTTGTTTCTCTCCTTCAAGCTAGAATTTGCATGTACAATCTCCTGTCTTATTGTAGATATTGTCAACTCAACTATGAAGGTTAGGAGATATTTACAAATTGATCAGCAAATCTAACAAATTGAGCCCTTCTGCAGCAATTTTTCTCTAGCTATGTGAGAATCAGCTCAGATGTGTTCACATCCTCTTAAAAAACCAAATCTGAGGCCTGTCACATGCGAGATTTATCGGTCCATACTCAGGGATGTATAAAGTCAACATCATCGATCCTGGTTGACCCAAAAAAAGAAATGCCTCCCTTGTCATGTAACAAAGCATATCACAAGTGGCTTCTGCCATATCATCAAATGATTCTGACCCATAAATATTGCATCATTAGGTGGAGGATGGTTCATATAGTTTCAGTCAAAATATAGCAATGTGGAATTAATATTTTTGAGACATGTAAACTGAAAAAATAACAGCATGTGAAGCTGACGTGTGGGAAATCAGATTAACAGGAACCATTTACCAACAAGATTTAAAAGGCACAATTAAAATTTAGTGCTAGTAGGAGCATGAAAGTAAATGAAGTTGGCTTTGATTTTATCTCAAAATTATGACTCCACCAACAACCCATCTACTAGCTTAAGCAGGTCTAGAGGTGTAGTTTAGTGATATATGACATTAAATGCCATTGTTCAAAATTCTGGTCCGATCTTTTGATTTAAGAATAGTATTGCCATGCGATAGAAACCATAAAGGTTGCCTCTGAGTAGAGCCAGAGTATTTTCTGGTGCAACTGCTGAGAGCCTAAGGCATACTGCTCTCAAGTGCGAATTTTGCAGTCTCAGTTGCGCTTAGCAGGAGGACCCTATAGGAAATATCCTTCACTTATTATGTGTCACTGAAGACTGGTAGCCTAAATGTTCCATCACTCATCGCTTTGTAGTTCCCAAGGCACGGCAAAAATTGAAGAACTCCTTCAAGAAGACCAGAATGTGAAACGCAAGCGGGAACGGTACCAGAAGCAGTCTTCTCTTCTGTCAAAACTTACAAGGCAACTTAGTATTCATGACAATCGAGCATCTGCTGCCTCCAGCTGGGCCAATGATGGCAACAGTTCAGGTACCGTTTACATACTCTGGGTGCAAGTAATGAATGAGGCAGCTATCATGCATGTTGCCATGGAAATTGAAGAATGTACCTTCTACATTTTTTCTCAACAAGCAAGTCTATGGTCTGCAGAGACATTAATTTTATCTTTAACACCTATGCACATCCTTATTGACACCCAACATCTTAAGATGATACAAAGAAAGTCCACAACCCACAAAACTTTGCCTGGTCTTAATGCTGTGGAGTGGATTGGATCTGACTTGGTTGACATTAGTTACCTGGAGAAAGTCAAGTATTGAGTTCTTTTAATTAAGATGCTAAGTATGTTGTCTGGACCAACTAAATCTGGAGGCTCTTCATTGTATGCTGTTGCTATGCAGGTCCTTTAGTTCGTCATCTTGGATCTTGTTTTACTAAATTCTTCATATATACCTCTGCTTGTATATTTTGTGGGTTTTGCTTTGTGCATTGATGTGGAAGTGATATCTCCTCACAAACAACCTAGTCTCAGTTTTTGGGTGACTAATTGGAAAGGAGTCTTGTTGTGCAGAAAGCAGCCCCAGAACCAATGGAACCGTGTCGGGCGATGACTGGAGGTCTGCATTTGATGCTGCAGCCAATGGCCCTACTGATTCAAGATTTGGTGCGAGCCATAGCAGGCGTTATAGTGATCCTGTGCAAAATGGTGATGCCACCTCCACATCCAATCCTGGTGGCCGGCGTACGCCTAATCGGTTGCCACCTGCTCCACCACAGTCTGGTTCAGCTTACAGATACTAGTTGGAGCTTATTTTGGGTCATATTACAGATCCCAGTTAGCCTGGTACTTTTAGCATGACATGTTCAAGCATTTGTTCGAGATCCCATGATGTTATATAGATCGATAGAAGTGGGTAAATATGGCATTGATACACCATTTGTCCTTCCATTAGCATTTATTTTATTTCCGGGGGTGCTATTACCTGTTCACCAAATTTTGCTGTCTGTACTTTTGTTGTATCATTCTCCTTTTCCAGTTTATTTGTTCTTGTAACTGGTTTATTTGCCAAGGAGCCGCACTCTCCTGAGATGGTCAGATCACACCGGCATCTTTTGTAATACTATGTGGCATTGGATTAGTGTGCGTGCGTGACTTTGCCTCTTGGGTTGCTATGATGTCGTTGGAACTAGCAAGAGCAGATCTGGGCCGTGAAGACGGTTTAAGCAATTAAATGAGGAAATTCAGGTGTGCTCCAAATGTATTGTTTGTATCATGCATTTTGAAGATTTTCATATAAGCATTCTAGGCAACTGTCATTATTGAAGGAGATACCAGATTGGGAATTTAGAGACGACTCCAATTTACCCTTGAAAGGGGTTAATCCTGAGTTAGTTCTCCAAAGTGTCGATTGCAGATCTTCCCCTAACATTAAGGGATGCCCATTGTCTGCGCCTGGAAGATTCAATATATCATAGTAGTGGCGGCCTTGACAACCCCGAAATTCATGAAATCACCCTATGCCTTATTACCTCGAGATGTAAAGCAGATGAAGAGATGCAGAAAATACGAAAATCCACATGCCAATGCTTAAATTACTTTGATCTGCTTTCTCAATGATTAACTAGTGAAGTGTCACAGATTAAGCATATCCATGTTGATCCTCAGCGGCGGACCCAGAGGCTAGAGCGTAGGAGACAATGCTTGACCAAGACTCACACAATTTATGAACAAAAACTATGTCGTAAAAAGGAAATAGTGAGCTTATCTCGTTGAACAGATGGGCAATTAAAACAGGACAATCAGAGCCCTATGCTCAAAAGACAATGCGAAAGGTCACCGAATCACAAAGATTCCTCAATGGGTTTACATAAAGCAGCAGTAAATGCCCACGAAAAGAGAAAAGGAGAAGAGTGAGGAAAGTTGACGTTTTTTGCAGAGATGAAATGGACTCACAGAAGATGAAAAGTCAAATTCGAAGTAAAATTTTGTCGCGCGACACGAGTAGCGCACCTCCCATGCATAGGTGCCTGATACAACAGGAAGCCAGCGGACCAGTGCATATCACGCCCGGATTAAGCGCCACAACCACCATTCAATCGGGCAACTCCTTTGCAACCGTTGACTGCTCATCCTGATGCACAATAAAGGGCAATCTTGCAATACTTGGTGGGAGCGCACATCAGATACTTTCGCCTGGAGAGATGGGCAAGAGGGAGTCAAGTCCGAGGCCATCAATATATTTAGTTGGATCTACTTTCCCTGAAAAGCTTAAACGAATGAATTATGAGTTAATTATAACATATTAATTCTTCGCACTAAACAAATTTCTCAACGTCAACTAACACATAGCTTAATGTTGGGTTTGCTCTCCCTAAATTTAGGTATATTTCCTTATCAATTTATTTCAACTCGAATCTCCATCAATGTCGTTGGACTTGCATTGCTACACCATAATGTTTACCTGTCCACAAACCGCATTGATTACCAAATTCCTTCTTGAGATTGGAGTGGGTCACCAAACAACCATTGACTCTAATAGCATTTGTTAGGAAGCGTGCAGTAGAAGTGTGCAAAGGAACTAGGAACAGCCTGGATCACTTAAAACTGGACCGGATTGGCCTAAAACTAGTATTCCTATGGGGATTGGTTTGGTTCTCAAGTTCCAGACGTGAATCCAGCTAGGACTAAAACTCTTAGCACAAACACATTGATGCCATTCCTACCAACCAATTGTATCATCTTATGCAATGCATACTCTTCACCCCGATATCATTAAGTTCCACTCACAAGAGTATGAGGGACAGGAAAATTTCCTCCATGACACACGGTTGTCCATCCACTGTCGCCACCCCAGCTCATCATCGTACCTTGCATCATGTTCCACCTCAATAGTAGTGATTGTGTTGCTATCACTTTTCTATATTGAATTTGTGGATGATGAGAGGACACCTACTTATACATGAATCCCTTGAATTAGGTCTGTAGATTGTCCCGTAGATTGCCACTATCTAATGGTGAAGTTCCAATCTATTTGCCAATTGTTTATACCATTGATAGAATACTATAGAGTGCTCAAGAAATCCTCTAAATGTAATCCTAGATTTTTGCTTCTACTAACCATATGCAGGCTTCTAATTATGTCCAGCTGCGTTTCTCAAGACACTTTGAAACAATAGTAATTTAGATCTTGTAGGCTGTTCAACTTGCTACCTCTAAGTTTTTATAAACTCTCCCATTTGTTTTGGACTTGTTCACATAAGTCCTATCCAAGTATTCAAAATCTTTTCATTTATCATATCAAAGGTCTTTTTTTTTATGCGGATATAACGTAAAACATAAACAACTTTGTGCATGTATCAATGTCTCAATAACCAATGGATTGTTTTGTCAACTTCAAAACACATTAGGAGATCTTCTTGACAGTTCATTTTCCTGAGATGATCGTATCAAAGCAGCAACTTTTTGTAATACTATGTGGCATTGGACTGATTACTTAAATTAATTAGCCAATAAAATATGCTTTTTAAAATTATTTATCTATATACATTTTCGTAAAATGATGAAATATTTTTTTATCATTCTTTTTCATGAGTAATATAAACGATCATATTTTAGAAAAAAATTTCAAATCACTCATTTTTTGGAAAATAAATCAAGCCCTAGCATTCTCGACATTTGTCACTAGGACGCACGCATGTCATCATATGACAATTAGAATTAACTCCAATTTAGGTTTTGTGTATTTTATGAAAAATATTTTTGGTAAGAACATTTTCGAATTTTTGTGCTGTTTGGCCGAAGGAAAATAATTCAACCAAGGAAAACAATTTCCGCTTTCTCAAAAAGGAAAATAATCTTCCTCGCTTTCTCAGACAAAGCCCTAACTCTACTTTTGAGACAAAGCAGCCATTGAACCCCTCTCTGCTCAAGTGCGGGAGTCCTTGACCGAGGTCTAGAATGGCCACGAGGCCTAGAACTCCGGTCACTCCGCCGCCTCCATCGCCGGCGTCGCCATCTCCTCCCTTCTCAGGCGAGACCTCCCTCTCTCCCTCAAGCACTCTCTCCTCATCTTCCTCGAACAGTTCGCCAACTCCCTCTTTGATCAAGCCTCGTGGCCAAAATTCCTGGACTGCCTCGTGGAGGCTCTTCGCTCTTAATGAAAATTTCGGTAGTTTTCGTTAAGAAAAAAACAAATCAAATTTTTCATACTGTCGGAGGAAAAAAAAGAACTGTCACATTTTTTTCTCGAAACAATGCTTGAATCCTAAGTTAGCTCTCCGAAGTTGTCGATTGCAAATCATTCCCTCACACAGTAAGGGATGCGCCATTGTCTTCCACTGTGAGATTGAGGATCATAGTAGCGGCCTTCACAGCCCTGAAATCCATAAAATACCCAATTGCCTTAATCTTGGATAAGTAAAGCAGATGAAGAGACGCAGCATATACAAACGAGAACGCCCGCATGCCAACCTCTGAACCACTCAGAGGCTAGAGCGATATGAGAAAGATTATTGACCAACATTCATGAACAAAAACTGCCGTCGCAAATCAAGGGATAGCAAGCACATACCACGCATCAGGTGCCTGATAATATGTTGGAAGATACACATGAAGATTCACAATATCATTCAAGGATCAATTACGTTCATTTAGTATCGGATCTAATCGGATACAAATATTGTAAAATATTTACTTGCTTTTCATATACAGACTTTGTATTATAAACAATGTAAACATTGTACATTGGAATACATACGAATACAAAGAAAATTCTCTCCTCTTCTCTCGACTATCTCTTTCTCATCTTCTTTCATGGTATCAGAGCAGCCTCTGATTCTGACTTAGCTTTCGCATTCCTGTTCGAATTGCCTTCCTTTTCCTTTCTGTCTTTGTTGCCGCGACTCTTGCAAAACAGAGCAGTCTCCGGGAGGAATTCAGAATCTGCAAAAGACTCAATCTACAAGACAGAATTTTCTATTGCAATTTCTTCGTCTTGACCAACCCACAAGCATTTACCTTACCCTCTGAAGATTAGTCGGGAACGAATCCGACACCACCTGCTTCGTCCAATTCAGGCTCATCCATGGTTGAACAGCAGCCTAGCCAAGGTCAAACACCATTACAGCACACACAGTGGCAACAAATTCCGGCTCAGTTCAATCCAGGGTTACCTTTCTCGGGCTATCCTTATCAATGGATGCCATACCCATGGATCCAGGGATTAAACCCAGGTACATCACAGCCGGGCTACTAGAGTGTGCAGACTGATGGAGGCCTACCGGCCAACACTAGGGCAGGCATAGCCATCGGCCTTGAGCAGACGGGCGGATTAGAAAATTTGAGTGCGGGTCGGTCTACAAATCCCGGGATTCCCAACGGGGTTCATACCCTTTCCATTCGCGGCCGCCATGGGTCGCCCAGAACCCGGCGACGCGCTATATGTCTCCAACGCCGACGGACCAGAGTTGCAGCTTATCAGCCACCCCCTCATAGGATCGGAAAACTACTCAAATTGGGCACGTGAATTCCGTCGAGCGCTCGTAACAAAAGACAAAGAGGGATTTATCGACGGAACCGTCCCGGTTCCAATTGATGAGAAATTAGGGCGACAATGGAAAAAGTGCAACCAATTGGTCAGGACGTGGATAGGCAACTGCATCAGCCCAGAGATAGCAGTTGGGTTGCCCCCAACAGAAGATTCGAAAATTTTTTGGGACAATATAAGAGAAATGTACGGGAAACTGGATCGGGCGAGAATCTTCTCGCTACATCAAGCTCTTTCCGAACTGAAGCAGGGAAACACGTCCGTGACAACGTGCTTCAACAAGGCCGTCGGCGCTGCGGAACGAGCTAGAAGCGGCGGAGGAGAAACTCAACGGACCCGAAACCACCATTCAACAAGTACAAGGCGATAAAAGACGAAAGAAGGTGACTCGATTCCTCCTTATCCTTAACGATTCTTACCTCCATTTCAGGTCACAGATACTCGCGATGAAGCCTGCACCCTCGATCGGCCGAATATTTCAACTCGCCGTGCAAGAAGAAAGCCAAAGGCTTGCTTCGACCGAAGGAAAGGGGGTGGAAACCCTAGCCCTCGCCACAAGAACGGAGAGAGCTTCGCGAACCCTAGACAGGAAACGCGATGCAAACCTAGGGTTCGCGGAAGCTAAGCCTTTTAAAGGCTCTATTGCGGACGGTCACGATTGCACGCAGCGATCGGACGGCTGGAGAGGGGCGCGAACACATGGAGATCTGGACGGTGGAGATGATTCGCTCATTAAAGGATCCAACGGTGGGAACCTTTCGAGAAATCATGGGCCAAATCCGTATGGGCCTAACTCTCATGGGCCCAATTCCTTTGGGCCGAACTCCTATGGGCCTAATTCCTATGGGCCGAATTCAAAAAATAAGGCCAAATTATATTGTGAATTTTGCAGATGACCTCATCACACCATAGAAAATTGCTGGAAGCTGCATGGCAAACCTGTGAAAAAAAGGGCAAAGAAATATCGGCGGATATCAACTTACGGGACGGGCGGGTACAAATCAACCCATTACTCATGCTGAATATGAGCAATTGATGCAGGCACTTTGCACAAATTGAATGTTCAGAAAAAAGGGGGCAGCTTTACAGGTATTTCTCATTGTCGAATAAACAATATATCGAGAAATACTTGGATTGTTGATTCTGGAGCCAGTGATCATATTGCATGTGAGAAGGCATTGTTTACCACTTTGTTAATGAAGAACTGGATAATCCTATTATAGTGCAATTACCAAATGGGAATACTTGCTCATGTTACTACAAGCCGGGATAGTTAATCTTAGTTAAAATCATTCTCACCAATGTCCTATATATTCCTGAATTCCAGTTCAATCTTATATCTGTGTCTAGAGCCTGTAAGGAGAATTCATGTCAAGTTTCCTTCAATGCTGATAGTTGTCAATTTCAGGCCATTTCGACTGGGAAACTGATGGGATGGGGTAATATATCAGATGGACTATTTTTCTGGAGAAGTTCGCCCAAGAATCTGGATTTTTTTCATTGTAATAAACAATCATTGTGTAATCTGACTACCAATGATAAAAATTTCATTTTTCATTCCAGATTGGGTCATAGTTCCTCATTTCCCTATTCTCAATGTCACATTTGCCCACTTGCAAAGCAATCACGCACCCCTTTTCCATTGAGCAAAAGTCGTGCAGCTGACATTTTCTCTTTACTTCATATGGATGTTTGGGGACCATATCATACACTGAATCATGATGGCTCTCGTTTCTTTCTTACAATTGTGGATGATCATTCAAGGGCTACATGGATTTTCCTCATGCAATCTAAGAGTCAAGTCGTATCATATTTAAAAACTTTCCTTTCTCTGTCGAAAACTCGCCTTGGGAAAACTATTCAAAAAATTAGGACGACAATGGGAAAGAGTTTTTCAATTATGAGTGTACGACTTTATTATCATCTCAAGGGATTCTGCATGAGAGTTCTTGCATATACACACCTCAACAAAATGGAATAGTGGAAAGGAAGCATCGTCATTTGCTGGAAGTGGCCAGGGCCTTAAAATTTCAGGGTTCCATTCCAGATAATTTTTGGGGAGAATGTGTATTGACTGCAACATATTTGATCAACCGTATGCCAACCAAGATTCTTAACGGTCGAAGCTCCTTTGAAATTCTCTTTGGGAAGAAGCCATATCTTAATCATCTGAGGATCTTTGGGTGTCTATGCTATGGATCTATAGTAGGACCTAAGGATAAGATGGGTCCACGGGCCCGCCGTTGCATATTTATGGGGTATGCTGCCCTACAGAAAGGATACCGAATATATGATCCCTCTACAGGTGAATTCTTTGTTAGTAGAGATGTTTCCTTCCAAGAAGATTTTTTCCCTTTTTCTATCAAGGAATCAGACAGAAAGACGGACTATTCTCATACTCACAATATCGAAGAATCCATCAATGATCCGGATATGTTCGATCCCTCCCTCAGCTAATACAGGTACTGCTCCTATATCCACTATGCCAATGACACCTTTACCAGAAGACACGGATCAAGAATCGAATGAGAGGATTACATTGGAATCCTCGCTTATAGATATTCCAGCAACTCAGTCTTCTTCTGAGGACATTCAGCCAAGACGGTCAGGACGAGCAACACGTCCTCCAACTTGGACCAAGGACTACATATGTGGAGTGAGAAATCCAGGTATTCTTTTTCCTATTTCCTCTTATGTTTCCTTCGATCGGTTATCCGAGGAGCATAGATGTTGCATTACTCGCATTTCTGAAGAACAAGAACCATCAAGCTATGAAGAGGCGAGTACTGACCCGCGATGGCAAAAGGCGATGGAAGAAGAATTGCAGGCACTGGTGGACAATCAAACATGGGATCTTGTTAGTCTACCTCCACATCGCAAACCAATTGGATGCAAATGGGTCTACAAAATCAAATATCGAGCTGATGGTTCGGTTGAAAGGTACAAAGCCCGATTGGTGGCAAAGGGTTTCACACAGAAGGAAGGTTTTGATTATCATGAAACCTTCTCGCCCGTAGCCAAGGATGTTACAGTCCGTTCATTCCTCTCCGTAGCAGCTTACTAGGACTGGCCATTACATTAGATGGATGTTCATAATGCATTCTTGCATGGAGATTTAGCTGAAGAGATTTATATGGACATACCACAGGGTTTACGGAGACAAGGGGAGAATAAAGTATGTCGTCTCCGCAAATCCTTATATGGGCTCAAGCAAGCATCCAGATAATGGTACGCCAAATTTCTGAGTCCCTGATAGCTGCTGGTTTTCAACAGTCCAAATTTGATTATGCTGTTTTCACATGGACCAAAGGTACGTCATCCATAGACTTGATGATATATGTAGATGATATATTGATTATGGGCAATGATGAGATGGCTGTCAAAAGTTTCAAGAAATACTTGCACTCTACTTTCCATATAAAAGATCTAGGGTCGCCAAGGTATTTTCTTGGAATAGAAATTGCTCGCTCAGATCAAGGAATATGTCTCAGCCAGAGAAAATTTGCCTTAGAAATCATATCAGAAGCTGGACTGTCAGGTTGTAAGCCGGCTGTAATTCCTATTGAGCAAAATATTAAATTGACCACATCAGAGTATGATGCTGGAATCTCTCAAGAAGCTGATCCTGTACTAAGAGATCCAATGAGCTATTAGAAACTTGTTGGGAAGCTCATCTATTTGACTATGACCAGGCTGGACATCAGTTATGCTATGCAAACTCTTAGTCAGTTCATGCATAATCCAAAGCAGTCCCATATGAATGCGGCACTCAAAGTGGTAAAGTATCTGAAGAAATGTCCAGGACTTGGAATTCTTCTCTCCAAGAAATGTGATATGAGAATGACTGCATACTGCGATGCAGATTATGCGACATGTCCAATGAGTAGGAGGTCCATAACAGGGTTCTGTATCAAGTTAGGGGATTCTTTACTTTCATGGAAGACAAAGAAGCAACCAACCGTTTCATTATCCTCAGCAGAAGCAGAGTATCGAGCCATGGCAAAGACCGTATGTGAGATAGTATGGCTACGCGGATTGCTTCGAGATCTTGGGGTACAAATTGAAGGGCCAACCAAATTATTTTGTGACAACGATGCGGCTCTCAAACTTGCCTCGAATCCAATAGTTCATGAAAGAACGAAGCATATAGAAGTGGACTGCCATTTCACGCGAGAAAAGATCCAGCAAGGGATAATTGAGACACTAGGGATCCGAACAGAAGAGCAACCAGCGGACGTATTCACCAAACCCTTGTGTCAAAGTCAGCACGCGTATCTCCTAAGCAAGCTAGGCGTCTTGGATATCTACAAGCCACCAGCTTGAGGGGGAGTGTTGGAAGATACACATGAAGATTCACAATATCATTCAAGGATCAATTACGTTCATTTAGTATCGGATCTAATCGGATACAAATATTGTAAAATATTTACTTGCTTTTCATATACAGAATTTGTATTATAAACAATGTAAACATTGTACATTGGAATACATACAGAATACAAAGAAAATTCTCTCCTTCTCTTCTCTCGACTATCTCTTTCTCATCTTCTTTCATAATAGGAGGCAGAGTCGCCAAAGCTGGAAGCCAGCAGATCAGTGTTTATCACCCCGGGATTGAACGCCACGACTGCCATCCCATCAGGCAACTCCTCCGCAACCGATTTGGTCAAACCCTCGACTGCCCATTTCGATGCACAATAAGGGGCAACCCTGCAATACAAAAGATCGACGCAATATTGACAAGGGTCAAGTCAGGCTTGCAAGTTACAGAATTCCGACCCCAATTGCCAACCTCTCTTTGTAGGGCCACATTCATGAGAGCATGAAAAATACAATGTTCCGGTAGATGAGCGAATGCATATGGAGAAGGTGGTCAGAAGAGGATGCCATTGGACGTCAATACAGAAGGAAAATCTCCTAGAAACGTACCAGAGCAGCAGTGGACCTGCCCCAGCCTGAAGACAAGTTAACGATGATGCCGTGCTTGCGCTCAATCATGGGAGGGAGAAAGTGACGCAGCATGTTGGCGATGCCTTCGACATTGGTGTTGATGATGACGGCGTCGAACTCATCCACCGGGACCTTCCACATCCTGTTGTTCTTGTTGATGGTCCCGGCGTTGTTGACTATGATGTCCGGAACGCCTTTTTTTCCATGACTATGCGCGCAAGCTCCTCGACGCTGCTGTTCGATCTCTGCCAAAGGAAGGGAGAAGGGTGACCTACGCAGTCTGTGACTGGGAAAAAAGAGGAAATTAGAAAAAACGAGAAGCAGATACTAACGACGTCGACGCTAAGGAGGAGGTGAGGGGAGTCAGCGGCGTCGGAGGAAGAGAGGAGGGAGCGGAGAGAGTCCAGCTTGTCTTGGGAGCGGGAACAGCCAATGACGGAGTGGTCGCGCTTGGCGAGCTCGAGGGCGAGGGCCTTGCCGAGGCCTTTGCTCACTCCGGTGATCAGCACGGTCCTCCGTCCACTGCCGCCGCCCAGGCTCTTCATCATCACTCAAGCTTCCTTTGACTCAATCGTAGTGCTGCTATAACGCTATTACTATTGCTTTTTCTTTGTTGGATTTGAGGATGATGGGAGTGCACTTACTTATACATGAGCCCATTAAATTACAACCGTCAATCACCTTGTAAATCGCCCATTTATCTAAAGGTGAAGATCTAATTTTTACCTTCCATTTATCCCATTCATAGAACATTCTAGAGTGTTTTTGAAAACTCTAATTACAATCCTGGATTTTCTCCTAATCTAACGATGAAGATTCAATCTCTTTACCTTTCATCTACCTTATTAATATCTCATTCTAAAATACTCTTGAAAACCCTAATTATAACTATAGATCTCCCTTGATATAACGGTGGGAATTCAATTTCTGTACCTACCATCTACCCATATTAATAGAACATTCTAGATTGCTAATGGAACATTAAAAGTCACGGTGAAATTATATTATTTGAGCTTTTATCATAGAAAAGCTTCAGGCTTCACTCACTTGTTTGATAACAAAGAAACCGAAGAATACCTAAGGATGATCTAATATAAGAGTGTGCAATCAAACCGGTTCTACCCAAGAATTTGATAAGACCATCCAAAAAATAGGTTTGGAAATCGGTTCTCATTGGAACCGGTTTGGGGATAGGTTTTAAATATTTGGAGCCTATTGTAACCGGTCCGAGAATAGGTTCCAAATAAATACCCACCTAAGAATTGGAACAGACCATCCTATTTTGGAACCGGTTTTGGAGCCACTTTTATAAGCTAAAAAGTCAAAACCTTAATTGCTTTTTCCCCTTATTCACCAATGATCGAGTTTTAATAAACAAAGTTTTAATAAATTGCATTGGCTCTTTAGATATCACTCTTGATATACGGTTGTCCTTCCATTAGAATTCGTGTTATTTCCAGGGGTGCCATTGCCTTGTTCACCAAATTTTGCTGTCTGTACTTTTGTTGTATCATTCTCCTTTTCCAGTTTATCTGTTTTTGTAACTGGTTTATTTGCCAAGGAGCTGCATTTTCCAGAGATGGTCACATCACACCGGCAACTTTTGTAATACTATGTGGCATTGGATTTGGATTCTCTGCGGAGATGGACCAAGCGCGGATTGCTTCTTGTCTGATGCGCTCTGAAATGGGGATTTTCACGCCAACATTACCCTATGAAAGTAGAGGTTATCTTGCCTCTTGGGTTGCTATAATGTCATTGGCACTGGCAAGAGCAAATTCTGGGCCATGAAGGCACTTTGAACAATTAAATGAGGAATTTTCGCTACTCCCCAAATGTGTTGTGTGCAATCATATAGTTTGAAGATTTTCATATAAGCATTCTAGACAACTGTCGCTATTGAATGAGATACCGAGATTGGGAATTTAGAATTGACTCCAATTTAATCCTTGAGGGGGGTGAATCCTGAGTTTGGTCTCCAAAGTTGTCGATTGCAGATCATTGCCTCACGGTAAGGGATCCACCATTGTCTGCCCTTGTAATATTCAGTATAGTATTAGCGGCCTTCACAGCCCTGAAATTCATCAAAACACCCAATGACTTATTACCTCGATAAGTAAAGCAAGCGGATGAACAGACGCAGAAAATTACGAACAAACATCTACATGCCAAAGCTTAAATTACTTTGATCTGCTTGCTCATGTTTAACTAGTGAAGAGTCGCAAATTAAGCGGGCAGCATGACATGGAATCATAATTCATGCTACCTTCCACTACGTTCACTTGCTTCTCTCCAGGTTACAACACTGTTGAATTAACCTAATATATATTAAGCCAATAAACCGTCAGCTCCCAAGAAAGACTTGAATAGGACAGATTAATGATCTCGAGCTTTCTCAAAGCAACTACCTCGGCCAGAAAAAGAAAAATTTAAGGACCTTTGATAGCCACGATGATCGTCAGAGGAGGACCAAGAGGCCAGAGCGATATGAGAAGATTCTTGACCAACACATGAATAATTCATGAACGAAAGCTATTGTTGCAAAAAAGGAATAGCAAGCACATACCATGCATCCGGTGTCTCATACAGGGAGGCTGACTCGCCAAAGCAGGAAACCAGCATATCAGTGTTTATTACGCCGGGATTAAGCGCGACGACCGCCATCCCCTCGGGCAACTCCTTTGCAACCGATTTGCTCAAACCCTCTACTGCCCATTTCGATGCACAATAAGGGGCAACCTTGAAAGACAAAGATCAAGCAATATCAAGGGTCAAAGTCCCCACTGCGATCTACAGGAATACCACCAAATTGCCAACCTCTCTTTGTAGGGCGATATGCATAAAAGATGGAATTTAGTTCAAAAATACAAAGTTCTGGTAGACGAATCGATGCATGCGGAGAAGTTGGTCAGAAGGGGATGCGATTGGATGGCAAAACAGAAGAAGCATCTCCTAGAAACGTACCAGACCAGAGCCGCACCTGCCCCAGCCGGAAGACATGTTGACGATGATGCCACGCTTGCGCTGAACCATGGGCGGGAGGAAGTGACGCAGCATGTTGGCAATACTTTGACGTTGGTGTCGATGACAGCGTCGAACTCATCCTCTGGGACCTCCCAAATCTTGTTGTTCTTGTTGATGGTCCCGGCACTGTTGACTATGATGTCAGGAACGCCCTTTTTGTCCATGACCACACGCGCCAGCTCCTCGACGCTGCTGTTTGATCTCTGCTAAAGAAAAGGAAGAAGGGTGAGTCGAAATGGCATTCCGAATACCCAAAAACCGGAAAAGGCAGAAACAGAAAAAAAAAGGGGAAGCGAATGCGCACGACGTCGACGTTTCGGAGGAGGTGAGGGGAGTCGGCGGCGTCGGAGGAGGAGGAGAGGAGAGAGAGGAGGGAGTCGAGCTTGTCTTGGGAGCGGGAGCAGCCGATGACGGAGTGGCCGCGCTTGGCAAACTCAAGGGCGAGGGCCTGGCCGAGACCCTTGCTTACTCCTGTAATCAGCACGGTCCTTTGTCCTCCGCCGCCACCCTGGCTAATCATCATACCTCGCATCACGTTCCGCCTTAATAGTTGTGCTTTTCTTTATTGGATTCGTGGATGCTGAAGAGGCACCTACTTATATATAAACCACTTGAATTACGACCGTAGATCATCTTGTAAATTGTCTCTTTATTTAATGGTGGAGATCCAATCTCTTTACTTATCAATTGATAGATCATTCCGGAGAACTCATAAAATCCTTAATTATAACCATAGATCTTCTCTTAATCTAAGGATGAAAATCCAATCTCCTTGCCTTTCATTTGCACATAAAAGAACATCCTAAAGTGCTCATGGAAACCTTAATTACAACCATAAATTTCCCTTGATCTAAGGGTGAGGATTCCATCTCCATACCTACCACCTACCCATATAAATAGAACATTCTAGATTGTTGTTTGAGAGGATAATAATTGTCTTATTATGTTTAATGAAGGAATATAATATATATATATATATATATATATATATATATATATGTTTAACATAAAATCCCATAAACATAATATTACAATTCTACCCTTATTATCATATTTCCTAATGCTCCCCCTTTAGTTGGGATGTATATATCAAATAGTCCCAACTCTTTACATAGAAAACTTATTATGTTCTCCTATGGAGATTTAGGACGCGTTTGGTAACGATTTTATTTCGGAACGAATTCGATAAAAAATGATTCTTTTTTATTCTCGCTCCCAGAACTAATTCGAGTAAAAGAATACGTTTGGTAATCGTACAAAATTTATGATTCTAGAATAGAACTGCATTTGGTACCGTGCTAATGATTATGTTCCAAATCAATTTTTTTAATTTTTAAATAATTTTTATAATTTTTATAATTTTTTCCTTTTTCCTTTTTTTTTTTTTTTTTTTCTCCTATTCTTCTTCTTCTTCAGGGTCGCCGGACCGGCGAACGGTCGACGAGGGCCGACGACCTCACCAGAGCGTTGCCGGCCCTCAGCGAGGCTAGCCCTCGTCGGTCGAGCCTCACCGACAGTTGGGCGAGGCTCGCTTGGCCGCCGGCGGGGGCGGGCGTCGCGAGGCTTGCCCGCGCCACCACCGGCGAGGCCGCCCGGCCATCGACGAGCTCGGACCTCGCCCGGCCTCGCCCGCTCGCACCGACGAGCTTCGCCGGACCTCGCCGGCTGGCGAGCTCGCCGCCAATGGCGGTGGCGGGCGGCGGGGGCGGGCGGCGATCACGGGATGGCGATCGAAGAAGAAGAAGAAAGAAAAGAAGAAGAAGAATCAATTTTTTTTTTTTATTCTTGATTCTCGCTTTTGTTCTCGGAAAAAACCCCTGAAAAAATCAAATTTTTTTTTAGGTCTTGATACGTTGTCAAATTTTCGTGGGAACAAACGCGTGTTTTTTCGAACGCGGTCAACATTTCTCGACACGAGTGTCGACGCGTGTCCGGAAGACTGATGGAGGGTGAAGGCGAGGGAGGGTGAGGGAGCAGAGGCCGCGAGCGCCGGTGAGATGAAGCCACGAACGGACCACCGCGACGGCCACGAACAGACCACCGCGACGGCGAGAGACGGCTAGAGAAAGAGCCGAACAGAGAGAAAGAAGAGAGAAGGCAAACTCCCACCGGCGAGACGAAGCCACGAACGGACCACTGCGACGGTGAGAGACGGCCAGAGAGAGTGGCGAGGGTTGCCACTGTTGTGATGGATCGGCGATGAGAGGAAGAGGAGAGGAGGGAAGGGGGTCGTGCGGCGAGCGGCAAGGAGGAATAGGAAAAGGAGGGCTCGGCAGCTCGCTAGGGTTTTTCATAAAGAAACCCAAAACAAATAAGAAAGGAGATTTGATGGCGTGAGGGGAGGGGAAGAGACAACTTACCTGTCACTGTCAAGTGGTAGGGGGAGGGAAAAAGTAAAATAAACTTGGGGTGGAGGGAAAAGGACGAACGAAAGAAGGGGTGAATTTTGGGGATTGTTTTTTTAACCGGAAAATAAATAAATGAAATTAAAAAATAATTTCGAAAAATAAAAGTATTGAATTTTGAATAATGATAAATTTTGATCATGGTAGAAAATCATGAATTTATTTAAATAAATTGATTCTAATTTCTTATTAATTATTAGTTTCATCTATAATTTTTGTTAAATTAAAAAAATGTTTCACATTAACTATAAATATATCTTTCGAATTTCAAATGAATTGATTTGTTAATATTATTAGTGTAAATTTATTATAGGCTCTTTTTTTTAATTAATTATTTATTTATGAATTTAAATCAAATTAATTAAAAATAAAAATATTCATTTAATATATAACGTGTCGCAACGTGTCGAATTCTCTATTTTTAGAAATGACGTGTCGATGTGTCGTGTCGTGTCGGACACTTGGAATGATTACCAAACATGCCTTTAGTAAAGATATTTGCCAACTAATTCTTTGTTCTCACATGTTGAAGAAAATCTTTACTTTTTGGACATTTTCTCTTATAAAGTGATAATCAATTGGACATTTTCTCTTATAAAGTGATAATCAATCTCAATGTGTTTGATTCTCTCATGAAAGGCATGATTGTTCACAATATGGATAGTGGATTGATTATCACAATATAATTTCGATGGATTTGATGTTGACATACGAATTTCTAACAATAACTTCCTCAACCAGAGCAATTCACTTGTTATATGTGCCATATCTCTATATTCTACTTCAGCACTTGATTGGGAAACCATATGTTGCTTCTTACTCTTTTAGGTAACTAAATTATCTCCAAGAAATATGCAATACCTTGATGTAGACCTCCTATCAGTAGGACATTCAACCCAATCTGCATCAGAGAAGCTTGTTGTGTTTATATAACCATAATTCTTGAAAAGTAATCCTTTACCCGGTGTTCTCTTCAAACACTTGATAATATGTAGTATAACATCCTAGTAAGTAGTACAAGGAAAACTCATGAGCCGACTCACTACACTAACGGCAAAAGATGTATCAAGTCTTGTGATAATAAGATAGTTCAACTCATCCACTAATCTCCGATATTTTACTAGATCATGTAACAATTTTCCATATTTAGCATCAAGTTTCACATTAAGATCCATAAGAGTATCAACTGATTTTGCTCCAAGAAATCCAACCTCATGAAGTCAAGTACATATTTTTGTCATGATAAATTGATAGCGGCATGTGAATATGCAACTTCAATCCTAAGAAGATATTGTAGGCGTCCCAAATCCATAGCATTAAATTTTGTATGGAGAAACTACTAAAAATCATTGGATATCATTTGAATCGCTACCATAATAATAATATTATCCACATATATCACCAGAAAGACACAACCAGCTATAGAGACAAAATTAAGTTCTAAATGATCTACTTGACATTGTTTTAACCCAAACTTGGTAATTACCCTAGTGAACTTACCAAACCAAGCACGAGGAGACTGGTTAAGTCCATACAAGCATTTATGTAAATGATAAACTAGATTCTCCCCTTGAGCAACAAAATTTGGAGGTTGCTCCATGTACACTTCCCTAGTCAAATCACCATGTAAGAATGCATTTTTGACATCCAATTGAAGAAAAGATTCCAGCCAAAATGTGCTACCATGGACATAAAAACACAACCAAATGGGATTTTGACCACATGTGAGAAAGTATCATCATAATCAATACCATATGTCCAAGTCTATCCTTTTGCAGCTTACCAAGCTTTTAGAGAATCAAGAGGCTTAGATGATCGATAGTACCATTAGGATGAACCTTAATAGTGAAAACCCAATGACAATCAATGAGTTGTTTCTTGATAGGTGATGAGGTGAGTTACTAAGTACAATCCTCAATGAATGCCTTCATTTCATCTTTCATTGATTGCTACCATCCAGGATGAGAAAGAGTTTCAGCAACATTGCTAGGCATAGAAATTGAGGATAAGGACTAGACAAAGGTTGGAAATAGAGGGAACAAACGATCATATGATAAGGAATTAGACATGGGATGACGAGTACGAAGAGAATAATAAAGACTAGAATAATGAGCATAACGATCTACAAGACGACCAACACAAGAGCATGTACCTTTCCAAGTAGCAATGGGCGGATTGGGATCAAAGGATGGTATAGCAACTAGTGAGGGAATAAATGAATCATGTGTTGGTGAGGCATGTACCACTGTGGTAGGAGTTGCACCACACCAATGATAGGTCTCAGCAAATTGAGATCCCGTCGATGGTGTTGGAGGCATTGAGAGTGGTGGAAGTGCTAGTAGGACACACCCGCCACCCTCAATAGTCACCGTAGAGGCTATTTAAGCATTCTAATATGGTCGATCCTCAAAGAAAGTTACATTTGCTGACATAAAAATACAACAACGAGTGGCACTATAACATTTATAGCCCTTTTGAATTAAAGAGAACCCTATAAACACACACATCTTGACTCGAGGATTGAACATATCAAAACGCGGTGAGATGATGAACAAAACAAACACAACCAAAGACATGAATAGTTAATGTAAAGGGAGGATGATTTGGATGTAAAAAAGGAAAGAAAGTGTCCCTTGAAAAATAGAAGTTGGAAGCTAATTAATAAAGTAACAAGATGGAGCACAGCATGACTCAAAAAACTTTTAGGTAGGTGCATGCAAAACATAAGACAACAAGCATCATCAAGGAGATGACGATTTTGCATTTGGCTACACGATTTTGCTATGGAGTGGATGAACAAGACATCTCGTGAAGAATACCTTGTGAATCAAGAAAGGGTTGGCAACCAGTGGTGGCGGCAAGATATTCTTTGGCATTATCTAATTGTAAATTTTTAACAGAAGCATGATACTGATTTAACACTTCATAATAGAACAAACAAAAACAATGAAAAATCAGTACGATCTTTTATAAAGAACAACCAAGTCATTCGAGAAAAATCATCCATAAATATAACAAAATATCTAAAACTGGAAGTATAAAAAACATGACACGAACCCCACACATCTAAGTGAACCAGCTCAAATGGATTAGACACATGACTTTGAGAACGAGAAGGAAAAGATGATCTACGGGGTTTACCAAACTGACAAGCTTCACACTAAAAGAGCTCACAGACTCAAACTCGGGAAATAAATGTCAAAGAATGTCCGATGGTAGGTGGCTAGCACGACAGTGCATGTGATACAATAAAAGAATGTGCGCTTTACGACAGCAACAACTACCATTTTCTTGTCAAGATAGTATAGGCCATTTGATTCATGGCCCCCACCAATCATTTGCCCAATTTTCAGATCTTGAAAAACACGGTGAGATGAAGAAAATTTATTGAACAATTCAATTCCTTAGTTAATGAACTAACAAAAATCAAATTTTATGGAGATTGAGATGTATGATCGATGATAGAGAAAGAGAAGGACTCAAGTGAGCAACTCCAGTGCCTTAACTTGAGAATGTGAACCTTCATCTAATATAAGAGAGTTTAACACTCCAAGTGATGTGGAATGAAATGAAGACAATGGCTTGGAGTTATCAGATATATGATGAGTGGCTCCAGAGTCTCTAACTTAGGAGTCAGACGTTGTAGGAATTAAATAAGATGAACTACATTATGAAGTTTGTGTTAGAGTTGCAGTAGGAGTTGAAAAGCTTGTCACTTGTTGAGAGCAAACCTATGCATCACACTCAACCCATGTCAATGTAATAATATTGCTTGTACTATGCACATTAGGAGGATCTAGTGAAGCTGGTGTTGGAGAATCGACATAGGCAACGGCAGTAGGTTGGTGCTTTGGATAAAGAGTATAACAATAAGCCTCTGTATGTCCAACTTTTTAACAATGATTGCAATAGCGAGAGTCACCCTCACCAATACCTCCATCACAGCCTCCACGACCTCCATTCTGAGCAAAATCGCGACCACGACCCATATAACCACAACCATGGGTTTCATGTCCACAAGTGCGATGAGAAGACATAGCACTTGCCTCCAAAGCTATGGTGGAGATCTTTTCAGTAGGTGTTGTACAAAGAGCTTTAGAGAAAACTCCATCCACCGTAGGAAGAGAGTTTTAAGATGTAATTTGCTGCCATAGGAAGGAATATTTGGGTCCCAACGGCTTGAGAAACAGTATTACTTGAAGATCTTCTCGGCGTCTTGCTAGAGTAGCTACCTCATTTGAAGCTGGAAGGTAAGTGTCAATTGCCGACATAGTGATGTGAAATCAAGTATAGTATTCTAACAATAACTTATCTCCACACTTAAGATTAAAAAGTGCCTTTCAGGGTCACACACTTGTGTCATGTTATTTTGTCTAGAACATAATAAAGCACATTTATTCCAAACTTCCTTAGTAGTGTCAAACCGAATGAAATGAAGATTAATTTTGGGGTTCATACTATTCCATAATAGAGTACGAATTAACGCATCACCAACAATCTAATCAACTACCTTACTTTGATATGAGGAGATCGTAGATGGAAGATAATCACGTTGCTTGGTAGCAGTAAGATAAACCTCGATCACTTTAGACGAGGATGCATAATTATTACCATCCAACTTGATAGAAGTCAACTATAAATGTGTCAAACCAGCAGAGGTTCTAGTGATCTCCATCGGTGACTAAAAGATCTAATTAAACCCACAAACAGTATCAAAACAACTAAGTATTCAACTCCAACAACACAATCCACTCTTCCAACTTGGAAGGGGATCCCCCCACCTAATGGGTTTCGACTCACCACTATAAAAGTTTAAGAGTGAGAGTTAGAATAGGAGAGTGTAGTTGTAATCACCTCTACAATAGGAGTTCAACTAGTCACAATAACTTATCAAAAATTCAAATAACCATCAAATCAGTATCAAAGAATTACCACACACGTTAGAGTACTAAACATTTCAAGATGTTGCAACCACTTTGAAATTTTGTAGCCATTCAACATTGGTCATTGTTGCACTAGATAACATTAGTCTTTGTCCATTTTTTCGCTTTCCAAAACCCTAGGTTGTTGCTCGGCTTTGTCACTTGACCAATACAAGTGGCACCTTCAACAATGATCAAACATGGAAGGTGGTTGTCTAGATTGCGACCATGAGGTCAAGACGGTTACCACTGTGTATGGTGCGATAGGCCTAAAGGGGCTTAGCGCAAGAGGCCAACAAAAAATCAAACCCAAAACGTACTCATGGTGAACGGTGATAATACCTCGACATAAAGCCAGAAGAGCCTCTGTCGGTGACTTTAGTGGGTCTAGAATGACGGGTGCTTGTTGGTGGTGATGGATTATTGTGGATGGAGATAGATGATGGTTGATGGTCGATGGATGGATTTGGAATGATGGGTGCTTGCCGCTGGTGATAGATGATTGTGGATTGATGGACCGGAACGATCAGTTATGATGGATGATGGACGACGGCATAGGTTAGGGTTACGTTGATAGTGACAGTAGTAGCGACCTTCGGATAAAAAAAGAAAAAGGATAAAAAGGTAGCATTTCTTAACTTGCTTTGATACCATGTTTGAGAGGATAATAATTATCTTATTTTGTTTAATGAAAGAACTACTATATATATAACGTAAACCCCTCTAAACAAAACTTCATAATTCTTCCCTTATTATGATATTTCCTAACGGTAGTCACAAGGAAAATCATAAACCCCTCTAAACAAAACTTCATAATTCTACCCTTATAATGATATTTACTAACGGTAGTCACAAGGAAAATCAATTTTCTTTTCAGCTTTACCACAGGAAAGCTTGTTTGACAACAAAGACAAACCGAAGAATACCCGAGGATGATCCAATACCTTCTATCTCAGGATCTCACAGATGTAGTATCAAAAGCATTTTTTTCAGCTCTTTCTGAATTTACCTATCAAATCTTCTGTACATTCACCATTAACAACTGAATAAAATGGCAAGTAAATTTCTCGTGCTCGCGTAGGTGCTCAAGCCAAATGAGATTAAAATGGAGTGATATAAGTCCAGTTTATACAATTACAAGCTAACGAGGATTATATCCTCACCACTGACTGGTAAATTGTCCGATGAGTGAGGATAAGCCTATGACTAGTTTCAAGATTGGCAAGTCTATTTGGCTGCTCCAGTGGATTCAACTGCCGTTGTCATCTCCCAAGGCCAATGCAAAATTGTTGATCGTAAATAATTTCCTCACACGGTAAGGGATGCACCATTGTCTGCTCCTGTAAGATTCAGTATCATAGCAGCAGCCTTCACAGCCCTAAAATTCATAAACACCCGATGCTTTATTGCCTCGATAAGTAAAGCAGATAAAGAGATGCAGAAAGTGTGAAGAAACACCCATATGCCAACCTTTCAATCACTTTGATCTGCTTGCTCATGATTAACTAGAGAAAAGCAACAAACTAAGCAGGCAGCATGGACATGGAATCATAAGTTTTGCTACCTTCCACTACATTCGCTTGCTTCCTCTAGGTTACAACTTGCCCCAACACAATCAAATTAACTTAACATATTAAGCAAATAAATTATCAGTTCTCAAGAGAGACTTAAATAGGGCAGATTAAGGATCTTGAGCTTTCTGAAAGCAACTCCCCCTACTACTTTCAGTCAAGTGAAATTGAAGAACCTTTGCCCAAAAAAATAAAAGGTTGAAGAACCTTTGATAGCCATGTTGATCATCAGACGAGGACCTAGAGGCTAGAGCGTTATGAGAAGATTCTTGACCAACACTTTACATAATTCATGAACGAAAACTATTGTTGCAAAAAAGCAATAGTGATGTCATCTCATTGTACGGATACACAATAAGAAGATGACAACCAGCGTCCTATACTCAAAAAAGGCAATCCAATTTCATTGGAAGAGTTGACTCTATGGTATGAATATTACAACAATTGCTCGATGGAGCTTCCATAAGGCAGAAGTAAATGTGCACGAAAAGAGAGAAAAAAATGAGTCTGAGGAAAGTCATTTCTGCGTTTGCTATAACCGTATTCCATATGATCAGCATGAATGCTTTAATGAACTCACAGAAATTTCTTATGACAAACAGATGAGAAGTCAAATCCAAAATAAATTTTGCCGCAGACACAAGTAAGCACATACCATGCGTCAGGTGCCTGATACAGGGAAGCTGAATTGCCAAAGCAGGAAGCCAGCATATCAGTGTTTATCACGCCAGGATTAAGCGCCACAATTGCCATCCCATCAGGCAACTCCTTGGCAACCGATTTAGTCAAACCCTCGACTGCCCATTTCGATGCACAATAAGGGGCAACCTTGCAAGACAGATCAAGCAATATCAAGGGCAAGTCCATTATGCCTAAAAGGTGGGATTTTGTTTGACGAATACAGAGATTTCTGGTAGATGAATGAATGCATATGGACAGCAAGGAGCATCTCCTAGAAACGTACCAGAGCAGCGCCGGACCTGCCCCAGCCTGAAGACATGTTGACGATGACCCCATGCTTGCGCTGAATCATGGGAGGGAGAAAGTGACGCAGCATGTTGGCGATGCCTTTGACGTTGGTGTCGATGACGGCGTCGAACTCCTCCACCGGTACCTCCCAAATCTTGTTGTTCTTGTTGATGGTCCCGGCATTGTTGACTATGATGTCAGGAACGCCCTTCTTGTCCATGACCGCGCGCGCGAGCTCCTCGACGCTGCTGTTTGATTTCTGCGAATGGAAGCAGGGTGAGTCGAAAAGGCATCCCGAATACCCAAACCCTAGTCGAGTCCGCGAACAGGACAAGGGGGAAATCAGGGGAGGGGAGAGCGGAATACGTACGACATCGACGTTGAGGAGGAGGTGAGGGAGTCCGCGGCAGCGTCGGAGGAGGAGGAGGAGAGGAGGGAGCGGAGGGAGTCGAGCTTGTCTTGGGAGCGGGAGCAGCCGATGACGGAGTGGCCGCGCTTGGCGAGCTCGAGGGCGAGGGCCTGGCCGAGGCCCTTGCTGACTCCCGTAATCAGCACGGTCCTCCCTCCGCCGCCGCCGCCGCCCCGGCTCGTCATCAGGTTCCACGACGTCGTCGCCGTCATAGCCGTCGCCGTCGCCGTCGCCGTCGTCATTACTGGGAAGTGCACCCCAATGTTTCCAATCTTAGCGCAGCGCAGGAAGGCACAGCCACCGCATCTTCCAGAATGCCCAGGCCCGACAGAAGCAAAAGCCCAGCTCCAGTTAAATGCCTCCCATCCTTACGATTTTCGTCAAAAGTCCAACCTTTTTTATTTATATCTCTCTCTCTCCTCTAATTTAACGCTCATTATTAATTAATTAGCTTTTTGCCCTCGTCGGTCGAATTCTGGAACTAAATCAAATCATAAATAAGGGAAGAAACAGACTGACTTGCCAATGCGTTCGCAATGATAAATAAGCGGGAAAATAAAGCCAGATATAACGAAACTAAACATGAAATTAAAAAGAGAGATGAAGATGAACAAAGGCCGCCCTCTTCCCCCTCCCCCCGTCTTCCATCGACGAAACTCAGTTCGCGTGGAGCTTGGGGAGAGGATGAGGATCGCGAACCTGGAAACAAGGGCAGAAGCAGCGAAACACATGAATCCCGAACTGAACCACACACCCAATCATTCCGCCACCTGAGTGGCGGAATGTCGCGAGATCCGCAATAGCTTCGTCGCGGGGCTGCGGTGGACAGGAATAAGCGAAATTGAAGCGTTGCTCGTGCTCGTGCTCGTGCTCGGGGTACTCGTGCTCGAGGACGAGCCATGGGGGCAGAGGAGGAGCAGAGGGCACGGCATTGGGAGTCCAGTATGTGGATGACGATGAGAGTGTGATTTCGGCCTCCGTCTCGGTTTGGATGTCAGCGGCGGAATGCATGGGGAGGAGAAGGCAGCAATCGCTATTGCTGCTCGTGATGAGAGTGGTCGTGATCGTGCTCGTCCTGCTCTGCAATTTGCTCCTCTTCTTCTTGGTCCACAGCTTCAGTTTCTTCACCGCCTTCATCATCTTCATCATCTTCATCGTCTTCCCTCTGTCTGCTCTCTCTTTCTCTCTCTCTGCTCTCTTCTTCCTACAATGTAAGTATTTTCTATTGTAGAGAGAGAGAGAGAGAGAGGCCCCGACGCTCCTCCTTTTTTTTTTTTTTTTTTTTTTTTTTTTTAAAGTTAGGGACCGTTGCTCCTCCGCCACTTCCGTGCACGATAAGTCCAAAAAGCTTCGCCTTGAGGCCCACCCTACTCAACAGTCAACAACGCCACTAATGTCCTGTCTCGTGATCTAGTCAGACTCGACTTGAGTATTCGTCATCTGCAATGCAATCGAGCATTGAAATTCCAACTCGAGCTTGACTCGATTGCAATTAATCCACGATGGAACTTGAGTTCATTCTTTTGAGAACTCAAATCATACGTTTGTATTATGTTATTTTGCGGTGTTTTTATCCATTTGTAACCACTTAGTATGTATATATTTTTTAGACAAGAAGAGAAGTGGATCAAGCTTGCAAGCTGAGAATTGGCAAGGTTAAGCTCGATCTATGATATGTCACGCTTGTGTGTGGAGAAAGAAGAGTCTTGAGTATAAAACAATTCGACGTCATATTTACCTTATATGGTGAGTATCTAGCCATTTGCATTTTATTATTTAAGGATATATACAATAAGAGCAAGATGAATTTCTTCTCATCCTTTTCAATTATGATATTGGGTACATAGGACTAATTTGGTGATGATGTCAAAAACTTTAATGAATTTTTTTAAAAAAATTAGGCTCATATGTACGTCGAACACAAAATTTACCACATCACTTAATAAATTCATGTTTTAATAATAATTCTCTTTAAAATAAGGCTCATCCGCAAATAACAGGCCCTTTTTCTTTTAATTTCTAGTTCTTTCTGTTAAATAGCAAAACGTGAAATTGATTCTGATTGAATCGTGAGGGGGCAAATGGCCAGAAAAGAAATCTTTACGGGGTAAAATTGAGAAGAGAATTTCGAACCGATCAAATCACAGGGACCATTTTGTAATTTTGTTTTTGATTGCGTAGAAAGGAGGAATCAGGGAGAGCGTGGCAATGGCGCCTTGGGTTTGAGGTTTCAAAATTGGGTCTCAAGGCTGCTCTACCCATCATCAGTCAATTAGCGCAGAGAGAGAGAGAGACGATGATACTGCGGACTCCTCCGCCGTCGAAGAAGCAGAGGCTGGAAAGCAGAGCCGCCGAGGCGAGCCCTGCCGTCGGGTCCGACCGCCAAGTGGTCATCTACGAGGACCCTCCCGATGGCGATCCCAATGCGGACCAGCCCTCTTCCTCCTCCGACCACTTGCTCTGCACCTATCAATGTCGCCAAATGGTCCTTCCCTTCCTCCTTCCCCTCCTTCTCTCACCTCTCTCGTCGGCTCACCACTCACTCTCTTCGTGTTTTTCCCCTTCTCCTTTTATTTTCTTTTTTTTTTTTTTCCCGCAGGTTAAGTCGGAGTTCTTCGAGGCGTTGAGCAGTGCGGAGAAGCAAGCCCGCGATTCTCATTCCCAGCTCCAGGCTCTGAACGACGACTTCCTCAAAGCTGGTTCTTCCTCTTCCCTTTCTGTCACCGCCTTTAGGTTTTTTCACCTTTTTTCTTTTTAATCCGTGCTCCGTGATTTCGTCACCATGCGCCGCTTATCCCCCCCTGTAAGACGATACAATCAGTGCGCGCGTTGAATCTCCTGATGCCATCCTTTTCTCTAGCTGTTACCTATATACTAGTGTTTCGATTTATTGGGATTCTTGCATGTAGTTAGCTCGAGTTATTGCTGTGACCATTCGCAAATCCTACAGCTACTTGAAATTGTGATTATGATATGATAATATGTCTTATGCTGTGTTATCATCCATCCTGAATTCTGGCAGATGCCGAGAGAAAGAAATTCAGGGAACAGTTGTTGTATGCTGAACAAGAACTTGCAGCCGCCAGAGGACGTGAACGGGCACTGCAGGAGCAACTTTTTAAGGAAGTCCGTGATTCCCAGGAACGATTTAAAAAGCAGATTCAATCGCACAGTGAAATGGAGGTGAATTTCTTGCCTTTTCCATTTGCACGATCTGTCTTCTTATCATTTGACTGGGCAATTTGCTTTGAGTTTGTCTTATGTTGGACTTGAACAGCTTAAATACATGCGTGCCTTAAAATTCGCTGTTAGTCTGGAGATAAGGCTTATTAAATTGATTCTAGAAGCTCTTTAGCTGAATCTCCTACTCTAGTGTCTCTCTGTGTATGTATTTGTAAACTGCTGTTTGGAATGCAACACTCACCAATGGGGATTTGTGATGATTTCCTGATGCCGCTTTCATGAATGCTTTAGCAAAGCAACAGATTATCTGCTGCTGCTATACCATTTAGTGTTCAGAGTGCCTGGTATTTGGTTTGTTCGAGGCTGAATTTGCCCTTACTAATACTTACTTCTTCAAGCTGCTTTTTATTGAAATAAGAGCAGCCTAGGGAAAACATTTTTATTTTTTATATTTTTTGGAATGAACCTGTGGGTATTTTGCCATCGTCAGTGAACCTGTATGTTTGGCTGATTTGAGGAGAGGTCAGCATGAAGGAATGAAAATCCAAGATTCCATGAGTGAAAATGAACATACAGTGCTGCACATTCCGACACTTGTTGGATGCCTGAGTTTTGCCCCATATTTTAGATTCACCTCTTGTCAAATAAGAATATGTTGGGGAATGGAATGATCATTCATCCGTTAGACACCTAAAAGATGATGTAGATCTATGTTCTGGTAATTCTCCTTGACATTTTTACTCCTACTCACTAATAACTTAATATAGCAACTTCTCTAGGAACTTTTTTAAAGATGCTTCTTTTAAGAGGAAGTGCTATGAGTCAGGACCCAGCCCAAGATACTGTTATTTTTTTCTTTTTGTGTTCTTGTAATGCTCTTGTTGATTCTTGGGAGAATAAAAGAGCTACAACTGCACAGATCGACATTAGTTAAGTGGCAGGGATTGGTGCCAATCTGTCTGAGTACTTAAAATGGTTGGGCATTTTGATTTCACTGGATTACAAATAAGTTGGTATCTTATCTCTGGAGAGTATACCTCTGGTGCTGACAAGTAGTACTTCATGATCATCTCAATTCGTTTTGATGTATTTGTTGTACAGATAAAGCTGCAAAATGAAATGAATCGTCGCAAGAACACCGAATCATTAGCTGCTTCTGCTGAAGAAAAAGCAAGTCTTTCAGAGGGAAAGTTAAGTCGTCTTTCTGGAGATACCGAAAACAAGAATAAGAGTCTCCGCAATGAGCTTGTGCAACTGCAAAGGGAATCAAAGCTTTCTACCTCCAGAATTAGTGCAGATGTGAGAATCTGAATTATTTACTTTAGATTCAGTCTCTTGTACATAAACATCTTTGTAATTTTGTTAAGGACTTGTGCCTTTAGCTTGAAAAAATGGAGTGCAGAGCTGTTAATGCAGAGAAACAGTCGAACTTGCTGAAAGAGCAGCTAGAAGAGCTTAGGAAGCAATTCAATGAGGTAGAGACCCCCCTCTCCCTCTCTCTCTCTCTCTCAGATCATGTCAAGTAATGTCAAGATATGTCCTCTATTTTAGCATTTTTAATATCTAATTTTTCATTCACTGTTTCTTTCTTCTATTTCTTGTAAGAATATCTGGAAGTGGCTTGTCTTAGTTTTCCAATCTAATCTTTGCACAAGAACTTTTGTGAGTATGCGATTGAGGATCGATATTCTCTAAGATGGAATAGTTAAATTTTACCCTGCTGAAGGCTTATGTTCTCAACAGTGCTTGCACCAGAAAAGTGAGGCGGAGAAAAAGTTGTCCACTCTCACCTTTCAGGAATCAAGTTCGAATGAGACCACAGTTTTGGTAAAACATCTACAAGAAGAACTCAGAAATTATGTAAGTTCTGCCAGTATTTGCTTCTGGACATTTACTTTATTTGACCTACCCGTAGGTACTAAGGATGATGCTTCTCACAACAGATCATCTCGTGCTAGAAGTGGCTGCTGTGTGTTTGTTGTGTAAAACTTTGCTATAGATCTAAGCGATAACCAGTTAACTTCAAACTTCTTGCCTTGTCATCATGCATTCAGACATGCTGCTGTATATTTTGAAGGCCATTGTCCTTTAGTTTATACATATGTTTCATTGGCTACCAGTGAATCTCAGTGTTTATTTAGGGGAAGATAGATTAGAATTAGCTGTCATGGTGAATGAGCTTTATCATGGTGTGAAGCCTTGGAACTTTATTGCAAAGTAAACCTTGTACCTTGATGTTAACATGTTGGCCAAGTTATGGCACAATTTTAAGGTCCATCCTTAATGTCAACCTGTCAAACTGTGCAATTTGGACTTTATGAACTGGGAATATCCTACAGAGTCACAGACAATCCAGAAGAGGGGAAGAATGAGTATTTTGTAGTGTTAAGATGGGACGACATGTAATAGCTAGACTCCAATGTTGACACATGTAATGTCGGTTCGGAATAAGTTTTGGCCTGCTAAACATGACAAGGTTCCTGACAATAACGCTTAGGGCCTAGTACAGCTTTAGTCCTCTAAATGCCAATGTTTGTGCGATTTTGGTCCTCTAAGTTTTATTTTGTCCAGTCAAGTCCCCTGACTGTCTCGATTTGTGCAATCAACCTTTAGTCAACTGCTCTCACCGAACGTGCAAATTAATTAATGATGTGGCATTACTGATGTGGCAAAAGTAGGCACACAATGCTATAATTAGCAGAAATCTAACTTGGACAAAAAAGAAAAAGAAATGCTAATTTGCCGATATTAGTTACATGTAAACAAAGGACTTGATTGCATGAATCGAGAAAGTTAGGGGAATTGATTGATCAAATTAAGGTGTAGAGGAACAAATTGCACAATCAAGAGAGTTAGACGACTTGATTTAACAAAGTAAAAGTTAGAGGATCAAAATGTACAAACACTAAACTTGGAGGATTGAAATTTTACTTTATGCTAATGATTATTTCACTATTGATGATGTGAATCTGTTGATATTGTTGCTGTAGCAACTGTGTGTTCATATTCCTAGACCTTTTGATGGTAGTCGAAAATGTATAGTTGCAACTACTGAGAATTGGCCAAGAAAGCTGCGTAATGATCACACATGCCGAGTCTGGGGAAAAAGTGAAATGAAAGGTGCTAGAGGAATTGAAATTGGAATAAAAAGGAGTGGAAGAAATCGATATTGTCTTCTCATGTTTGAATAAGAAGAAAGCACAAAAAAATGAAAATGGAGAGAAATCTAACTGTGAGAAATTTAGTAAATGGAAAAATTGTTTAGAATTTACTATGTTGGCCTTGGTCAAATACATTAAACCTGAAATGGTGATGCAAAAGAATTTAATTATATGATTGGAGGGGTGTGATAATGAGAGAAAGAAAGTGGAGTGCAAGAGAGTTGGGCAGGAAAATGCAATTTTTCATTGTTTCAAGAAAAAAAAAGAACTAATGGGGGAAGAATTTCAGTCAAAAAAAGTCTTGTCGGCCCACCAAAACCATTCTCCCATAGATGAGGGATTTCAACATCTTTTCCTGCTTATTGCCCCTCAGTGAAATATAGTTCCATTTCCCTGAAAATCTTTGTCTTAGGTTACCTGATTTAGATGCCTCTGTCTTTCACCAGGAGTCTGAAGTGCGGGAAGCAAGAAAACTGAAATCATCTCATGAGCAAGTTGAGTTAATAAAGGAAAAGTTGCTGGAAGAAAGGGGCCGCCGTGAGAGGGCAGAATTAGAGACATCTCAATTGCAGGAGCTTCTGCATGATATGAAGAAAGTGGAGGAAGAATTACGTTCCTGGAAGTTAACAACCAAGGACATTCCGGGAGTGTCATGTCCTGATGATATCCCTCTTAAGTTTGCAGCTTTACAGAAGTATGTGAAATGTTTTTTTTTTTGATATTTCTGAATTCTCAGCAGAATTCAATTTCATCATAGCCCGAAAGATATCTATTTTGCATAATGGCACCGTGTCGTGAGTTACTATTCCTCTATTGATTGTTTGTTGGTATCTGGAATCGTAGCATAGATGCGGACTGCTTGCTATTAACTGCTATTTGGCGTCAAATATGGACTCTTTCAGTTTAGCTAGTCTGTTAACTGGTGACAGCTACGTAGAGGAAGTGCACTTTTATGACTGGTTGCAACATTTATATGGATCATTCTATTGTAGTGTGGCAATCAATCTTCTGAACCGCATGACTGCAGAACTCGCAAATCATATTAGAAGTTCTAATACGGTTTTGGGGTCTTTGTGTCATGGACTTCACATGATTATAGTGCTGTTTGGTTGAGTACATCACTTCTGTAATGGCTTGATCTTTGGAATAATATTTGATGAATAAGAAGCAATTGATTTTAAAAAAATATCTAACAAAGGCAGTGGTTCTGTGTGTCATCATTGTGGACTCTTGACCATTCTTGTAAAGTAGTACTTGTCAGCACCAGTGTGTTGTGCACGTAAAGAAAAACAGGGGGAATCAAAATTGCAATAAATTTAATTATGTCCATAAGAGTGGTAATATATGTTTTCGTCATTGTGTTTGTCTTGATAATTTTTGTGATAGTGTCAAATTGTGTCCTGTATGAACTAATCACGCTTTAGAAATGTCATATATGTAATGCGAATAATTGTTACTTTTGTGCTAATGTCATGGTATATCATTCTAAATACTATATAAAATTTCTAATAAGTATAGTCACTATGTTTGTATATTATGCCATTTTCATTTTTATTTTTCTGTGTGCTCATAGTTTCACCACACATAGGACTTTGTCCCACGAAAATTGCAAGGACCGATAATGAGAGTAGTTATGTATTGAATGGGGAAATTATGATTTCATATTAAAGAAAAAGTTAAGCAAGACAAATTCAGATTGAAGTGCAAAAGTTTTACTTAGAATCCAACTTCTTATGGTATCATTATTCTATCAACTTCTTGTGCTTTTTGTTTTGTGAGGTCTTGTTCCCTTTCTACATAAAAAAGTACTAACCCTATAATTAGATATTATTTTAATTGTTTCTATGTTTATATAAAAGAAGTTCCATGCAAAACGGATGTTGCACCAGTATTAAGAGAAATTACTATTTCTTATGGATGAATGACATTAAAAGAGAGAAGTTGGACATTGACAAGAAGGGAAAAAATATTCCCTAAGACTTTAAAAAAAGAGAGAACTTTGATTAGGAGTAACATATGTCCACCCAAAACCTAACTCTATGCATTCCTCTGGTGAATGATCCTTGATATGGTTGACATACTCCTAGTGGCACATTCATAAAATGCTTCTACCAGTAGCAAATATTTCGTGAGTTGATCTTCTTTAATAAGCATGTGAGGCTACTGCTGAGGCTTTAATATTTGGCTATCTATGGCAAAATATGAGTGATGTCATTTTATTTCTTGCTTATGGTAGTTTGGCCATTATTCTTGGGTTAAATCAAGTGTACCCCCCTCACACTCTCAATGTCCTTGTAAATGCAGAGAGGTGATTGAGAGTACTATGAAGGTTGGTGAGGCAAATGCACGCTTGAAACAAATGGAGGTGGCTTTGGACGAGGCAACACTTAGTAAGCAACGTGTTGAAACAGAGGCTGCACTTGCAAAGCAGAAAGCAGAAGAATCTATATCAGAGATTAAGAGGATTCAGTCAACGGTAAGCATTGAAGTTATTGCCTCATTACGGGTGGCAATTGTTTTCATGACATGACACGAACACAATTAACTTGAAACTAACATGACTTGACACATTCTGACCTATTCAAAGTAAAGATCAATTTATCATCATGTGGAACCAAATGATATGATAATACTGACATGAATAACGGATAGGCATTGCTAGCCTTAGCAGTCTCAAGTTGTGTAGCCCTTTATGTATGCTAATTATTGAGTTTGAAACCGCAAAGCACAAAAGTAAGTGCCACTTCAAAATAAGAGAATTTTAACAAGGAACTTACGGAGACAATGACTATACCTTTATGATCTGAAAAAAATCATGGAGCCAGAGGTTGGTAAAATAAGGAGTACATTGAAACAGAGGAATCATGATTGGGAAACTGACTTAAGTGTTTTTGTTCCTTTACATCTGATTCAAGATGATGAAGAGAGAGGGATCCGGTATGACAAGATTCAAATGGATGGTTGCTTTTTTATTTATTTGGCTATTCTTTTCCCTAGAGTGCGAGTTCTCTCCTTTTTGTGGCCCTGTATAATGCGATAGAAAACAGGATCCAAATAAATGCTGCCCAAGATCCATAATAGTAGATTTTATCTTTTATCAGGCAAATGCCTGTCTCTGTACCGTCAAAACCTCTTTATTCTTTCGTCCAAGTCAACTGAAAATGGGAGTGAAGTAGATCATTATTTTTCTTTTCGTTTCTCTTTTACCAGTTCTTTTCAGGCACACAACTTTGTAACGAACCTGAAAAAACCTAGGCTACTCCTTCTAGATTCCTAGTGGTTCTTGGGACTTGTGAAGTTGTTAACCAAGAGTATCCCTCTTCTAAGTAAGTTTGCAATATTCAAGCTTGCCTGTCTCTATTCCTTCAAAACCTCTTTTATTGTTTCATCCAAGTCAACTGAGAGACGGGAGAGAGGTAGATTGTCTAGTATTTTGTTTCTGCATTTCTGTACCAGTTCTTTTTCAGACTCACAACTCTGTAGCAAACCTGAGTTGACCTAGGCTACTCATACTAGATTTTTAGTAGTTCTTGGGACTTACGAAGTTGTTTACCAATGTATCCCTCTTTTTAGTAAATTTGCAATATTTAAAGGCTTCCACCACACTGCCATTTATCCAAAGAAGCGGACATTGGTTGGACTTGAATGCTAGCCACTTCCACATCATTCTTTAAGGTACCAGAGCCTGTATGCGGCAGAATGTTTCTGCCTAAACAGAATGAAATTATACATGGCCCGAGGCTTGTAAATGCAAATGATAGCCGAATGTTGGGAAATCTGCATCATAAAGTAAACGATATGCACCTGCCTTGACTGATTATGATATTCATCTTAGCACTGTAAAGGGAAATAAATAAACAGAATGTCAAGATCAAATTTGATGTAACAGGTGCTATTCTGGAAACAGAAGCCTTATCTGGTTAGATGCAGAGTAGACTCTTTCTTATATTCTCTTTTTTGATGTTCTTAAGTTGATGCTTGAATTTTTGGTTTGTATTGTTGCTTTACCTTTTCCTGCTTCATTGGATATTCATAAGTTGGCTGCGATGAAGGTCTACGAGAACGGTTTATCTACTTTCAATGTGTTTTTCAGTATCTGATGAGACTTCATAATACAGATTATTGGAGGTGGTTTGCAAGTTATCTTGTGGTTACATGACCTTATTGTGATATTTAGATCATTTTATGTGTTATTTCCTATTTTCACTTTCTGGTCATTCTCTGCTCCCCATATAGACATGTTCTGTGCCCCTTCAGTAGATATTGCTTTTCTTTCACAGCTTTCAGTGATCACTGAGGAGCGGGATAAATATCAAACTCTTGTCAATGAGCTGAAGAAGCCGGAGAAAGATGAAACTGGGAGTAAAGTGGCAAATGTAAACTTCTGCAATCTGTGGTTCACTGTCATCTTTGTCCCTCATTTTAGTGCTATTGCCACATATCCGACGATCCTCTGTGTTTATATGGAACAGGAGTTGCAATTGTCTCTTGCCAAGAAGGAATGCTGTATCAAAGAAATGGAGAGCAGTTTAAATAAGCAAAAGGAAGCTTATAATCGGCAACGGGAGGAGATTAAGTCACTAAATGAGAGGCTAAATAATGAAGCAAGAAGGATAAAATCACTGGAAAGGGAGAGTGATCGGCTTAGATCAGAAATTTCTCTTTTGGAGTCAAAGGTAAGGTCTTTTAAGAGTTTGCAAATTCGGATCATTTTCTGTTGGCTCAACTCTTTTCTTTTTCAGAGTGAAGTATCTGGCTATGCTAAAAGGTCTATAGGTTGCCAAATGATTTGTGATCTGGGCAATCACACCATTTGTTTTTTGTGGTTAATACTGCTGCTGTTTGCTCTGTGGTTTTGTGTGCATAAGACTGGTGTCTTCATCTTTAATAGGTCCATACGCTTATACAGGTTGTACATGCATCTTGATTTGATGTATTTATTAGAAACAGTGAGAGATTTGTGTGATGAAGTAGCTTTTGGTTCATGCTAGCCTCACCCATGATAGTCTTGAACCTGCATAAAATAATAATGGATGTGAATTTAACATCTTGCAATTGTTGTGGACATTTCTGTGACCTACGTAGATTCTGAGTGCTAACATGAGGAAATATATCCTGGCATCTTTTATGGGGCCAAAATGAGGAAAAGTGTCTTCCCATCAGGCAATTGGTTTGCCTTTAGGAATTGGTTATGCTTCTACCAATACAAATGTTGTATCCCTGGAGGAATCTAAAGATGTGTTGCTTCATCTTTTATGATCAAAGATCTGGTTTGACTCGATGAAAGCCTTCACGTAACTATTACATAGTAATGCTCACTTTGGGACTCATTTTTGCTTCCTTCTTTTTTATATTTGTTTATTGCTTCACTTGACTAAAAACATGTCTGCCTTTTCTGCAGCTGGGTCATGGTGATTTTTCTGCCGCAAGTACAAAAGTACTGCGTATGGTGAATACTCTTGCAGTTGATAATGAGGCAAAGCAAACCATTCAAGCTTTGCAAACTGAGTTGCAGAAGACAAAGGATAGGTTGCAAGCTGTTGAAGAGCTCAATAATCAGTCAGGTACTAATTCATTGCTGAGAAAATCATCTTACTGAAAGCATACATTGATTTCACTGGATTCGAGTTATGAATCAGGACCTGGGACTGGGCTTATCTGATTTTGGCAAAGAAATTTACTCTTGAAATTAGAGAGAGGATTTCGATGGTTTAGGCATATTTATGAGTCTAAAATGATCTAATAGTTGGGTGAAGGGGAGCAGTAATCTCTTCATTTCTCTCTCTGAAGCTATTATTTTGACCGTTAAAGACTATGTAGCAAAAAAGGAAAAAGTAAAAGACAACGTGCCAATATTGTCTGCAGTAATCTGACCAGATGATCCACTAGTTCCCTTCAATTTAGATCGTATAGTTTTTCTAAATGTATTTCTGATGCTTTTCAACTATCTTGCTTAGGGTGAGGTGTATCAATTCATTTGTTTCATGTGGATGTCAAAACAACCCATTCTTTGGTCTGGAAGCTCATTTATGGACTCCCAGTATACTTTCTAGTCAAAAGGCATATCATATCCTGTGAGATGAAAGTCTAGTGTTCTCAGTGATTAAAATCAAATGTCAATGACATGATTGCAAGATGCATCAAGATTTAGTTACCACAAGTGAAATTTATCCTTACAAAACTTAGGTAAAATTCTTCATTCCATCCCGTTCATGCCTTTCTAATCAAGTCCCTTTATTTTCAATTTGTCTAATTAAGTCACGCTTCACAAATTTCTAATCAAGTGCTTTCAACACCAAATCCAGCCAAATCTGGTTGATGCGGTCGTTGGATGATGCCGCAGTATGACATGGATAAAATTTAGCCAATGTGGATGCCATTGTGGAAAACTTTAGGCAATGTAATGTGAACACCCATGTATATATCCATGTCTGAAAAAATTCATCCACGTAACACTCCTAAGGCCACGTTGACTGGATTGGGTCAGATTTGATGTCAAAGCGACTTTATTAAAATTTTTGTGAAAGTAGGATTGATTAGACGAACTAAAAGTACAAGGATTGTATTAGAAAAAGCGTGAAAGTATAGGGACAAAGAGTATATTTCATCCTAAAACTCATTTGTTCATAAATATCATGTAGGGTCTACAGCCAATGAGCCTGGATCAAGAGCAAAACAGCTCTTGTTTACATTGTAAATAATGGGAACCAACTTCCTCATTGATGTTTTATGCTGATTGAAGCACATAGAACTGTGTTTTTGAGAGGACCAAAATATAATTGAGATGAGGATGATTGATTCTATTAAAGAAAAATCGGTTATTACACATACTACATCAAAAAATTCAGAGACTGGTGGCAGATCTGCTGCTTTGGTTTATGCTTTTAGAATCATTTTGTTAAATTATATGCATAATGGAGTGAACTATAATAATTAGTTTCTTTTCAACGACTTCCCTTCCCTGCAGAAGTGTAGGCTTTTTTTTAAGAGTTTAATATCGGAAATTGTAAAAGAACTCTGCCATTGCTTTTTGTTAATGTATGAAAGTTATCTTGTTCTTTTCCCCCTAAAACAGAAAGCTCTTCAATAAGCGACATTTTGTTCCTCTACAACTAGCAAATATATGACTGATTGGTTTCATGACCTTGATTAATTGTGAACTCTCACTCCTGCTGTTGTGGCAACATCAACCATTGCATACATGTAGCTACTGCAATCGGCATGCATTTCAGCTCTCTGTGAAAGTTTATGTTTGAACTTTTGAGTATAGTGACCATTACTCATATTGGTACAGAAGTAACTTGGAACTGTTGTTTTGTCTCTCTCGCTAATGGTTGAGTTATTCCTTTCATCACTTCGGTCATTGTGGCATTAATCTGTGTTGCAGAAAATGGAATTGCTGATTTCACTTGAAAATGCTTAGGGGATCATATATATGTGTGTGTGCACGAATATATATATTTGTATCCGAACGTTAAATGCTGATGCAACATAATGTAATGAAATTCATGTGCCTATTGCATTCCGTATGATGAAGTTTTGATTTGGGGTTGTAAATGATTTTACGTTATTTGAAAAACTATAGCTTGGTGGTGCATAACTAAATGCTCTTTTTGTTCTTGTTGTGTTGCTGCACATGTAAACTGTAGGCAATGCTGCAAAATCTGTCGATTGCCAAATATCTGAAAAGATGACTCAGCTGAAAGAACAAATTGCAACACTTGAGAAGCGTGAAGAAAGGTTTGTGTTACATGATATGTTTGTTCTCAATATTCCATATTCATTGTCTCATGGATGATACAATATGGCATAGGTACAAGACTGTCTTTGCAGACCGAATTTCAGTGTTTCGACGGGCATGTTGTGAGCTTTTTGGTTACAAGGTACCTTCTCTGTACTTGTACCCATGTTTTTCCTCTGACATATGGCAGTTGACTTCTTGGTAAATTGCAAATATCTGTAGAAGCTTTAACAGTTTAGGAAGCTGATTAGGGGTGGCCAACCGTAAACAAGTTGTACTATGCTTAATTAGTCCATGTGAACATTTTTACATTGTTTCATTATGACATGGAGTGGGAGAGGATTTATGGGGATTTGCAGGTTGGGGAGGCATATGCAAGTATTTTCTTCCCATGAAAAGTTATGCGTTAATCAGAAGAAGAGTTTCATCTCATTGTTAAAAGATGAACTGTAATCGGTAGCAGGTTTAGAATTTTCTACCTCCAGAATGAAGGATATCATCATATTTGGGACTTGGTCATGTTCTGCACTTGGTTGACCTGTATGAAGTCGACTTAGTCTGGAAGGAGGGAAGGGTGATAACTGTATGTGAAGAAGTTTCTGAGCATTATGTCTTTTTGTCTGTCTTTCCAGGATTTCCAGGAGAGTGGACAGTTTTGTTTGAATTACAGATGTAGCTATAGAATTATTTTCTTTGAACAAGCACTTGGATGAGATTCTTATTAAGAGGAGTGTTGACTTCACATTCTAGAGTCCCAATTAGTCAGATGCTATCTCTTTCTGGGACTCTTTCCATAAAAATTTTGAAATATGTAAAATTTTTACAGACAATGGAAAATCATATCTTGGGTATTGAGCTACCAGAATAGGTAGACCTGAAGAACATTCCTTTGTGATCCTCCATTCGCTGAGAGAAGTGCTAATTTAAAGCATGACAGTTGTTATTATTTTGGACTGCTAAGTTAACAATTCACTAGAATGCCAAAGTGATGTCCATCTATATGCTTAATTTGATTGAGTCTTAATGTCACTTAAATGGAGTTGTGTTATCTGTGAAGTCGTTATAGGAAAGGGTAAATACATTGTGTTGAACTAAAAAATTAGTTTAAATGTGTACTGCATGAGTAAATTACACGTGAATGATTCATTCACAGATTAGCTTTTCCTCTGGTCCAGCATTTTATCAAGGAATTCTAGTTTGTTGTAAATTCTTTGAATCGTGTTACAAACTTGTAAATATGCTTTTGCTCTTATTATGTGCCTGCTTTCATGGTGGATGTTTGAACACTCGGAATATTATGAACCATATTCACGAATGTATGGAGTTTTTGGCCTTTTTGTCATGAGTTTCTCCTTTCCATTGTTCACCCTTTTCGGTGCTTTAGATGCTTCCATCTTGCTAGACATACAAAATCTTGGAGCTGTTCCATGCATCTTATTAATTTGCTTATCTGAAGGGCTTCCGCTGCGGCACTCCTGTACTTTTATAATTCTACTTCTCTAGTCATGTTGCCTCTGTCAATTGCATACATGTAGATTTCATGCGGAAAGTGAATGGCGCATGTACGTTATTCATTCTTACTGTTACCTCCACATTCTTGAGTTTCCAATTGTTTCAATGTGTAACACGAGTGATGGTATTCTTATTTGCATTCTTCCATCAAGTGTCCCAAGAATTGGACATTAAGTGCGTTCTAAAAACTGCAATTTCATATATGATCCATGTTTTCGGTTTAGTAGTTTCTGTTTGTACTTGAAAAATATCTGTTTGTGAACTTATGAGAAGGATGTATTCAACACTGTCTCCTCACCCCCAACCCAAGAAGGAAAAGAAGATCTAATAATCAGATGAATTTAAACTGATTTTTACTCCAAAGTTTCCATTTTACCACTTCTTTGTGTGCCAACTATCAACTGTGGCCAATCAAATGTGTTCAATGTAATGATATGAGAAACTACTGATAACAAAGCAGGATTGATAGCTATGATCAAAATTTAGTCACAAGATATACGTACAAAGATATGAAACGCTAACTCATTATGCTAATTTTTTTTTATGATGGTGAAGATTATGTGTGCGCATTCTGATGTTAATGTGAAACTAGTCTTTTAAGTTTAAATCTGCCAAGCCTTTTTCCTTTTCTTTTCCTGAAAAATATTTAATTTTAGGATTAGAACAGTTTTTAAGAGCTTTTCTAAACCTTTCAAAACCACCACTTTGTTTTTGGTTTTCTTTTGGATAATGTATTTTGTATTTGACCCTGTATTACAACAGCTTCTTAAGTTCTGCAGCTTCCGTACTCTTGGCTTTTACACAGGAATATTGATTAGACATGTTCATTTCAAAGCAGTTATTTTTTAATGAGAAGCAGACTAACAGTGGAAGAAGAATATCTTGTGTTGGTCGGTAGATGTATCTGATGAGTTTGACGTAAGATGGTGCCTGTGAAGTTCACCAGTTCCTGTGCTTCAATTACATGGGCGTGAGAGTCCCCTGCTAAGTTGCTGTTTTACTGCCAACATCCGAATTTTCCTTTTGGCCAACATTTTGCCCTCTGCCTCAATAGTGGAATCTTGTGTTTGTTTGGAATTTGATTTCATTATGTCAATTTGTTGGCAGATTGTGATGGATGAACACCAGCGTCCTAATGGCATTCCAGTAACACGTTTTACCCTCCTATCAATTTACGCCCAGAATGATGAAGAGAAACTTGAGTTTGAATATGAATCTGGCAATGTAACAATTCTGGTAAGCTGTTGAACATTTACTGTCTTAGATAACTATGAGCAATGGCAATTGGATGTTGGTTGTATCCTTATACTCAACTTTTTGGAGCATAAGTGGGAGCATACTTTAGTTCTGTTCATGCACTAATCCATAACTTTATAGTGATCCTGCTGGACTTTGGGCTGCATAGTTTTCGTTTTTTGTGTTTAATCACCAACTAACCTGTATGCCATGATGCTGTCCCTCTGTAATAGGCTTTGGAAAAATTATAAGGACGAGACATTCACTTTATTGCAGCCTTCTTTTTTCAAGCAAATTCCTTAAACTGCATCTTTAGTACCATTTGGACTTCTATACATCTTTATGGTTTGTTTTCATCAGTCTTGGCTTCACCACCCCCAAGGCGTATTAATTTGCGTCTCTTGGGTTGCCCTCAGATATATGTCCCACTGAACGTGGCCAATCATATGATGTGTGTGACTGCATTTTAGACCGAGAAAACTATATTTATAGCCACTTCATAGCATGAACCCAACAAGTTGTACGAATGTGTGATCCACTTGTATTCAAGCACTTGCTGGCATGCAAACATGTATTCTGCTGGTGACATTCTGATTTGTTTTCAAGTTCTTAGTAAAATCCTTTGTGCTGCCATATAGATGTAATGGGAATATGTAGAATTTGAGGTAGCTGATGTCTTCTTTCACAGGAAAATGATTACTCTTCACATCCTGAGATATCACGTCAGGTACAGCACCATGTCTCCCTACCTCCGCGCGTGTTCAAGTTTTCGTGTATGCTGAATGCTCCACTTTATTCTTTGGTTTCATGATTTCTCACTGGAGTTACATGACATGAAATTATTTGTGTAGATTGGGATCTTCATTCACAAGATGAATTCCATCCCAGCTTTCACTGCCAACATAACAGTGGAGTCTTTCAACAGGCGAACCTTGTCCTAAAAACGAATTGTATACCGATGGAGGGACAACTTGGGTGGTGATTTTTAGGCGTGAATACATTTGTTTATGCTAGTCATACCTACCTAAAAAATAGCCGCATCAAGTTTTTGACTTGGTGCCCGAGACCAGACTGTTCATATTGAGAGTTTGGCTCAAATAGTTGGTGCAGTATCCAGGGTTACGTTTTTGGCATTGGACAAAATAAAAGGTGGTCTATATTTTTAATGACGGCAAAAGCACTGCTCGGAATTTATGCAGAGAGATTATCAGGATAACCGGAGTAGTGGTGACTGCGCAAATGAACTTTCAAAGAAGGATCAACTTCAAAATTACGCCACTCTTCACTTCTCAATTCAATCTTCAACTTGAGTTTAGGCTAACTAGTTTCTTGTACTCTTTCAATAGCATTTTAGTCCTGATCCATGTGGAAACTCAACCAAGCCATGGGCCCCTGCACGTCACTGCCGCAATTGCAAATATGTGAAAATCAAACAAAAAGAAAAAGAGCAAAATATTACCGAGAGAGCAGTGTTTTAGTAGTTTTTCCCGAAGTTGGGGCTTTGTTACGCCTTCTGGGCCCAAAGTCACCCATCGTTGTCGTCATTGATCTTGCTTTGGGTGTTATCGGCACTGGGCAAGACTGGGTCCATGTGCGGTCCTTGTTGGCCTTTCTATGGACCTCATTGGGCCCGAAACGATACCCAGCGTCCTATTGGGGCCTAGGTTTGGACCATGTTGGACTCAACATGGGTCCATGAGGGGTAATTATCGGCATTTCTTGGGCCTAATTGGGTCATGCGATGGCCCAATTTCCTACTCTTGACCAAACGGTCCCAGTAGGTCCAAACCGTAGAAACTGGGCCATGTTTGAGTTATTAATAGGCCCACTTTGCGTCCTTACTGGCCCATCTTTGGACCGATGTCATGATTAATGGTCATATGGGTGTGCAGCTTGGGTCTCACTGCAGCACAAATTGGGTCTCCATTGCGCTCCATGGGGCCCTATTTGTTCTGGCTTATGGCCGGTGTCGGTCTGTTTTCATAGCCCCAAGTCGTGTGAATTGGAAGTAGTCCCCTGTTTAGGATTTCTATAACGCTGACCTGGCCTGGGATCGGCTGGTACAAAACGTTTCCACCAGTACGCTACGACAAACTTATAGCGTTCGACTAATGATGACTAAATCGTGACAGGTAAAAAATCTCCAAGATTATTCAAGGTATTCCTTCGTCTAAAAATTCTTCTAAATTTTAGGGAGGGTGATTACAGCAGATCTGAAACAGAAACAAAAGATTCATAACAAAGAAAAGAAGATATCACGGCAAGAATCAGAGGCCTTATATCCTATAACCCCGACATAAATCTTACTACAGTATGGTTTCAGCAGCAACTCAGCTCGTCCAAAAACGGTGGTGATATTGATCACCTAAGCCTGCATGGAGACGGCTCGTTGTCAAATGGAGTCCTACAAGTTTGCACCATAGCTTCCCATACGTTGGCGGTTTCTTTACAGCTGGTAGAATGCACTGCTAACCGAAGAAATGAGGTGGGCACTCATTCTAAAAATGCAAAAGCGACCTGATGCATACATGAAGCATATACGTGCGATCAAGGAGCATTGCCATTGACTACTGGTTAACAAAAGGCCATAGACTCGAACAAATTTACTCATCACTCGCCTCAACATTGGCTCCCTTGAGATGCAAGTGCTTTTCCCTCTTCTGAAACTCTGTCAATCCTTTTCCACTTCCGGTGACACCAACCTTACCATGCGGATCATCCGGAGACTTGAAGATGCTCTCACGTTTCCTCCCAGTGAGGAACCCAATCTGCAAAGGGCAAAAGGGAATTACCAAGGAATTTTTGGGCAAAATTCATGGTTAAAAAAAAAAAAAAAAAAAAAAAAAAAAAACTTCAGCAAGTATATATCCAAAACATCACAGGGGTAGATTACTTAGTTGCCAAGGCTGCACTTGTTACTTATAATACAAAGAGGCGTGGATATTATTATCTTTAAAAAAAAAAAAAAACCTAAACAAGGTATTTAGTCATTTGCTAGCTTTAAATTCATGTCTCATTACTGAATGTCACCGAACACTGTAGATTGTTACATAGTTCCAAAAGTCTTAACAGATGTTATTCCATAGTAGGAAAATGGTTTGGAAATAATGGAGCAGAACAATTCCCAATCTACGAAAATCTCATCTTGCTAGGGCTAGAGTAAACTACCTTCTAGTGAGGCATTAAACACACGAAGCATCCTTCTCAAACAACCTTTAGCTGTCAAACTAAAGAACTTGTTCAAGGGCCCCAGGGCAAGGCAACCTGTAGACCGGATGGTTTCACCAATAATATCTCTAAGAACTGGTAAATTGACCAGTCATTGACAACCTAAGAAGGCAAATATCCAGGCATGTTCCTCACTGCTGTTTTCTTTCTAACTCTGATTCAGAAGTACTGAGGTAACACCAGGTCTCCACAAAATCTCCTCATCGCCTTCTTTGACAAAACTTCTTCCATACTTAGCCTCTTCTTTCTTTAGTGTGCCTTTTTTCCTTTTTAGTAATCTTCTATTTTAATCCATCAAACTTCATATGTATGTAACATATGTCTTGTTATCACATGCCCCCAAACATGCTATTAAGGAAATATTTGATTTTCAGAACAGTGATTGTATGTATCACAACGATAGTCAGTGCACTGGATATTGCAATATTTCCTCATTTGCTTACTTAACAAGTGTCCCCACAGATTTTTAAAAAAAATCCATGTCATATTCACATTAGTGTCCCTTTGTATCCTAGTTTTTCCCTTTTTTGTCTGTAGTACCATATCTTTCTTTGGCCAATCAATGACACATAAAGAATTAGATGGCGCCCTACCAGAATATTAGTCTTTGTCGATTTTCATCTTTTGTATTCTCTTTCCTAAAACATACCATGATAATTGCATCACTTGATGAAAAACTTGTGTAGAAGCACTACTGATACATGGTTATTATTCTCGTTACAACATCTAACCCCAAGGAAAGGCCTTCAGTACTTACATCTCAGGAAGGACATTAATCAAGACATCGCACGATGTTATAAATGGCAAACCTTAAACATGAAGGCCTATCTATTGCCAGATTTCCAAGATACATATGATCCACAATCATGTGCCAACATGCCAAAGTATTTCTTTTTCTCAATTTTGCTGCTCGAAAAAATCCCAAGTTCAACATCTTGATAAGAGAGCATATTTTGGCGTGATTATAGCAAGTTTACCTTTTTAGCCCTGCCTTTGGTTGATTGGAACTGCTGCCAATCATTTTGCCGCTTATTCTGTGCAACTTCAAGTTGTTCCATTCGCATTTTTGACTTGAAAGAATGTATCTTTTTGCGCTTCGCTGCTTTCTGGATGTAAGAGACACAAGCACATTATAAGATGCCTTCACATTTACAAGTGAAGATTCCGTTCAAAAGTAAAATACATGACTAATAAATGAATCTCCAAGACGCATCTTCTCTGGATATTAAAAAAATGCGAACAGGTTCCCTCAGACCCACCTCAAGCTATACTCAATCTGCATCGAAATTTTACAAGTTTCAATATGTTGCCATGGGAAGGACTATTATACATTTACTCATTTCAGGGTCATGAAACATTGAGCTCTCATTGAAAAGCTGTGATGAAACATTCTCCTGTCCAAAGCAATTGACAAAGGAACAAAGGCCAAGTACCATCGGATTTGCATAGATGCAAAACAATTTTCTTTTTCTTACTTCTAAACACTGAAAAAGAAAATGCAATGGGAAATAAATTATGATCTAACTTCATGATGGGCAAAAAGGGACACAAAATACTTACTTGAGAAGTTACCTTTTTCTCTGTTCAAGTTCTATAAAACCACAAAGAAATCATTCGATGAACGATGAACGTAGCGGCCACCTCTGGCCACATTCTATTGGCCCCAGCAAGAGATCCTTACTTTTTGAAGGCTCACTTTGGAGATATCAGTACTCCCAGATCATTACATGTCAGACCAAAGTATATGACAATGATGGCCAGGTGATACTTCCCAGAGACCGTGTCTGAATACTAGTCAGTGAAATCTAACCCTAAAGACATGTTGAACAACAAATGCTCATAGATTGCAGGAATATCATGACTATTACAAAATCTTGTTTCTTATTGCTGGTTAAAGGGGGTACACCCAATCAATATAAATTTCATGGGACGAAACTACATCAACGGATCTAAATACAATCATATCTACTCCTCTGATAAATTATAGCCCAGAACTGACAGTGGAAAACACAGAGATAAACCAAAAGCCTCATGATTTTAAGTAACAGTCTTTCATCCAACCTGTTTTTGCAAACATACGCCTAGACTTGTCCAAAGATCAATCATATGAAGGTCCATGCCTAACGAAGATTTGCAGGTGGTAAAAATACTTAAGGGAATCAAATTCAACCGCACCAATTCACATTCATTTTATTTGAAAGGATATAAAAGTGACAATTACCACATCTTCAGGGTCATCTGGCTCTATTCGGAGCTTTGCCGGTAATGTTCTTGACTGGAAATCGACATTAGCAGCCTGCGCAATCTTCCTTTTGATATCTTGCTTCGTAGCTTCAGCAACCCGCTCGGCTTCCAATATAGCGTTGACCTCACCTTCTTTGATTGGTCTCACATTGTCGGGGTCCACCTTAGAACAGGACATAGTAGCAATTAGTTTCTGACATAATGTTGAACTCCAACATGGCACCAAATAAATTCTTGACTAGTGATTTCAGGAGAATTGACCTCTAGGCAGCATAAATGAGTCGTTTCTATGAGCAGAAGATCTACTTAGAGATCCCTATGGAGAACATATGAGCAGAAGATCTACTTAAAGCCTTTTTGCAGCGAAAGCATGTCATTTTGAGTCCTGTTTATAGAATTTCTCAATACATACAAAGAATAGCAAGAATTTGTTTGATAAGTAAAGAAAAATTCATCATAGGGCACCACAGGGCTGCACACCAGCATGCATGATTGATACTGTGAAGTTACAATATGTATAATAGACCCCTCAACCTACTAGTCATGCAAGTACATTTCAACTAGCGTATAGAGATAATTTAAAAGAACAAAGGTTGAACCACAACACACTTCCTCGAGTTCTTGTAGTCAAATTGAGATACATCCTAATTTGATTGATTGGTAATGGAGAGGGCAGGACCATAGATAAACAACCCATCACAAGACTGATGGTGCCTTTCATAGATGTAAAAAGAAAAGCCTAATTAATGTTAGGCCAATAGATAAGAGTCTCAAAACAAAATACTACCTCCTCCTTATTTCCCCACCCGTCATAGCAGACATAATATCCATTAGCGGTGTGAGCCTCAATTGTTGCATCATACCTGGACATTGAACAATCAGGCCCGGAAAAGGAAAGTACAGAAAGGTAAAAGGATAATATCATCAAGACCACTAAAAGTGGGGAAAGAAAACTAGCAGTGCCTTTCCATTTTCACATACCATTCACCATCGTCACTATAAACTGCTTGAACTTTAGATCCAATGGGAAGGAGTTGATGATAATCAGAAACAGGTTGCTGCACCAAAAGATAAAAAGATAAAATAAGAGTAACTAGTCCTTCACCAATTTATACAGCTCATTACTTTTGCTAAAATCTCACACCAAACCACTTAGAGATAGGACACGATCCATTACTCAGAAAAAGAGGGGATGCATAACGTAATGCCCAAAGTATTTCCGTATCCATAAATATGAAGCAAATAAACAATATTTCTATCTATAGTATCCCCAGGCAGGCCCGTGCACAGATCTCTCTCTCTCTCTCTCTGAAGATTTTAGACTCTTGACACTGTAGTTGCATCTTTACCAAGATAAAATTTTTTGCCTATGTCTTGCTGGTAGTCTTAACCCCTCACTTCCGGCATGGAACCCCATGCCATCTATCCAGCTCAAAATTACAATGCTTCTTAAATAGCCTAATTTTATGTCAACGTAATACATAATGCACCGCATATATAAAGATAAGATCTGCAAAGGGTCTCGATAAAAGAATAAACTAGAGCAGAAGGTTGCTAACATGTCATGCAAGGAGGAGGACACCATGTGATGGGCGTGGTCTCCGTAAGAATATGGGAAGTCTCAATTTCTCCATAAAAAGATGTAATAGATACTATCAAATGAAATCAAGAGATCTAAAAACGAAAGAGAGAACGAACCATTTTCTTTTCTGAGGAACCCTTTGCCTCGGAAAAACTAAGGGATTCGCTGGCACTTCTCCCAATGTCTGATCCAGAAATCTCATTTTGCCTTGCAGTTGCGAGCAGCTCTTCAGTTAAAGCAATAACCTGCAAAGGAAAGGTTCAGCTCAAGCAAAAACCTAATCACTCAATTGCTAACATCATGAAGCCCAAATTCAAGTAAAACTCGAACTTAGACTCTCAGTGTGGATATCTGAAATCAGGGGGAAGAGAGAGAAATAGTCACGGTCCATCAAAGCTGAAATGGTCCTGCAAAAAAAAGATTATAGAAGTAATGGCCATTATTGTTACTCCAAATTTCTAGAACTTCCGAAGAAGCTTCACTAGTTTTCTCCAACTGAGTGGGGCTCCTGCTCTAAAAGATCAACAGCTTCTTAACATGAATCCATCCTCCACACTAAACAGGTTCACGCAACACTCCACCACAGCCATCATCAGTTAATTGAAATAAGTTGTTGAAGCACCAAGAAAGATTAAATCACGAGAAAGCAACTGGATAGAGAAGTAGGATTTCTGAATAACAACCTCTAACGTGAACTTCATCAGAACGCATGTAGATCATAGGATGATAAGCTGAACACAATGCCACATTTGAACACAGTCCACATCGATTAAACAAATATGACCAGAGAAAACTTGAATAAAACACAAAAGAAAACAAAGAGATCCACTTGAAATTAACCTCTTCAAGTTCCTTCTGCATATCGGCATATTCTGAATTTCCAGGATCGTCAACCAATAGCTGTCTGACCTGTAAACGGATTAGAGGGGAGTCATATGGGAAAACGAATTTCAAGAACAAACAAACACGCTATAACACAGCTCACAGGCGTTTTGAGGTAAACCTTAGCTTTTCGCTTACAGAAGAGCTTCTAATCCAAAGCATTTTTCGACTAAGAAGAATGACGTGAGTATCAATTACGTTTGGTCCCTGCCAATTGGGGAGTCGTACCCCACGCCCATCATTGCCCATGCAAACCCCTCATTCTTTCCAACCAAAGAACGGTCCTATAACCCCTCAGACATCCGGTTCTCTCGAACCATAGCCTAAGACCAGCAGAGGGAGAGCAAAGGAAAAGCCCTAGATTCTGGTGTCGGAAAAGAAGAGAAACCACGACGGAGGCGCCAAAGCAGGAATTCAAGAGAGAAACCCTAAATTCGAATGAGGGGGGGCGAGGGAGAGGAGGCGGCAGTCGTCTCTAGGCGAGAGAAGGCGGATTCATCGAGTGAAGAAAAGCGATGGAGATAGATAAAACCATCGGAGAGGTTGCTGTCCGGTCGGGGATAAACTATCGACGGCCGTCCGTCGGAAGCCAAGAAAATCGCGCCATCACTCGATCGAGACGCAAGAAAGGAAGGGAGAGGAAATGAACAAATCGAGAGAGAGAGAGAGAGAGAGGGAGAGAGAAAGGTACCTGCCGCAGTTGGTCTTTGTAAGTGGAGAGATTGGAGGAGAGCTCTTCGATGCTCACTTCTTCTTCTCCGCCTTGCATCGTTGCGTTTCCGGCGAGAACTTTGAGAGATTCGTCCGGTCGATCGACGTCGACGAATATATGAATATATAGCTTTCTACCGAGAGAGAGAGAGCAGGAGACGAACTATGGAGAAACAGCAGCAGGAAGAACCATGAGAGAACCGAGACGAGATAAAACAGGAGTCGAAGAAGGAAGGAACAAGAAGAAGAAATGCATAAGCCCATCATAGCACATCAAGAAGAAGAAGAAGAAGAAGAAGAAGAAGAAGGCCCCAATCTGCTAACTTGGATTGCTAACACTGGGCCTGGGTAGCCCAATACAAGGCCCAGTTGACGATGGCCGGCATTCCGTTCGTTTCTCTTATTTTCAAATCCCGCGCTTAATTTCGGAGAATTTCCAAAATGTAAATTCTGCACACGGTTATCAAAATGCGTGTCATATAATTCGATTTAACTCAAGGACTGAGCGAAATCACTAACATCCCGAATCGCAAGTAAATACATTTCTATTCGCCAGTGCAATATGTATTTTATCAATTCGAATTGTATGATTCCTCATACGTTTACCCATCAGATGGTGTGAGATTTACCACCTTATATGATGAGTGCTATTTATAGAATAAGTGAAAGTACATTTTGTGCTTTATAGTACACTATTAAATGAAATGACATGGACATTTGTCTCGTTTTAATAAAACAATCGATAATTATGCGTAGAATTCAGTATATGCACTCAAATCTAAATGTCATTTTCTTAGATGATAAACCTTACCCGACATTTTGTAATTTATAGTATTATAATGGCAACGACACAAAAATACTAATCCGCACCGTATCTTACAATTTGACTCAACTCTCTACAAATTCAACATTTCGATTTCGCGACACATCTCATTTTAAATTTTACCAACTATGACCTTTAAGGGTGTGTTTGAAAGCCCCTAACGCCAAATAGAGTGTTTGACAAATTTTTTTTAAACCCCATTTCTCAGAGGACCACATTCAGATGGCTGAAAGCCCAAGGTCCTAAGTTGCCTTCAACTTTTAGCTTTTGCGGCATGCTTTCAACTAGGGTTTAATTTAATAATTTCGTTCCCAAATTGTCCTCACTTAATTTGTGTTTCTTTGTTTTTGCCTCACGATATCACCATTCATCTTCTTCTTCGTTGAGCTGGTCGACATGATTGCAAGGGGTTTGCGATGAGCTAGAGAGAGGCCGGCATGGTCACGGCTACCCCAACGATCATCACCGTATAGTTGTACGACCTTAGTAAGTCGCAGTGACTCCTGGTGAATTGCGACGATCCCATATGTAAGTTGTGCGACCTCCATGAAGACCGCTTAAGGTCATGCGACTCACCGCGACCTTGGTGAGGGTTGCTTGGTCGCATGATCTCAGGTGGCCCTTCACAGAGGTTGCAGGACCCAACATCAAGTTGCGATGACCCAGATCTGGGTCACGTGATCTCCATAAAGGGCCGCTTGAGATCGTGCAACCAGTTAATCCTCGCTAGGGTCGCACGTGATTAGGCCACCTTCGTTGAGGTTGCCTAAGTCATGAGACCCTCCCTGTGGGTCACCGATCTCGGGCGGCCCTTGCCGGTGGTCTCCGGGGTTGCTCGACCCTAGGCGGCCCTTGTTGGTGGTCTCAGCTCCGAGGGTTGTTGCGACTTGTGATTAGGCCGCCTCGCTAAGGTTGCCCGAGTCGCACGGCCCTCGCCATGGGTCACCCAACTTTAGGTGACCCTCACCGATGGCCTCTAGGGGTGGCTCGACCCGAGGCAGCCCTCATCGGTGGTCTTGGGAGTCAATTGAGGTCTTGAAATGTCAGATGTTGGCTTCCGACGATAAATTTCGATTGTCGGTGGCCGTTTGCTCTTTGCCGGTCAACTTTTTTTCTTTTGACCGATTTTTTTTTTTTTTTTTTTCAATTACAAAAGTCTTCTATAAATATAGTTTCTCCAAATATTATTTTACTTAAAAGTACTTTATAATGTATTTTCATATTATAAATTAATAAACACAATTTGCATTTTGGAAAGCCTCTTTCAACTTAAAGTTCTTTGTATTTTCTAAGGGTGCGTTTGATTCAACTTTGCAAATAGACTTCGGATGTAAAGCAAATGCTAAAAGTCAAAGCTATTTAGGGAAATGCAAATTATGTTTGGTTAAAATATTTTTGCAAATGAACTTTGAGTTGAATGTGTATTTGACAAAAAAAACTTTTGCAATAGGCTTTGGATATATTATATATATAAATGACCAAACCCTTCGCCGATCTAGCGAAGTGTTTGGTCCTTTTAAATTGAAAAAAAAAAAAAAGAACTAATGAAAGATGAAATTGAAATTTTGAAAAATTGGTGAGGATAGTTTTGAAATAAAATAATGAATTTCAGCATTTTGTTAAATGCTAAAAGTCCAATGCTAAGCCCAAAGCTAGTCCCTATTAGCATTTCCAATGCTAATTTTGAAATGAAAGCTCATTAAATGATTTCCTCAAAAACCAAACCAAACGCATCCTAAGTATAATCAAAAGGAAATTTGCAGATGATTTTAGTCATTCAACTTTAGCTTTGATACTACGCAAAAATCACCATAAACCAAGGATCTCTGCAAAAGAGCTTTTTCATTGCGTTTGGGTGAGCATGACATAAAAAAGGAATTTTGCCTTCTTATAACGAAGCGGGCAGAGAGCCGGAACAGACGGCATGTGAAGAATGCTTAATGCGAATAGTTTCTCCCAATTCGAATTCACAGCTTGTACGTCACGGCTTCTGCTCTCTACATTTCCTCTTTACCAGATGCCGACAATTATTTTTATGTATTTATTTATTTATTTTGGCAGTTATGCCGACAATTATTGCCGTATGGAGAAACTAGGCATTTCTAGCCTTCTTCCTTGAAAGATACTCAAACGTCATTCTCTGTCTTCATAAGCAAAAAGTCAATTTCATATAAGATATGTTCCAAAGCGAGGAGGAACTTCCCCGTATCAACTTACAAAGAAAGAAACTCTACAGAGTCTACCAAACTGTTCACAAGTGATTTTTCCGTCACCCAAAAACTCTAGACCTGTAACCACCTACTAGTAAAGCTACATCAGAGTTTATAATTGGAGCTCCATATACCACTCAGCCTCAATAGATTCATCACTCTTCTGAGGCTCATGTATCCTTTGCCTCGAAGCAAAGCTATCCTCCAATAGTAAATTTATTCTGTAGAATATTAACAAGAAAATCACTGTCAGACATTGTAAGATGATAATTAGCTGAAACACTTGTCCTGAACCTGTCTGAATTAAGGCACTCACTGAATCATCTTTTAAGAAACATTTGTCTGAACTCGTCATTGGATTTGGGCTTCTCGTCCTCTGGTTCATTGGTTCTTGGCTTATTTGCATCCCAACCTAAGGGCTTAAGACTCCTTGGTCTTGCAAATGTGTTCTTACCAGTCAGCTGGACCTGCTCACCTCTCCCCTTACTAGTTGAATAGTTTGATTTTTGAGGTGCCATACCTACTGTACCAAAACGATCACTATGCAGTTGGACTTTGAATAAATTGCACAAAAAATCAAAGAATATTGAAAACAGTTACTTCTGAGACCTCTTGCAACGTACTCATCAGAGAATTCTTGCAAGCATGACCAAACAAGATGTGAAAACAAAAAGAAGCAGAATAAGCAATGATGAAACCAAGAAACTATTCTTCACACCAACTGAAACAATCATTAGATAATCGGATTGCAAAGGGTAAAATAATAGTCAGGAAAAGGACAAGAAAAAGATGCTAGGAAAAATTTGCAGTTCACGAGATATTTGCACTCTATAGCTCTATTTGTTTTGCTGAAAAATTCTCATATGCAAGAAATGTTTTCAGGGGACTTATTTTTAAAGAAAATGACTGAAATTCCTCTGTTCCCTTATCCTGAAAATAGTGTCAGGATGGAGAAACAGTGCCCTATATCAGTAGAAACGATCCGTAGGTACCAGAAATTGTGAGTTCAAATCACCCTGGTGATGTTCATGATTTAAACCAACAAAAGAACAAGTCCGCATTGAACAATCGTATCTGGAGAAACGAGATCGAATTACCAATAACTACAAAGGTTGAAGGTATGGTGGAACAAATGCCAGAAGATGGAGAACATATTGTCCAGAAAATGCTTACCACTTTCTGCATGATCACTGTGACCAGTAGTTTCTTTTCTGCTTTTCTTTGGATCTGAACGTGCAATGCTCAGTTTCTTTCCTAAGAGCATACATTTATTCTTTGCCACAGCTGCAGCAAGGTGAGCATCATCAATGAAATCAACATACGCCAGCCCCTAGCAAATCCATAAAAAATATTGAACATCAGCATGCAAAGTTTGCAGGAAAAAATAAATTAATAACACAGATATTGATAAGAAAAGACCAGGAAAATATTTTTTTCTACTATAACAAGATCTACAGTAATCCTTAACTAAAACAAATTGGGGTTCCACTAGGCCAATGGATAATAATTTACCATAAGAGACTGAAAATGTAGATACAACGATGACACCAATCAATGAATAGGACTGTATAAAATTGAAGAATTAACTCACAATATCCTTGTTAGAAACTGATGTGGAAGTTTCCTTCTGCATTTTTTGTTTTCATGAAATTAAATTATAAAATGTTATAAGAAAAGTACGGAGGGTGCCATGCCCAAATAAACTTATGGAGAAAGAGAAACTACAAAGCCTAACAAAATACTTTAACTAAAAAGTGGTTTTTCAGCAACCCATAAACTCAAATGTTGTAACCATATCATATTATTTGCATAAGAGAAGTTAAAGAGTCTAGACTCTCAAAGGCTTTTGATTTTCTTTCCATCCAACTAAACCAAAAAGTTGCTGGATGAACTTCTATTGTGTAGGATATATCATGCTTTGTGGCAGTTTGAGATATCGAACTTATTCAATTGCAGGATGTAATATTGGCATGAAGAAATGCCTTATAACAAAATGCTCCTGTTATAAATAATTTTTAGTCAATCAGGGTTTCCCCTATACCACCATTTGGAATGCATGTCAGAAAATTCCACCATCAATCCTACCACACAATAAGGTTATTTCCCTCTGAACTATATGAAGGAAAACAATCAGTCCATAGTTAAATATGAAAAAATGACAGTTAATTGATAAACCATCATTAAAATTGAATTTGGGTCATAAAATATATGTGAATGCATCATTATGAACAATTCAGATAGAAAAGACACGCGGCAGCAGCTGCAGAGAATCATTTGCAAAATCATCGAAGCCTTGACTCGCACTTCGCAAGTAATCCAACTCAAAGATTATTTGGTAGCTTAGGACATGTTTGGTAACCATTTTGCTCCTGGGAACAATTTTTGCTCAGAAATAGGTTTTTTTTTTTTTTTTTTAGTCTTTCCCCGAACTGAGTATTCGAAGACATTCGGTAACTGTACAAAATTTCTATTTCTGGAATAGAAAAAAACAAAAATGCATTTGGTACGATCCTCAAATTTTTTTTGTTTCGTAGAATTTTTTAAATTTTTTATAATATTACAAGATTTTTTTTTTCCTTTCTTTCTTTTCTTTTTTTCCTTCTCTTCTTCTTCCTCCTCTCGACGACCAGCTAGAGGAGGAAGAAAAAAAAAAAGAAGAAAAGAAAAGAGAAAAAAATAAATTGGCTTAATTCCAAAATTGTTTCCAAGAACAAAACAGTAATTTTTTTTTACTTCTTGATTTTGTTCCAATTCTATTATCAGGAACTGTGAACATTTGTGGAATTTAATCAGAATCAAATCAAATCAAATCAGAATCAAAAACTTCGTAAATAAGTAAATCCTATGTATTTACAGCCATACAATCTGGCTGTTTACAGCTCAACAGGAACATTCGTTTCCAGTAGTAAAAAAATTAGCTGATGTTACCAAACGGATTTCTTTTTTCTTTCTTTTCTTTTTTTGGTTCCAGGGAATAAAAGAACAGAAATAACCAAGAATTGACCGGTTGCCAAACAGGCTCTTAACTGACCACCAGCAATTTTTCTTGCATCAATGGATGTATTTCTTTAAATGTACTCCATTTGCGGTTATTGAAATTTTATGGATTTTGCAGTCAGGAAACTTAATTTTGATTTTAATCACTCATTGCACTGGACTTATATATTTTTTAAATCTGCACTTTGACCAAAACTCAACCAATTTTCTGGCCACTAGTTGATGTGACCAGCATGTGGTCACTTTTCTGGAGTCATTGCCACATGGCAACCATGTCAGCATTTTCCCAGAAAATTTGCCAATTCCGACCAAAGTGTCAAGGTGTATCAATGGCGAAACATTGGAAGTTTAGTAAATTAGGCGATTGAAATAAAAACTAAAGGCCTAGATGCAAATACTACTAAACATCAGTGACCATGGATGAAATTTACCCATTTTTTCCCATTTTATCTTTCACATTGTCTATGTGTGCTTGGGGAAAGAGGGAAGAGGGGGGGCAATGAGTATATGCATGTGGGTAAGTGGCGTGCCATGTGGGTGCATGCAATATATATATATATATATAGAGAGAGAGAGAGAGAGAGAGAGACCCTGGATTTCCCAGTGAATTTATCTTTTAGAATTCGAATTTCACCCACACCACCACCATCACTGAAGAATTCGCGAATGTGGTGATTATTTGCCTGTAACAATAAAAAAATTAAAAGTTCCTGTCAGGTATAATTTATGAGAAAAGGTTGAAAAGGCAATTATATAGGGTATAGTTTGTCTTTTATACTAAGACCCTTGAAAAGCAGAGGACACGACATTTACTTGCCTTAAGGTCAAGATTTGATATAAATGCAGTGCATTGGTCAGTATATGCTTTAGATTTAGTATCTGGAGCGGAGCCTTTCGTCTCTTGTTGGTCCATGCCATCTCCAATCTTTGTCTTTTCGTCCCCAGTTTTTCTTAACTCAACTGCATTCTGCACTTGACCTTTATCCTTCAGAAATGATTTTTTTGTTATCTGTGAAGCGCCTTTTCGCCGTTTTGCTGGAGACTCTTCATCAGTTATGTCTGCACCAGACTTTCTCTTCTCATGATCATTTTTCCTAATATTATTATCCTTCTGGTCTGCTGTTCTCGACTCTTGCTGCAACATAAATAACTGGAGCTCCTCCAAACGAGGCATTACCTTACAGAAAACCAAGCCGATCATCAACAGATTTGGAATGTTTCATAGATCAGCTAACTCAATGCATTAAACTCTAAAATAACCCATAATTAAAACACGTATGAAAGAAAGTACACAGGCTACATAAGTCAGTTCATAATAGACATCATAATTAGTTTCTCATGAAGAACCAAACCACTTATCAGGAAAAAAGTGCACACAGGACGAAATGTCTTAGGACAATGCCTACTGCCATGGGTAGAAGACCATCATTGAAGTTATTCTATTTAAGCCTATCATTTCAGTTATCAAAGTCTTGTTTGTCAAGCACATTAACCTTAAAAAGCAGTCAAAGGTCACATCAGCAGTTCCTATCCCAGTCAACATTCTACAAGACTACAATGCATTCTCAGACAAAGAAAATAATAGTTGAAAGTCAAGATCTGCATCAAAAACACAGAAATGAAGCCAAGCCAAACTTGTCTTCATTTTATCTCCCAATAAGGATAAAAGTTGGAAGACAGACATACCTTTTGTAAGGCATGGTCAAAGTCTTCTAGAGTACCATGTTCCCTCTCAAAGCGTAACCAGGAGTGGCATACCTCCTAAACAGTTCTGTGTTTTAGAAAGTGGAGATATCATCTAATTCAAGTTGCAGTACATGGAAAGCAAACAGAAACTCTGGAGAGATGATGAAATACCTACATGTTTAATGCTTAATGAATTCTAACAAAGAAACAAGAACAAGTAAAAGGCAATGCAAATAATTATACTATTGAACTTATCAAACTATGTTTTCCTTCCAATTTCTCACTCTCCCAAGCTATTTATCAAATTGTCAATAACAGAACTCCTCTTGAAACATGCCAAGGCCAAGAACATTGGCTTCCGTCTGACTCATCAGGACAGAATAAGAAATTTTGGTGAAATGATGCGTTGATAAAGATGATAGAACATATTTAGCATTTTAAATGACCGATCAGCATCCCTACTATACTGAACCAGCACTATCTAATGAAGCACCCCACTAGAGGAAGTAAGCAAACGCAGGTTGAAAGAAAATGACATCATCAAATCTCCGAGTGCTTCTCTAAGGCATCAACACACCTCAAATTTCTTTCCACGATAAAAGTAACATTTCCTAGACAAAATGCTAGTGTCGCCCATTTGTCTGTTTTTTAAGTAAATGCTCAAAATCCAGTCACTAGATTACTTGCAACAATCAATTGGGTAGCTTAGCAGCAAAAGATCATGATTTGATTGCCATCATAGTCCATAGAATAAAGGTATGAGAATTGAGAAAGAGTAAAGAAAAAAAATAACAAACATACAGAGAAAGCAGACAGAGGCAGTGCAATGAAGAATAACAATCACACAGAGCACCAGTGAGAAGGATGCCTCACTTGAAATGAATCTTGAATGGCAAGGCAATTATTCACTACGTAGTTTTGAGAGATACTATAAATTGTTTGAAGTGATCAGGAGCTAATAAAAGAATAAATCTAGTTCTTTGTTATAGGACCCTTTGCAGAAATCTCTCATCTCAATGGTCTTGACATTTCACCAAACTTAATATTGAACATCAGATGATTATAAGGAGGATATATAATGCAGAACATGGTTGACTCTATTTATCCATCAATGGCATTCCAAAATATCATGTGTCAGTGATTACCAATTCATGTAAAGTGACTAGCAGCAAGAATACCGACGATTTAAATTGCTTTGAAATGGTGTAATGGAAATCATCTTTCTAGATGTAACATCATGACAAAACCTTGTACAAGCAATATCTTCTAACAATCTAGTCAAATTATGGACACTTCTAAATCCTTATTTATTGGGTGCCATTTTTCCCATATATCATATCAAACCAAACATTTTAATTTTCAATTATTAACTTCATAAGTGGTTGTGTGATTCACAAAAAGAATTCGACCATGATAAATTATGTAAATTCCTAGCTCCAAAAATCCTGAAGAGTACATGGAGTAAGTTATCAACAGAAAGAAGATTAACAACTAAATGGACAAAATTACTTACTAAACAAAAGATGGCCAAATCAAATGATAAAGATGAGATTACCTCGGATCCGGATCCGGGAAATCTTTTGCTGTAGCATCTCTTATAGATTGATCTCGCCTCACGTACATGTCCCAGTTCAATCTCCATTGCTATGTAACTTTGCCAAGCTTCCAACATTGAACCACTGCATCAATAGCCATGTTAGACCAAAAACAAGATATTAAAAGTACCATGTACTGAAAGCTTCATGCATGGCAGAAGTGATGAGGAGGAACCTGATCTTCAACAAGCTCTCCCAAACTCCTCGGGCAGAGACCATATCTTTAGCCAACTTTGATTCCAGTCGAGCCCAATAAGCATACAGACGTAGTAAGCCATCTGTATTCTTCAGGTGAGGTGCTAAATGATCTGAAGCGCGCTAGGAGAAGATAAATAATACATGATTGCGTTAATAAGCTAAATGTCTACCAAGTAAAGGTCAGTCAAAATAGAAACATGGAAACAGGCATAAACCAAACAAGGTTACTTGAAATTAAAGGAAAGAATAGTTACAGTCCATAGAGTTTTCGTTATCAAGCATTGCCTACTCATTGCCTCTCTGTGTTAAATTCAAGAATTAAAGGCTGCTAAAAGAAGCACCCCTTTAACCATTAAACCCTCCAGGAGTGCTAGACCATTTATTCTCCTTCGAATTTCCCTAGGATGCAACTGCTGAAGCACCACTATGCCCAAAATTAAGTTCTTAGGTAGAGGGTAAGATTTTAAAACTGAAACGAAGTTTACAGCCACAATGCTGCTTTTATCTTTTATTAAGTACCTAAGTTGGAGAGCACTTCTAGTGATCAAGGCCTGGTAAAGAGCGCGGAAAGTATGACTGATCCAATTTCAAGCCAGCTTAGCATGTAAATCAAATATATCTTGAGCAATGCCTTTTAATCAATAATCGGTCAAAAGTTAGGATACTTGGGGAACTTTTATATTGCTTTCTCAGTTGAAGAGTGTTAAAAGGATCTCTGTAGGGAAGAATGTACCTTCGTAGTGTAGCACACACTTCTATAACTAGCTCGCTAATTTTACTCCATAAAAATAAAATACAAGTAATTCTGCCAGGTCTAGAATCTTACTGCCTTTCTGAAATTTTAGGAAACATATTTACAATTATAAGCAGCAAACAAACCTACAGCTGTAGATGAAACCAAGAACATATGGACATCTGGAGGAAAAAAATAAGGCAGAGAGGAGCTTCTACTACCAACGCAATATATCATGCCTAAGGCATATGCATCAGAAGTACAATAAGACTCAAACAATATAGTCTAAACTCAAAATTTTGCAGTCACCCAGTCACCTGAAAGGTTTCCCTTATATGTTGATAATCCGAGGAAACCTCGAGTTCCGCGGCCAAGGAAATTCTTCGTCTTAGGCCATCTACACGAGTGAGATATAAGTCCAGGTACTGAAAGAACACATAGAAAATGATGTTGACATAACTTCATATATAATTATTTTAAAAATAGGCAAATACAAAACATCAAGAAGTACAAATTTAGTTCAGTACCTCTTCAAAGGTTGAAAAGGTACATAGCAATGACTTCTCAAAAACCTGAAAGTAAACAAAAATACTTATAGTGATAAGTGGAAGTAAGCATAATCACTCAATTGAATCATTTTTTTTTTTTTTTTTAATTTCCGAAGTGCGTCACATGTTGAAAACTCCATTCATGAAGAATTTCTCAATATATACACGATAATAAAATGTTATCCAACAATACAATCTTAGATACTTCTACATAATCTGGCATACCAAGAAAGCATCATTCTGGCAAGAGCATTAGTAAGAAAAGTCAAATAAAAGATGAGATACAGCCAATCTCACTAAAGAGGATATCATGGAAATGAAATAGGAACAAAACCATAGGATTAAATTTCAATAGTACTGAGGATACAAAAGAAATTCCAAAATATTTCTCTAAGGCAGACTACAATATACTGCATTTATCTACTTTAACACATGGAATCAAAGTTAGAATCACCTCCAAGTTATACACAATATAAGCACATACCATCGACCACTTCATTCACACGCAGGCACAACTTGTGCACAAGGCTGACCACACGAAACACAAGGTTGCGCACACTCAACAATAAATGCAATGCATATGCAAAAGTTCACCTTCCTATCCATGCATTGACTGGCATTGTCTATAAGTGCAAACATGGCAGTGTAAAAAAAAATCAGCATCATCATATTAGCGGCTTCTAGAATCAAGTTTTTACACACAAAAGATTCTTTCCAAACTGTCAATCATTTAATCAGATTAATAAGCGAAGCCATTTTACTTTAGAGCTAAAGGTAGTTTCCCAATTTGCTTATTGGCATAACTGTCATCAAAACTGCAAAGTTTAGAGAACAACACAAGGATATGTCTGTTTGGTGTGACTTTTACTATCAACTTTTTTATTTTGTCAAAGCAGCTCTCAAAATATGACTCTTAACTAGCAAAAACACCTAAACATTCCAAAATATAGAAATGCCTTTACTAATTATTATACTTTAAACAATATTTTAAATTTTGGGGCAAGTCGATATGTAAGATTATGCTTTAAAAAAGCCAGAACAAAAGGATCCAAGCAAATTAAGCGCCCCTCATTCAAATCAGCCACCAGCTTAAAAGAGGAAAGATTAATTCTATAGTAAGAGCAAATACATACCGAGCAAATCTCACTCTCAGAAGAGCAACCACGTTCCAAGCAAAGTAAATATCTGACCCAAAGCTCACCAAGCCAAGGACAATTCTTTGTGGCCCTTGAGTGGATGCCCTTCACTACATCACCAGCCTAAAAAATGAACCATGATTGTAACAATTTACCCTCCAAAGACTGCCCCTAAAACAATCAACAACAGGTTCGTAAAGCAGAACCTTCAATGTTTTGTCCATGTAGCGAGTATAATCAAGCCAAAGATCAGTTGATATAGGAAAGTCAGTGATGGCACGTTCATAAAGAACTTGAATTCGTGCTGGATCTCCCACAGAGTGCTCAAATTTCAAGTAAATCTGGAACAAATCAAACACATCATTGTAAGACATAGTCCATAGCAAACTGCTTCTTTCCATCTAGTAATTAGTCAAATATCAGGACAATAAAAAAGGAAGTTTCCAACTTCTGCTTATGATGGATCCAGGAGGAAATTTAAAATAAGCTGCATACCAAATATTGTTGAACTCTTTCAGCCTCGGACAAATCCTCTCTTGATATCTGCTGTTCAAAATTTACACGAGCATTATACATATCAAGAGCCTTCTCATATGCGGAGGCAACATGAGGAAAGCTCTTGCTGATGTCGCAGGATTCAACATCTTGTGAAGTCCCTTGTTCTGCCTCCCAAGCCTTGTAAACTTGAAGAGTACTCTCCATGTCAACAAGAGGAATAGACAATTGGCGGTGGAAAATATTCCTAATTCGCTGGACCTGCTTATCTTTTGCCTGCAGTGCAGAGAATAAAATAGTAAGCACCATTCCCTTACGCGTTGATTTGTGCAACAACCAACTCCACAAATATCTCTCAAATACATCATGAGAACTTAAAGACGCCATGGCAGGTTAAGTTATTTAATAAGAAGAATTCACAGTTCCATTTGTAAGGCATGCAAGATGCAAACTTGTGCATATAATTCTACAGTTTGTTATTTGCCCAACAATCAACCAATCAGATTACTTGGAACACTTTTATGAGAATTGTATAGCACTGCATCAATGCAATTCACTCATTCAGTACCATGAGAAGTAACATAAAAGTAGATTTCAAGAATATCCCAATGGTCTAGTTTTCTGCATGGGAATCGCAAAGCAATCATGTAAACTGTTGGGACAGCTATTAAGACACCAAATTGCTTGCTCATTGCAACTAATGTGCTCCTTGGAAGTACATCCTTTCATACATATCCATCGGCCCCTTAATTGAAGACACAACACCAAGGTAACTCAATGAATTAGCAACCAGCACAAACCCTAAGGATTTCACACACTTAGATTGTGAATAAGCTCTTCTACATTCTACAAACTAATTTGGAGTTTTTCAGAAATATGAAGAGACGTGGACACAAGAAATCACTTCTCTTAACTCATAGGAGTGAATTTCTTATACAACATAGTAAATGACCTAAAGTAACACTTTCGAGCATACAGTGAGCCCACCTCAGAAACCAACTACTCTATCTGTAATATACCACTTTCATAACAAGTAGCACAACCCATTTCACAGCATGCCTATATCATGATCTAGGTAAGTATGTTGCTCCTATACAATTGGAAAGACAGAAGGGGCCCCCCTCCTAGTAAAGAGACGCATTAACACTCTTCTTCTCTCAAATAGACCTAAAGATTCAGTTCGTGAACAAAAGAACCAGAAGTAAAACCATTGAAGTCATGGGCCAAGAAAGGGCACGGTATTCTCACCGCAGCATCAGATGCATCGATAGTTTGATATATAGCTTGCTCAAATTCCCTGTATGCCTCCCAGATTTTATTGCCTTCAGTTACATGAAGCCCAGCTGCAGTAAGAGCACGCTCAAACAAATTTCTACCTTTCGAGAGACCAGCAACCGAGCATTCACACACTGAAGGATCATTTTCTTGCACAAAGTTTATGAAGTCATACCAAAGAGGAACAGACTGAAACATGAAAGAAAAAATGTCAGTTGCTCGGTCACAGGGCAATATCGTGCGCGTAAGTCATACATGGACAGCAAAGGTTTCAGCTTTTTCTACAATCAAACGAAGTTACTAACATCATAACTGGCACTTCAACTTTGAGTAATTCCTATATCAGATTACAGCCCCAGTGACATCACAGAAGTTATCCTTCTTTCCAGCAAAATAACTCTAGGGGCCTTAATCATCTAACAATAGAGTTGTCAAGAGCTTTCAGGTATAGACTACAAGATGGTACAGCAAATTACAGTGCATTTAAAATCTCCATGAATCGCTTGTAACTCCAATAAGGAATTTTTCCTGCTGCGTCATCCAATAGAGTAAAAAATGCAGCATTTCGCATGCAATAGATATAACATTGTGAATGAAGCTAAGCCTAGGTTCAACCAGCGATTAATATCTCATCCCCGATTTCGTAAAACGGGAGGGAAAGGATGACAAGAAGAGCAGCAAGAATTAGAGCCCACCAGATAGTCCGACACCCCACGATCATAAAGCTTCTCGATCACAGCATGGCCATCAACCCTGTGAAATAACAGGGGTAGCAAGAGAGCGTGAAAAACCAAAACTGAGGAGTGAAGATCATCGAGAACCATAATTAGGACAGGATGTCATTCAGTACGAGGAGCCACACACAAAGCAATGGCTCGGCTACCAGCATATGAACAAGAGACCGAAGCAAGTTAAGCTTCAAGGTTAACATGGCGATGAACTGCCAGGACAAGGCAATAGAGGAGAAGCCGACATACAAAATTCGTTTTTGGAAGATGGACGTACCCGACCATGAGAGAAGCTTCATCTCGAGCCCATTCCTGCCACATGGCAGGGGTCAGAGGGAAAAGACCACTCATAGCTTCCCTAGCCTGTCTCAGCTTGTTAAGGTCGCCCGTCTTCCTCACCAGCCTTATGTACTGAAAAAAAGAGGAGCGAAAAGGAAGGCCAAGAACGATCGCTTCAGCGTCGACAAAAAACCGAAAAGGCGAAGGACCGTCGTGCCATCAAAAGACACGCCGAACTACACCAGTTTAGGCGTGGAATACATGGACGCGAGAGAAGGAAGGACGAGAAATCATAAGTGAAGGGAGCAAAAGGGAGGGGGAGCACCTGGAGGTGAGCGTCGTAGTCGGAAGGATTGTTGTAGAGCTGGGACTCTAGGGCTTCGATTTGGAGCTTGTCCTGAGCCTCGGAGTCGGAGTCGGAATCGGAATCGGAATCGGAAGGGGAAGAACCGGCAGGGACACCCACGGGTTCGTCTGGAGGTGAAGGCATGGCTGAGTCCTGGGCCTCGTCGGCCATCTCCTTCCGGTCTGCTCCTCCGACCATCTCCATCTCCATCTCCATCTTTCTCCTTCTTCTTCTTCTTCTTCGCCGATGGCGGACGCTTTTGGATCAGAGGGAACACCCCGCTGCTACTCACTGCTCTCCAGGCGACAAACTGAGGAACGGTGCGTCGGAATCTGTACATTTAAAGGGTAAATGTACTACTTGTTTTTTTTTTCCTCACTTTTTGATATTTCGCTACTATTCTCGTGTTGAAACATATAATTACGAAAGTTAAATATTAGCCATTGTTTATTCTTTATCGAATAATACCCAATTCCCGCATGTTTAAGTTTATATTACTTAGTTATAATGAAAATCTAATTTCTTCCAAAACGTTCTTTCTCTTCTTATATATTAATTTGCGACCGTTAACTCACATTTCGCATGATTATCTTTCAAAGATTTTGAATATTCCGTGTTAAACGGGAATTTGAATTTAGAATTTAGAATTTAAATAATAATTTCAATGCAAAACCATCCTATACGCCTTCCTGATTGTGTCAATTTCCATTCTCTAAAACCGTGGATTAAAAAATGCAAGGGGTGGATGGAGCTAAAAAAATCATTTTTAATTTTTTTTTAGTAACAATAAGAAAATGAGAGCAATATTTGAAAATGCAAAACGTTACGAATCTATTATGATAATAATGGAAACAATGGAAGGCAGTTCAAAAAGAGGTCGGAGAGTGACATGTCGATGGCTCACTGTTTTAAATGCACAATCTACAATCTATAAAAGAAATTATGATTAGGTAAGAAATAACTGAGTATCCACCTCAAGTTGAATTTAACACGTGTTTTCCGAAATGCTAAAAAAAAATTAGTAGTACGAACTCGAGCATTTGAATAGTTAACCAATTTGAATAGATATTTGCTCACATTTAAATGGCATATGACTAGAAGTAATTACTTGGGAAGATGGGCAGTCATAATGAATGGCACCATTTTTATTTTATTTTTTAATTGAATTGACAGGCTTTTCGGCAAATCTTGAATTTTTTTTTTCCTTTTTGGGCAAGCATGCGATTTGTGCATTTTTAAGGCTCCGTGCTTTCGATGGTTAGCAGTCTAACCGTACTTCTCATTCGAAATGCATTCCAACGAGTATGGTAGATCTTACCCCGCCATTGGCCCGCCCGGGAAGGTGCTGCCATTGAGAATTTAGCAGTGATTTTCCATCCTTGATAAAGATACTAGAATTAATATACTACCATCGTCAACGACTTTTGCAACAAGTTACCATGATGCAACATATTACAGATCTTATTTTTAAAAATTATGCTAAATATATTTTCTGAATTTCTTTTTCGACATATCCTTTGGGATTAACTAATAATCGTAATTATATAAGTCTTCTTTCGTTGAGAAAAATTAGAATCGATGCTCAAGCTCTTTTAGCCTTTTAGTCTTCTCTTCATGATGCCGAATCCTTACATTATGGAATCAAAACATTTGATATGCCAAAAACGGGAAGTCTATAATCGAATCATGGAAAAGAAAGTCCATAAATAAGAATCTCAAGATCTAGTTACGAATTACCTATGTATCATTCTCACAAAAAAAGAGAGAGTAAAACACAAGTTATTTTATCTTTCAAGCAACAATTCCCCTAGGCCTATTTCCAAGGAAATTGGAGTAGTTCATGTTTTGCCATAGCAACTTGATTAATTGTATTAGATTTCAAAGATCGCCGTCTATTCATCTAAGAGTGAGAATACACTTCACACACAGACACACTGTTCTAATATTAGTTTCCACAGAAAAAGCTACATGGAAAAGGACGACTCCTATAACTTTTAGAATTTTAGAACTTTGGATTTTATATGAAAATTTTGGACCAAAACAACATCATTTTGGCCATATTATTGCCACATAAGATTGAGAAAATCATTAAAAAAACAATGTTAGTTTTTTCCGTTAGCCAAGTTAGAGAAAATTAACGAAAAGACTTGATCGAACCGATTTAATAACTTAACGCGTATAACTCCTTATTGGAAGTAAGATGAGTGAAGGGTACAAGAAGAGTTGTCTTGTGAAAAGAATGATTGACACCTTGCAAATTAGAAATCCAAGTGGCATTCATTAAGTACTCTATGGATGTGTTTGATAATAATTCTATTTTCGGAATAATTTTTATTCAAAACAATTCTTTTTGATTCTATTCCTAGATAAGTTTTGAGCATTTGAAAGCGTTTAATAACTACTCAAAATTTTTACTCACAAAATAGAAATGCATATGTTACAATCAATTTTTTTTTTTTTTTGTGACTTAGAACTTCTTTTATTTTTTAAATAACATTATTATACTGTTTTCTTTTAATTTTTCAAATAATTTTATTATTTTATTTTATTTTTAATTATTTAATTATATATTTTTAAATTTTATTTAAAAATTTATATCATACTTTTGATATAATCTTATGTTATAATTTTATCATATTTTTAAAATTTCTTTTATTTTTAATAATTTCATTATGTTTTTTAATTATTTAATTATATATTTTAATATTATTATATAATTTTACCATATTTTTTTAATATAATTTTGTTATGCAATTTTATTATATCTTTAATATAATTTTATGTTATAATTCTATTATATTTTTCAAAATTTATTTTAATTTTTTAATAATTTTATTATATTTTTGCAACTAGCTAGAGGAAGAAGAAGACAAAAGAAAAGGAAAATAAGAAAAGAAAAAGAAAAAAAAAAAAAAGAACATGGTTTGGATTGATTCTGAAGTTGTTTTTAAAGAATTCTTAATTTTGTTTCAAATCTACTTCCGGGAACAAAAAAATTATTAAACAGATTTTTGTTTTTTTATTGTTTTTGGGAACAAAAGAATAAAAAACCAGGCTTTATTTGACACGTTACCAAATAGGTCCTATGAATAGTACTCCACAACGATATAGTTACATAGATGTAGATATACAAAAGCTTGCTCTTGTATATCCACAAACTTAGTCATCATTTCGAAAATACAAGTAAATTTTCCCTTCTTCGATATATAATTGGGTGGCCGAAATCATTTTACGAGACCTCATATAAGTGCTTTAAAATGCATTAGTAAATCCATCAAAAGCAGGAGAAGGTTTGAAGCCCCGCCCCACTCCTAGTCGGAAGTTCGAGTCCTTCAGTTGCTTTTCAATCTATTGAAAACCCTTCGTTTGACCTTATAAGGGTCAGGTGTAGGTATCAACCCGACTTCACTTCAACTCGCTTTCGGCTGTGCAACAATCGGGATTGATCAGCGCAAGCAAGGGCATATAAGCTTGAGTTTTTTTTTTTTTTTTTTTTTTGGTAGAGAGAGTTGCCCCTTTTCATCCTTTATTTTTCAAAGAAAAAGACCGGCGGCAAATTTTCTGAAGCTGGCAACTACATCACTTGACCCTCGACCTAAACACACGCTTCTTACTCCAGGGCTACTAGATTTATCGAAGACAACAAACTATAAGTTTTATCAAGCAAGTCTGAAACCGATTATAAAAAACAAAGCCTCGCTAGATATGGATCTTAACTGTTATTGATTCGGGGTTCAGACCGATTCTCAATCCATCTTTAATAAATAAGGGGTAGAACACATCTAATGAGAACTGTCGAGTTTTAATGGAGTACAACACATAGACAAGAGAGTTCAGTGAAATGAGTATTGCCTATTTATATGTGCATCCTGATACACCCACACCTCAAGGTTGCCACACAGTACTATGATAGAGAAATGAACTTTACAATTGTTTCATCAAAAGCAAAATTCAAATGGTAATTCATCGAGAACTTTGAAATGTTTCCAAATAAACTACAGCTACAAAATAACTTGATTGTCACATATTCTACCAACACGTCACAGAGAAAAAAGGAAGGCCCTTGAGTTTCTCATCTATCCCAGCTTTTATTTGACAGAAAACCAGGGAGAAGACACCACATATTCTGAAAACCAAGCTTCGCATCCTCCAAATGAACCCTCATCTGCATAAGATCAATTGCTCATCAGATTAAAATTCTGCTTTGTTCATTGAAAAACTAATAAAAATATGACATCAGATAATATAAGGAGAATTATACAGTTGGTCTGTTTACTAGAACTTGGCTCGGAGGTTTTTCTCTTCCCCTTTCTTACCCCAAAGAAGCAGGGGCGCCTGAACAACTTAATACAGGTTTTTAAACTTAATAGGAACAAATTTAACTCTACATTGATTCACCCCACATCCACAAGCTCTGACAAGATATAGGTAATAAGTTCTACTCATGTTATATGTGTTGGAAATAAATCCAATATTGTTGGAATACAATCCAGAGAGAACAAACTATTTGTTGTAATCAGAACATAAAATTGGAGGTGAGCTACGGATATCCGAATCTCCTTAAGGCGATTAGTTCCTGCCAAAGGTGCTCTGCAGATTCACGAACTATGCCTCCCAAGATACAACAACTCAAACTTATTTGGATTAGCACTATGCAAACAGACTCGCCGAACCGTTCAATTGAACCAAAGACACTCGAAAAAAACGAAGAGTAAAAGAGTATATCAAAGCCTTTTGGAATCGAGTCGGAAAAACCAAAACCAAAGACCGTAATGAAGCTCTATGCTCCTATCTATTTATAGAGCTTTTTAGTTCATGTAGAGAAGAGATACATTAATTAAATAGACACATGTATCCACGAAGTTCATGAATCGAGAGATATGTGAATCCAAGAGATTTATGAATCCAAAGATACGTGAATTCAAGAGATTCGTGTACTTAATAAATACATGAACTAAAAGATATATGAACCTAGGAAATTCATGAATTCAATAGATACGTGAACAGAAAAATTTAGGAAATTCATGAATCCAAAAGAGATACGTAAACAGAAAAGACGTATCTTAATTTACTGGCTTTCGTTGATCCATTAATGTGACATCCAGATTTTCGGGTTCTGAGTTCGATTGGATAAATTGGGCATTCATGGACGCGACTACAGTGTTTTTCTCTGAGTTTGCCACTCAGGAGATAACTGGACTAGCTGGGTAAGCTATTAAGGACGTTAAGGCAGATAGACCTGAGAATTCGACCATAAATCGATTTCTCGACCGTGCTCATCTTTAAAGATCATTACGGCACAGTTAAAAACCGATTTGAAGTCAGAGATAGGTTAGTTCGATTGAGATGAGTGACCGATCGTGGGTGACTCTATTAAATTGGAAAATTCTCATCAATCGGCACTAATTTGATTTTACTATCGTTTTGGTACCCTGTGTCCGTATTTGAATCCTCGAGATTTTCACGACAACCGAGAATCGCCAATGTGTCGAGTGGGTTCATCGTGGCTCGAAGAAAATCGACCACGGGTCATTTGTCCTAAAAGTTCAAAACTACCCAGGTAGCCTAGGTCACACTAAAAACACGTCCGAGTGAAATTAACCGTCAATCCGAGTCCGATTTCGAAATTGAAGATTCCGTCATGTAATAATAAATTTTAGGAACGTCGACTCAATCTCAGAATATTTTTCTGACAACCGAGACTTTTCGGGAAAAAGTCTGTTTATGACCATTTTCGTTCAATTGAAGCCGAGGATTGTGAAATTGAGAAGCATGAGGGATTCTTGGATGAGGAAAATAATCAATTTGATAAGTGAGGCATCATTGATTTTATGAGAGTCATTTGAGAGAAATTCAAGAGGAAATTGGATGCGAGAAATGCAGTGGGGACCGAAGTACTCTAATCTGAAATTTCTTTTGGGAATCTATGAGCTTATTCAAAAGAAAATGAAATAAAAATTTTCTATTTGAGGAAATTCTTTTCTTTTGATTTTAATTCCCATTCCTTTTCTATTTTTGGCCAAACACCTTTTTCCCCACAAGCTCTTTCTCCTTCTTTCTTTCTTTTTCTTTTTCTCTCTCTCCCTCTCTCTTTTCTTCATGTGCGGTTTCCCCCTCCACCGAATGCCCTAGCTGTCTTCAACTTTGCCCCTCCTTTTCCTTTTACTCTTTGACTTTTCAAACTTATCTTCTCTCTCTTATCTTCTTCTCTCTCTCTTGGTACTCTCTCTCACTCTCTCACTCTCCCGACATCTCTTTTCCCCTCCCTCTCGGCCTATTCGAAAATTTCAGAAGAAGAAACCGCGGCCAGCATCGTTGAAGGAGCCGCAGCCACGCCGGAGCTGCCGTCGCCGTCGTGCCGGAGCTGCCGTCGCCGCTGTCCTACTGCCCGCGCACCGCTTCGCCCCGCCCTCTCTCTCTCTCCCTCCTCTCCGTTTTGTGCGAATCAGAAGAACAGAAACGGAAGCAGCTCGCCTGGGATCGGAGCAGCCCGCCGTCACCGCCCACGCTCCGCTACTCGCCGGTCGCCCTTCCTCGCGCACGCACGCGTGCAGCCGCGCGACCGCCTGCCCTCTCCACCGTCCAGGCGTCCCCACCGTGCGACCCCAACTCCTGTTCCGCCCCTGTCCGGCCACCTCCGGCCGCTGTTCAGGCCCGCCGGAGCCCCCTCCAGCCACCGTACGCCGCCACCTCGACTCACCGGAGCCCCGCTCGCCCTCCGCCGGCCTTGCCTCGCCACCTCAGCCTCGGATCCGCCCCAACCAACAGCGAACAGGGAGTTGGAAAAATGGGTATGGCAGCACCTATTTGGCCCGTTTTGGCCGTCTTCCCGAGCTCGGATGCTCGGCCCACCTTGAGGAAAGTCAATCCTCACGTCGATCCCGTCGTTTTGAGTGAGTTTTGCTCACTAATGCCTTCTTAGTTTGCTAATTATATTTAAAGATTGATTAGTGTTAGTTAAGTGTAATTAGGTGGTTAGATTAGAATGGATTAGCGATTATTAGTTAATTGCATTGCATATTAAGGATATGGTTAGTGCATTTAGCTAGATGAATGCCTATAGTATTTATTGAATGCTTATTGGGATTTTTCCGACCCTTATCGGGTTTTAATTAGGCAATCGGGCTAAGTGGAATTTTTAGGAATTAAATATTAATTTTCGAAATTAATTTAATTATTTATTTATTTTCTGAAAATGCAACCTGGGATGGTAGTAATGGATTTTATGCGATGATCGTGGTGCGGTCATTTATTTAATTGAAATTTATATTGTCTTTAAATTGAAATTATTGTATTTATTTATTTAATTTTCGAAATTAATTATTTAATTATTTATTTTCCGAAAATTCAACCTGGGATGGCCGGTGATCGAATTTCGTGCTGATTGTCGTGGTGCGGTTCGTTTATTTATTTGAGCTCTAGATTGTGTTGAATTGAATTGATTGTGCAATTTGAGGAATTATTCCTTAATTGATTGAAATTGAGTGGAATTTAATGATTGATCGGTAGATGGCCGAGTTTGGTCCTTTAACCTTTATATTGCTTTGATGAGTTGTAAAGCGGAAAGGATCGTGAGAGTGAACCGGAATTCTATTGGTTGAGACCGATCGGATACGAAGTATAGACAGGCGTGGTTTGGTGATGAAGGATATCACTGTGCGAAAACGGCGCCTTAAAGAATGCACGTAGACTGTCTATGACTTGCAATAGGTGTGGTTCGGTGATTAAGGATGTCACTGTGCGAAAACGGCGCCTTAAAGAACGCACGTGGTGTCGGTGATCTATGAATTGTGGCAAGCGTGGTTCGGTGATTAAGGATATCACCGTGCGAAAACGGCGCCTTAAAGAATGCACATAGACTGCTTATGACCTATGACGGGCGTGGTTCAGTAATGAAAGATATCACTGTGCGAAAATGGCGCCTTAAAGAATGCACGTAGACCGTCTGTTACTTATGTCACCTTGGCGAAAACGATGCCCGAGAGAATTGATGGAGCTCTGTGACTAAGTGAACTATTGGAGGTTATATGGGATGGAATGAATGACCTAGAAATGGTCCGACCAACATGTAATCAACTAAGTCGATTAATCTTTGCCTTGATTTAATGTTGTGAATTGATTGATTGAGTGGAATGATCGGTGAATGGTTGATTAAGACGTAATCGATTAGGTCGATTGATCATTGCCTTGATTTGATATTGTGGATTGATTGATTGAATGAATAGAAATGACCGTGAGTGGTCTTGTTGCCGTGTAATCGACTAGGTCGATTTGATCGATGCTTTAATCGGTGATGTGATTGCTTGGATACCTATTTGATCTCTGCTAATATGCGGGTGGAATGCGAGGCCAAGGTAAGTCCTCCGACTCATGTTGTGCATAAGCGACCACCCTAAGTGTATTAGTTTACTAATCGGGTCTTAGGGGTAGAACTTGGCCGAGACGTAGTCTCATCCCGTGTGGGACAACATTTCGGGACACGATGAGGAACTTGAGGAGAAAGAACCCGAAGAGGAGTATGCGGAGGAGAACCCAAAGGACGATCTAGAGTGGGATCCCGATGAGGATCGAGACCCCACTCATATCTCGATGACTTTTCTTTGTAGAACCTCTTTGAGTAGAAACCGCCCTTTTAACATGGCTTGTATATGTATATGTATGACTGAGTTGTTATATATGTATATAAGGGTGTTGGTTTCCTAGTTCAAATTTCTAGTCCTACTCGTATATCCCATTGCTTTATTGTCTGGGGATTTTTATAACTACTTCCGCATGTGCTATTAAAAAGGAAAGGGTCGGCGATACGTAGTCTTAGGATATCGCATTTTAAAATCGACCAAAGTTGAAGGATGGTCACGTGACCGAGGGTCGGGGCGTGACGATTAACCATAATTATAACCATAATTATAACAATCCCCCACATTAATGGATCAACAAAACATTTTTGACTCGAAGGAATCTGAGCATGCCTATTGAAATACACTAAATCAAGATAGGTAGCTTTCGCTTTGAACCTTCTTTAGTGAAAGCCTATCGGACTTACTTAACTAGTCGATGGACTAAGCCTTGAATCGCCAGTTGTTTATGTAAGCCTAGACAATAAACCTCATACAGAGTATTTCCAATTCAAGATTGGTTCTCGCTTGTGTTCGTTCTTTCGGCCCGAACCTCTTGGGATTCATGCGTGCTTTAGAAAATCTAGCCTTTAAAGATTTTCATAGAATCGGCCAGCTCCACGCATATAGGTGCATTCCTTTTAAAGATATCCTACCATATCTCACTTGGATGTTACATTCCAAGTTATAGGAATCATTAAACGCATAGCGTATCCTTAATAACGCTGTGGGAAAGCACTGCTGCATAATAGGAATGGGAGACAGTGCTTACACTAGAGTTTCCAAAATTTGCGTTGTCCTATTGAACCTAGACCTTGGGATCTCCAATCGCATAGGTTAGGTTTTCACCTTGGAATCTCTTTATTGGGTAAAGGCTCTTAAACCCATTCCCCTCGATGCGCAGTTTATCTGCTCTTTTGACAAACTTTTTGTCAGCGGATCCATAATATTTTCCTTTGACTTTACAAAGTCTAAAGAAATTATTCAATTTGAGAGCAACTGCCTTACGGTATTGTGTCTACGACAAATGTGTCTAGACTTACCGTTATAAATCACATTATGCGCCCTTGCAATCGCCGCTTGATTGTCACAATGTATGCAAATTGTAGGCATAGGTTTTGGCCACACTGGAACATCTTCTAAAAAATGTCCAAGCCATTCTGCTTCTTCGGCAGCTTTATCCAAAGCAACAAACTCTGATTCCATTGTAGAGCGCGTTATTAGAGTTTGTTTAGAGGATTTCCATGACACTGCGGCACCTCCTAGCATGAACACATCCGCTAGTCAATTTCGATTCATCAGAATCTGAAATCCAGTTGGCATCACAAAAACCTTCCAAACAGCTGGATATTTGCCATATTGTAAAATATAGTCTTATGTCCTTTTCAAATATCCTAATACTCTCATTAGAGCATTCCAGTGCTCATGACCTAGGTTATTAGTATATCTACTCAGTTTGCTTACTGAGTACGCAATATCAGGTCTAGTGCAATTCATGATATGCATGATGCTGCCAATTATTTGAGAATATTCCAGTTGTCTAACACTATTTCCAGTGTTCTTTCTTAAAATTAGGTGTGGAAGAAAATGATTGTTTGTATCTTTAATGCCGAATCCTTTAAATCTCTCAATTACCTTTTCAATGTAATGAGATTGTGTTAAACCTAAGCCATCAGAATTCCTTAGAATTTTGATGCCGAGTATAACATCCGCTATACCTAAATCTTTCATCTCAAAGTTCTTCTTGAGAATGTTCTTGGTGATTTTGATGATCTCAGTGTTATCTCCAAGAATTAATAAGTCATCGACATATAGACAAATAAGTACATATCTAAGCTGTTGTGGATTTAGTGTACACACATTTGTCACACTCATTGATTCTATACCTATTTTGAATCATTATTCGGTCAAATTTCTTGCCATTGCTTAGGAGCTTGTTTAAGTCCATACAATGATTTGACAAGTCTACACACTTTGTGTTCTTGTCCTTTGACCTTGAACCCTTCAGGTTGTTCCATATAAATCTCCTCGTCGAGATCACCATTTAAGAATGCGGTTTTCACATCCATTTGATGTATTCGTAAATTGTATAGCGAAGCTATAGCAATCAACATCCTTACGATGTTATTCTTGTGACAGTGAATAAGTATCAAAGTAGTTAAGACCCTCTTTTTGTCTAAACCCTTTGGCTACAAGCTGAGCTTTGTACTTATCAATGGAACCATCAGTTTTTAGTTTTTTCTTGAATATCCATTTACATCCAATTCGTTTATTTCCAGGTGGAAGATGGTTACTTAGGATAGAATGGATTTCATTGTCAACAACTTCTTTCCAGAAAGGAGCATCTGGAGATGACATTGCCTCTTTATATGTTTGGGGCTCACCTTCTAACATGTATGTTAGAAAATCTGTTCCGAAAGATTTTTCAATTCGAGACCTTTTACTCCTTCGAAGTTCAACTTCTTTGCTCACAATTTCATCATTCTCAAATTCTGATTCTCTAAGCCTTTTCTGAGAAAGTTCTCCTTGATTTCCTTTTGCAGGATATATATCCTCAAAAAAATCGGCATCCATTGATTTTAGGATTGTATTGACATGGATTTCCGCATTTTCAGATTTGTGAACCAAAAATCTATATGCGCTACTATTTTGAGCATAACCGATGAATATGCAGTCCACCGTTTTAGGTCACAACCGAGTTTGTTTAGGAGGAGGAATTGCCACCTTGACCAAGCACCCCCACACTTTTAGAAAATTGTAGGATGGCAACTTTCCATTCCATAACTTGTATGGAGTTTTACCTGTCTTTTTGTGGGGGTATTTTATTAAGAATATAATTTGCGATTAAAACTGCCTCCCCCACAAGTTCTCGAGGTAAACCCGAACTCAAAAGCATGGCGTTAGCCATCTCCTTTAGTGTCTGTTCAATCGTTCGGCAACTCCATTTTGTTGTGGAGTATAAGGTGCGATCGTTTGGAGAATTATTCCAAAACTAGCACAAAACTTTTTAAAATTGATTGAACTGTATTCTCCTCCTCTATCAGACCTAAGCACTTTGATTCGTTTATTAAGTTGGTTTTCAACTTCATTTTTATACTTGACAAATATGCTCATAGTCTCATCTTTACTAGTTAGTAAATAAACATAGCAAAATCTAGTACAGTCATCCACAAATGTGATGAAGTACTTCTTTCCACCTCTACTTTCTACAAACTTTAAATCACATAGATCACTATGGATTAATTGTAGAGGTTCACTTGTTCTTTCAATGAATTTGAAAGGTTTCTTGGCAAACTTGGCCTCAACACAAGTCTCACACTTGTAACGAGCATTCAACTCAAATCTTGGAATTAACCCCAAGTTTGCTATTCTCTTCATTGTACCATAGTTTACATGTCCTAATCTACCATGCCATAGATAAGGAGACACAATAGTGTAAACTGAAGACTTTTCTTTATTAAAAGTCTTTGGGTACACATAATTTGAGTTTACATCAGTGACAGTCACATTGGCTTTAAACGGGTCATTACACAAGTACCCTTTCCCCACATACATCCCTCCTTTCGAAAGTACAAATTTGTCAGATTCAAATACAACTTTGAAACCCTTCTTGACAAGTATGGGGCCGAAATTAGGTTTTTCCGAATCTCTCGGTACATGCAAGACATTCAAGAAGGCGACCTCCTTGCCGATGTAAACTTCAGGATCACCTTTCCTCTTCAATCTTTGCGAGATGCGAGTTAGCCATATAAAGCTTCTCATCTTCTTCAGCCTTCTCATAAGATGAGAACATGTGTTTATCTGCACATATGTGATTTATGGCACCTGTATCTAGCCACCAGCCATTAGTGTTCGACACCAGCGATGCTTCAGACATTACCACAGCAGACAGTCTCTCAATATTGTTATGTCTGTCAAATTCAGTTGCTGGGCCGCACCATCGTTCTTGTCTTTTTTCGAGCGCTTCTTGCAATCCTTAGTACGATGGCCAGGGTTGTTGCATATAAAACACGTCCCTTGGAATTTCGGAACTGGCTTTTTCTTCGCTTACCTTTTCCTTGAAAAGACATCTTCCTTTTTCTATCTTACTTGGATTTGGAAGACTCCACAACATTTGCCTTTGGCTCAGAAGAAGGGTTCGCACTTCTTCTATTGTCCTCCTCAATTCCCGAGGCGCGAATGAGATCTTCAAGGCTCATCTCCTTCCATTTGTGCTTCAAATAATTTTTGAAGTCCGACCAACCCGGGCGGTTTCTCAATCATAGCCGCCACTTGGAATGATTCACTAAGTATCATTCCCTCGGCGAGAGATGTCACTCGAAATTAATTGCAATTCTTGAACCCGACTCATGACAGATTTAGAATCCACCATCTTGTAGTCCAAGAATTTGGTAACCACAAATTTCTTAGTGCCGGCGTCCTCGCCTCTTGTATTTCTTCTCTAAGGACTCCCATAACGGTTTAGCAGATTCAATATTACAATAAACATTATAAAGAGAATTCACTAAATAGTTAAGGATATAATTTCGGCATAAGAAGTCTACATGCTTCCAAGCCTCCAACGCACCGAGTGTTGTGACATCTTGCTCATCTGGACTAATTATCGAGCACACCTCTGATAAATATTTCGTCAGATTGAGCATGGTCGATAGAAGAACATCTTCTCGCCGCCACTTTGTTTAAAGCCCACTCCGAGTGAATTTCTCCTAGGTTTCTCATTAGTCAGAATCGGAGGTGTTGCCATCACGGTAGGCATAATTCGTTGAACTACCCCTCCGAAACGAAGCCAAAAGCCATTTGGCATATACTTTCAAAAATCCGGGCATACCAGTCGTATGACTTGTACCCGCACTTCCAAAATTGGTGTTGGCCCAAGGGCCCGTAGCATTGGCTGCTACAAATTCGAGATCCCGAGGGTTGAACACCTTCCATAGCAACGGTCGAATCGACCATAGGAACGTCTCTGAAACATTCGGGACATTGTAGGGCACTTGATTGTTCCCAGCCATCCCAATAATCTGACAATACAACAAACAGTGAGTGAGATAATTGCCTTAAGATTGTTGGAAATAAATCCAATATTGTTGGAATACAATCCAGAGAAAACAAACTATTTATTGTAATCAGAACATAAAATTGGAGGTGAGGTACGGATATTCGAATCTCTTTAAGGTGATTAGTTCCTCGCCAAAGGTGCTCTGCGATTCACGAACTATGCCTCCCAAGATACAACACCTCGAACTGTTTGGATTAGCGGTATGCAAACGGGACTCAGTCGAACCGTTCAATTGAACCAGCACACTTAGAAAAAACAGAAGAGTAAAAGAGTATATCAAAGCCTTTTGGAATCGAGTCGGAAAAACCAAAACCAAAGATCGTAATGAAGCTCTATGCTCCTATCTATTTGTAGAGCTTTTTAATTCATGTACAGAAGAGATACATGAATTAAATAAACACATGTATCCACGAAATTCATGAATCGAGAGATACGTGAATCCAAGAGATTCATGAATCCAAAGATACGTGAATTCAAGATATTCATGTACTTAATAAATACATGAACTAAAAGATATATGAATCTAGGAAATTCATGAATTCAATAGATACGTGAACAGAAAAATTTAGGAAATTCATGAATCCAAAAGAGATACGTGAACAGAAAAGACGTATCTTAATTTATTGGCTTTTGTTGATCCATTAACCATAATTATAACCATAATTAAACAATATGTCCTGTGTCATTACTCACATAACATGCCCCTAAAAATATGAAATCAACCTGCTCGAACGGAAGGCGAAATTATTACAAATCCCATCAACCATGGATGTATTATTTGTAAACTAGATCCGAATCGAATCATAACAACAGATGAAGATGAAGAAGCAAAAGCTGATGACAAAGCTAATCGAGTTTCGGCAAAGTCAAGCTAAGCTTTAAGTAATATGATAGTTTCTTTATAAAAACATACTATGCAAAATAATCCACGGCATGATAGTTAAGGTATTAATAGATTAACTAACCTTCTTGTATTTGAAACTTATCTCAAACATATCTTTCTTTCTTTGAAACAAAGTACAATGGTTCCTTGATATTTTACCAAAGATCCTATCTAGTCTCCCATGAACCACCAGCCAGGCAAGGTTGATTTAGTTTGATTTCCAAGTGAAAACGGCCTAATGCTTTCCCTTCCAACTAAAGTGAATGACGGATTTGTTTGCCGGTAGGACTATGGTAATAGGCATATACATATTACAATAGACTTAGCCCTTACGTCTCAAAATGAATGATCCTCAATGAGTGTGGAATCCTTTTTAGTAATGTCTAGAAGAGATAGTCGTGCTAGTCACCTTTCCCACCTTATTAGTTATTAAAAAAAAAAAATTAAGTCAATGAAGGACTTGGCGTGGATTGGAGTGAAAACAAGTTTGACAAATGAATAGTTACTCTAAATATAGATGAGTCATTAGAAATATTTTGGTCTCTTCACCTAAAAAAAATTGTGTAGTAGGTCACATGGACCATGAAAATAGATTCACCATTTGATGTGAATCTTAGATATAAGTTATAGTCAAGAAATGAATTAATAGTTTTAAAAGTAAAATATAACTTTTCATGGTTTGGATTTAATGTCTTACCATCTTAAATTTTGGATTGCTTGCTAGGATCTTTAGGTGGATCGGGCGGTGCTAGAATTGAGATATAAATATCAACTCCAAATTAAATTTTGGATTGCTTGCCTAGATCTTTTGGTGGGTTGGATGGTGCCGGAATTGAGATACAAATTGTCATCTCCAAATTAAATTTTAGATTGCTTGCCTGGATCTTTAGGCGGGTTGGGTGGTGCCGAAATTGAGTTACAAATTGTCATCTCCAACGTAAGTACTATTGACCCTATGCCGAAAAGTGGCGTCTGATTTAGTCGTATATGGGTGGGGGCTCTCGTTATTATTCTCTGAATCGCTTTGCTCCCTCCAATATACTGCTAGAGCAAAGCCAATCCCAAATGAGCCCTCCCACCAAACAGCCATGCCATTGCCTATTGCAGAGTTGTCGGTTGGGAGCTATTGCTGAACCTTTATTTTTATTTTATTTTTTTCTGGGCCTATAACATCATAGTTCACATTGATATGTGATACGGGCATACAAGTTGTTATGCTAAAATCTAACCTAGAGGGGGTGAATAGGTGATTTTGCAAAAATGAAAGAATTTAAACCAATATTGCAGCGAGACAACTTCTAATGAAGTGGTTAGACTTTACCAATGCACAATTCTATTACAGAAAATTAAAAGAGTAAGGGATAGAGAATTGCACACTCAAGATTATAGTGGTTCAGTTTTTGCAAGCTTATGTCTACTCTCTCGCGCTATAGTCAATTAGCTGGAATCCACTGATAGAACCTATCAGAGGTTACAAGATCTGAGCACCGAACACTTAGGCTCGTGTGTAAAACTCCTTACACCTTCTCGACCTCTAAAAGGTTACACAATTTTGCTCACTGAATCAAATGTAAATGATCACAAACACCCTTCAAACTTTAGAATTAAAAGCTCCAACACCAGTGAAAGCGAATTATTTTCCTTCTACTTTGAGACCTCATTTTATACCCCTCTTAATCTAAGCTGACCGTTGGACATACATTCAACAGGATCATCTAGCCAATTCATCCGTTGGACCTAGATTTGGTTGAGAAGATCTGATTGCGTGAGAATCGCCGAGGTTGAAGCTTCCCGAAAGATTTGCTGCCCATTAGCAAGTCGGGTTCCCAAAAGTCAAGTGTCTATGTTTATAAAGAATAGCTCACCTTCAAAATTTGAGGAAAGTTTAGAAACTTGAAGATTTTTATGAAAACTTTCCTTTTAAAGCTCCTCCAAAATGGAGTAAGTAATCCACTCAATTTTTCCACTAGCCGTTTGATTAAACATCTTAATAAGAAAGTATCATCCACGACTCTGATTCTGATTGCAATCATCAGACTTTCCTTCCTAAAAAATACTTTTAATCAAAATCCAAAGTTGGTAAGTTTTGTCAATCATTGAAACCACTAAGGGAATGTTTTTTCAATGCAAGTATCCCAAAAATGGCGCCTGAAGCCATCATCGTGTCCATGATTTTTAAGAATAATAAATGGAGTTTCGAGCCTGGTACTCGAGAGACATCAGAGACCATTCTCGACTTCAATATCCTGCGCTTGCTCGGCCACATGAAAGGTTTCCAATGATTGCGTACCCATTCCGTGCGAATGTGAAGCGGTTGCTACGCCAGATGGGTGGTCGCCCTTTACATTAGGTCGGCCTTTGCCCTTTCCACGAACAAGCCATTGCCCGAGGTTGGGTTGGAGACGGTGACCAAACTTAAACGAGGTTCCCATCTAATTCACACAGGCAGACAAGTAGCTTCTCAGCTTTACACAAAGCCTCACATGACTTAAGATATCGGAGATATGTAGCTAATGCATTCCTAGTAACACAACAGCATGCCGCGATAATCACACAAATTGCTGACCTTAGAGACTAGAGCGTGCAGAGGCAGGGTACTGTAGCTGCAGAGGACCTGAACAATTACTCTGAAAAAGCAAGCGGTCTAATCCCGATTAGAATGCCAGTAAATTATGATGTTCGGATTTAGGAATAAAATCATCCAAGCGAAAGGAGAAGGAGCTACTAGTTCCTGCATTTTACCCCATTATGAGTCTCGTGATGATTAAAGCAGGCTTTTCCATAATGCACGAGTGGAGTCCGTAAGTGCTCTAGTAAGAAAGCATAGATTTATTTTGAGTAGACTGCTCATGAATATAACAACTTTTACGTGAGTAGGATTTGTTTATTTACCCATATCCAGAAGAAAAAGGCAATCTCGAAAGAATTTTGAAACAAAATGAATTGAATCAGCCAAAGAACAATTGCAGGCCGACCAAACCAAAAGTGATCATCAGATGGCTTCACCCTAGCGGCTTCATGATCATGATCAGTACTGTCCACCTCCTGAGCTAAGCGCATTATTATATGCTCCAGTTCAGCACCAACAAGGAGCAAAAGCTGCAGTTCGATTCAACCTTTCACATTTTTGCTAATCACTGCCATCAACTTTGAATCTCAAACTGAAACCTCTGGGATTCGGAAAGATTGCCAATTCACTTACGATTAATGGCAGAAATGACAACCAAAAGTATGTGTTCCATCCTGCACTAATGTGGGAAAACAAGAGCCTTGGGCGCAGTTGAAAAAAAAAGTATATATGAGAGAAGAGTGTGGTGGGTTGCTGGGAGATTACCTTGCACATATAGTAGCAGAAAGACGACGATGAATAGCCAAAAGAACCAGCTGCACCAAGTAAACAGCGAGTTGCCCGGTGATATTGAACTTTCAAAGTTAAATTGGAGTCAGAGTGAAACAATGGCAGAGGGATTACCTTATGCTGACTATTTTTATAAAATCACCTTCAAGAATTCGCATCATGTAGTTGTGAAAATTAAATGTCGATTCAGGTACCAAAGGGAAATGGGCCTGTATACATGCAAATGTGTACATTCAAAATAATAGAGCATGATCATCAACCATACTGACCCAAGTCCAGATATAAATAGATATCAACCACTATATATTCTCACCATTTTAAATCCGTGTCGCAGAGCGATATAATCTGACTTGGTGACAGAACCATAGAATTGTTTCATAAATGAAATCTGCAATGCGAAATTGTCATCATGGCAACAACAATGAGGTAATCAAGTAGTGAAATATGAAGTGTACGCCGTGTGAGATCCTACAATCGCCTCTTTGCATTTGTAAATTATGCCATATGACATAAACATAATGTGCATCAGCATATGAGTACAGCAGGACTTACCATCCAGCTCACAATAGCTACTTTCCTCCAATATCCACTTGCGCGCAGTCTGAAGATCTCATGATGGCGGCGATGAGCATCACCTGCGGCTGCTGCATGCATTTGCTCAGAGAATTAGCTCCTTCGTGTTTAGTGGGCCTTCCTGCTGATATGCGTCTTGTATGTACATGCTAAAAAACCATTTACGGACGGTCTCTTGTAGTAGTAGCAAGTAGATTTAGATTCTATCGTCACTCATAAATTACTCAAAGTTAGTGAAAGAGTGAGCAACACCTGGTTTGTACTTTTTACCTAATTTTAAAGAACTAATCATCATATATAAGTGGCTATGCCAAACCCAGGAAAATATGAATTGCTTGCATGCCCAAGGAGCTGGCAATTCGTGTTTGCTATTGTGTTTGTATCAACTATTCGTGCCAGGTGTAAAAAGTTGAATGCCATTAGGTAACGTTTTTCCATTGAAAATGAATGAAAATGTGTCACTTCAACTATTCGTGCATGTCCAGGTTGGATCGTGGTGAGCCCGTGATCACACAAACATATATATAGGATGTAATTGCAACTTCCATCACTTCTATATATTTGGGCGTGGGGAAGGCTATAGAATACCTTGTCCTCTCCGAATTGAGTCTTCCCACTTTTTCCATTGACGGATCTGCATAACGGGAGAAGGGATGGCTGTTATGCAAGGAAACTGTTGCGAAAGCATCGGAGAGCCGACATTATACATGTTGCAAAAATGAGAATTACCCTTGCTTCGCTAAGAACCATAGCAGTCACACAAAAGATGACATGAACGACTGCCAATACAAAGATGAATATTTGAAGTTGATGTGACCCCTCTATCGACAACAGTGGAACCTGTCCCTGTACACAATTTGAGGCATAGACGATATCGGCATTTGCCGCATGGCAATTAAAGATTTTCCAATTGAGGTGCTCACTTGTAATATCAATGGAGATGTTTCACATATTTAAGAGAAGTCATCCCTTTTTCCGTGACAGCATACCTTACGTGCACAGATGTCCACACTCTCATTTGGTGATAAAAGCCCTCTCTTGTAGTTTCTTGTCAGCAAAAGCTCTCCATGAGTGGCGATATCTGAAGATTGCTTCTTGCATGGGTGCATGTGCGAGGCCAGATGTGTAGAGATGCATATTCGACCGAGTTTGCTTTGAAAAACAATTAACAGAAACGAAATGAACCCTAAGAGCATCAATTCTGGACAAGAATGTGAAAAATAGTGCATGTCAGTTCCAAGGTATATGTTGATAATTTACTAACTATATGACATTTTGATATTAACATGGATGCCAAATCTTTAATGTTTTTTTAACCTTGGTGACCAGGAAGAATGTGGTAGGGATGCAGAGCATGGTAGGCAATGTGAATCGATGGTTGAAAATGAATGGAACACCTTCTTTTAATTTTTGTAGGGCCTCGAACAGAGCGTTTTGCTTCTTGCGCTGTAAGAACTGCAGCATCATCCAGTTCGATTTTAGAAGATCAAATGCAATTGCACTAGAATCACGAAATTATCAGGAACACATACTGTGTATAACTGACCTTACCAAGCCGGTGAAGGCCTCGTTCAGCACAAAGAGAGAAAAACAGTGATGAAGCATACACCCGCAAATATCCATGTGGGCGTGTATTCCAGAGATCCCGACTCATTCCCCATCGCCACCGCCAACACCGCTCCCGCAGCTACGTTGGTTCAGAAGTAAGCCCGGGGCGTTTGCAGACCTCGTAAGCTCTAAGCTGGAATATATGTTGGAGACAAAAGCTATGAAGAGGAGCTGCCCACGAGAATATGAAGTTTAACAAGGTAAGAAAAGCACAGAGCACATTTTGTTGTGTGATCAAGAAAATATCTATAATTGTGAACTTGAATCAATACTACAACATAATGAATTAGATTACTTTGATTCCATATAAAGTAAGATGTAGCAAAATTCAAGATTGGTATAAATAAGTAAATAGGGTCCATGACCAATTCAACTTTAGTGGAACATGATATATACAATGGTTCATAAGGGGATATGGTAAATGGGGTCCATGACCAATTCACAATCTACGGTCTATGCAAGAAACTATCATTAGGTAAGAAGTCATTATTCACTTCAGATGGAATTTAACACGTGTTTACGAATTGCCAACATTTTTTTAGTGGTGCATTTGAATGGTTAACAAATTTGAATATGCATTAACTAACATTTAAATGGCATATGACTAGAAGTAAATTACTTGGGAAAATGGATGGTGATAATGAACGGCACCATCATCCTTCATTGAATCCACAGGCTTTTCGGCAATTCTTGGATTTTTTTTCCTTTTGGGGCAAAACATGCGTTTTGCGCATTTTTAAGGCTTCGTGCTTTTGATGGTTAGCAATCCAACGGTACTTCTCATTCGAAATGCATTCCAACGAGTATGGTTCCACCATTGGCCCGCCCGTGAGGTGCTGCCATCGAGAATTTAGCAATGATTTTCCATCCTTGATAAAGATACTAGAATTAATATACTACCATCGTCAACAACTTTTGCAACAAGTTACCATGATGTAACATATTATAGATTTTTATTTTTTATTTTTGAAAAAAACATTACGCTAAATATATTTTCTGAATTTTTTTTCAATATATCCTTTGGGATTAACTAATAACCATAATTATATAAGTCTTCTTCCGTCTAGAAAAATTAGAGTCGATGCTGGAGCTCTTTTAGCCTTTTAGTCTTCTCTTCATGATGTCAAATCCTCACATTATGGACTCAAAACATTTGACATGCCAAAAACCGGAAGTCTATAATAGGAATTATGGAAAAGAAAGTACATAAATAAGAAACCCGAGATCTAGTTACGAATTACCTATGTATCATTCTAACAAAAAATGAGAGAGTAAAATACATGTTATTTCATCTTTTAAGCAACAATTCCCTTAGGCCCATTTCCAAGGAAATTGGAGTAGTTCATGTTTTGCCATCGTGACTTGACTAATTGTATTAGATTTAAGAGATCGCCATCTATTCATCTATAAGCGGGAATACGCTCCACACATACACAGAGTTCTAAGATTAGTTTCCATGGGAAAAGTTACACGGAAAGGGATTACTCCCATAACTTTTAGAATTTTAGAACTTTGGATTTTATATAAAAATTTGGACCAAAACAACATCATTTTGGCCATGCTATCGCCACAAAAGATCAAGAAAATCACTAAAAAAACGACGTTAGCATTTTCCGTTGACCAAGTTAGATAGAATTAACAAAAATACTTAATCGAACCAATTTGATAACTTAGCACATAACTCCTCATTGGAAGTAAAATGACTGAAAAGTACGAGAAGAGTTCTCCTTGTGAAAAGAATGATCGACATTTGGCAAATTAGAAGTCCAAGTGGCATTCATTAAGTATTCTATGAGTGTGTTTGATAATAATTTTGTTCTCGGGAATCATTTTTGCTCATAAATGATTCTTTTTTATTTTGCTCCCTAGACGAGTTTCGAGCATTTGAATGCGTTTAGTAACTATCCAAAATTTCTATTTCCGGAAAAAAATACGTTTGGTAGAACCGTTAAATTTTTTTGTGACTTATAATTTATTTTAATTTTTTAAAATTTTTATTATATTTTTCTCTTTTAATATCTAAATAAATTTATTTTAATTTTATATATTTTATTTTTAATTAATTTATCAGATTTTAATATAATTTTATCTTATAATTTTATCATATTTTAAAATTTTCTTTTAATTTTTAATAATTTCATTATATTTAGTATATTTTTAAATTATTTTATTATATATTTTTAATTTTATTATATAATTTTATCATATTTTTGTATAATTTTATTATGTAATTTTATTTTATCTTTAATATTTTTAATAATTTAATTATTTTTTAAAAGTTATTTTAATTTTTTAATAATTTTATTATATTGCTAGAGGAAGAAGAAGAGAAAAGGAAAGGAAAATGAGAGAAAAAAAAAAAACAGCATGATTTGAATTGATTCTGAAGCTATTCCCTAGATCAAAGAAGTAATTTTTTTCTACTTCTTGATTCTATTCCAAATCTATTATCGAAAACAAATTTATTCCCGATAACAAAAAAGTTAATAAACAAATTTTTTTTTTTTTTTTTTTTTATTTCGGGGAATAAATGTCACGCCCGAACCGAGCGTGCGCACATCCCACTGTGGTCGATCAGATATGTGCGACGTTCCCAAGACGCGTCGTCGACCTATTTATTTTATATGCACATGTGGAAATGTATTATAAAACCCCTGACAATAAAATACGGGATAGAAAAGTAGGAAGCAATTTCACAACCAATCACTTACATAAACCAACGGAGTTTACAAACAGAGGTCTACAACCAAAAGTCTATGAAAAGGCCGACTTATAAAAAGGAACCGTCTTGCGACCTACAAGTCGAACACGATCTCCAATCCTTCAACTTCATCTCTGTAACTCCACAAGGCCAACCATAACGAACTGATCACTCCGTTCACTAGGACCTAAAATGTAAGCCCACAACGGGGTGAAACATTGTCTTACCAAATACTCCCCCTAAATCCCTATTAAAAAGAAAATACACACAATGGTGGCCTAACCACACTACACAGAAAACTTACCTCGCCTTATTTCCTTAATGCAGGTTAGTACAATTCATATCACTCAATTATAGGTAGTAATAAGAACTTAAATAACTGGAACGCAATCACTTTCACATAATCAACAACCACCAGGGTCCTGATTATAAAACCAAATCGTTATGACACGTCCCATGCCGTGCCACACAATTCCGTCCCATAATCCGGCACGTCAACAACACTCAGCATGCGTTCCAATTGTTATTCATTGACACACATGGGCATAGCCTACTCGCAGTTCGGCTATCTATTGGCATCTAGCCAGGTATCGTCTCCCCACCTTGGAGCACGGCTTCGTCATTACGTCAACGGCGTTCCCGAAGGAGCATGGGCTCAGAATCTACTGCGACTCACATCTGTTGTAAGGGGCATCCCATATAGGGGCAAGTCCGGCTCAACAGCTCAGGACAATTCCTCTTAATTATTACACAACAAATTCATACTTGGTCCATGACACTTTGCATTTCACTCAAGACTTCCATTAAAATAGTAATCCCAGCCTATTTTCTTCACATTGAAAACGTTCAAAAAATTATTCCCGTGTGTGGGAGCATGTTAATTTCGAACCAAAAAAAACTAATACCTTACTTTTTCAAACCCCATTATTTAATATAATCCTTAAAATCCAATTTCGGTGCCAAACTTGACACCTGGGATTTTCCTGAATAAAGTTCATATTTTTCACAATCAACACTCAATTTGCAATATCCAACCATCAAATTCATAATCTGAATACATAGTAGCGATTAGCGCGAAATTTTGACAGTTTATGATCCCGGAAAATTTTCGGAAAATAATAATTAATTAAATTTATTCCGAAAATTAATTAAATAATAATATTTTATAATATAGATTTTGTTAAATAATTAACTAAATTTGAAATAATTAAATAATCTAAAAAATCAATTAAGGTCTAAATAAGATTATACTAATCTAAACCTTTACTTAGCCTTAATTAATCATGCACTAAACTAATCACACCCCTTAATCTAATCCACACTTAAATAAATTAAATTAACCACCTAAGCTTACTTGGCTTAAGCTAAGCCCCCAATAAGCATCATTAACCATCTAATCAAGGTTTAGAGGCTAAACTCACCCGATTAACGAACCATCCGGACTAAAACGACGGGAATGTCGTGGGGATCGACTTTCCTCAAGGCAGGCCAAGCTTTCGGGATCGGGAAGCCGGCCAAAACGGGCCAAACTCCGCTGCCATACCCATTTTTTTGGTTGCAACATTGGTGCCGAAAGGGGGAAACGGGCTTGGGTTGAGGCGAGCAAGGGCGGCAAGGTTAGGCGGAGCTCCGGCGAGGCTGAACGGCGATCGGTAGCAGCTCACGGAGGCTAGGACGAGCTGGATCGCTTGCTGGAACGGCGAGCTAGGAGAGAGGGAGGCCGAGGGGTGCGGGCAGTAGCAGCGCGTGAGGACGGCAGCACGACGGCGAACGGCGAAGGGCGGTGGCGTCACGAGCGGTCCAGCGGCTTGCTGGCTGCTCCGACATCTTCTCAAATCTGCTGGGATGACGAGCAGCAGCTGAAGATGGGGGAAACGGTGGCTTCGACGATGCAGGAGGGAGAAAGGAAGGTGGAGGTGCGCGTGGGGAGGCGTAGGGCCGCGACGGCGTGCAGTGGCGGCGAACGGCGACGAGCGATGCCGCTGGCTTCGCTGGTCTTCAGCTTCTTCGGTTGCTAGGTTCTTCAAGCAGCAAGAAGAGGACGAGAGAAGAGGGTGCCGATGGGGGAAAGAGAGAGAAAGGAAGAAAGAGAGGGGGCCCGGTTTTCTCTCTCTCTCTTTGGCCTCTCAAACATGGCCCACCAAGTGGGTTGTCTTCCACTAACCCTTTTCTAGACCATTTTACCCTCTTCTAGAAGCTTTAAGGGGTCCAAAAGTTGGGTCCAACGGGGTGCTACTAATTTGGAAGGGAAATTGCATAATTTGGACTTCAATCCTTCTTGAATCAATTCAATCCGACCTCTGAAAATTCAACCGTCGAGTCATCAGTCACATTAGTATTTCTCCTCACCAATATAACCCATCGGCATCCCAATTTCACAATAAAAACGGTCCTCTGCAAATTCTGATCGAAAACGGCCCTACCTCGACTTTTTCCCAAAAAGCCTCGGGTTGCTGAAAAATCTTCTGAAGATGAGTCGAAGTTCTTAAAATGATTTATGACACAACAGAACTTCCAATTTCTGAATTCGGGCTCAATTTCACGGTTAATTAAATCTGACGTGATCCTAGCGCGTCTTAATTTACCGAGTAACTTTTAGGAAATTTTCGTGCATTTGACCTATGGTTGATCATTTTCAAGCCACAAAGTACATTTTCGACACATTGGCGACTCTCAATTGTGGTAAAATCTCAAGATTTCAAATACAGACATAGGGTACCAAAACGATAGAAGAATCGGTCTTATACCGATCGACTAGAATTGTGCAATTAGGTGGAATCACCCACACTTAATCACATACCTTTCTTGAGTCGACCTATCTCCGATTTTTAATTTATCTTACTGTGTCATAATGATCTCTTGCAGATTTGCACGGTCGAGCAGTCGTTTCCTGATCGAATTCTCAAGTCTGATGCGTTAGAACCCCTTAACGGCTTCACCTGATAGACTAGTTATCCCATTAGTGATCAACTTAGGGAAAAGAACTATAATCGCGTCGATGAAATGCCCAACTCGTTTTTCGAAATCAGAACCTGAAATTCAGAATGTCACAATAAAAGAGTTTTTCAGACATTGTTTAACAGGTTACCAAATATATCCTATAAATAGTACATGTAAATATACAAAAAGATTGCCCTTATATATTTCTTTCTTCGATATATGATTGGGGGGTAGAAATCAATTTACGAGACCTCATATAAGTGCTTTGAAATGCAATTGTCAGATCAGTAAATCCATCAAAAGCCGGAGAAGGTTTGAGGCCCCGCCCCCACCCTGGTCGGAAGTTCGGATCCTTCATCTGCTCTTCAATCTATTGAAATGCTTCGTTTGACCTAAAACTGGTCAGGTGTAAGGATCAACCCAACATCACTTCGACTCGCTTTCGGCTGTGCAACAATCAGGATTGATCAGCGCAAGCAAGAGCATATAAACTTGAGAATTTTTACTTTGTATTTTTTTTGTGGGTATGAAACTGCTACCATAGGAATCGCCCCATTTCATCCTTTATTTTTCAAAGAAAAGGACCAGCAGCAGATTTACGAAGCTGGCAACTACATCAATTGACCCTCAATCAATTGACCCTCAACCTAAACATAGGCTTCTTAGTCCAGGGCTACTAGAATTGTCGAAGACAGCAAACTATTATTGATACGTTTTATTAAACGAGTCTGAAACTGACTAGAAAAAACAAAGCCTCACTAGACATGGATCTCAACTCTTATTGATACGTTTTCTCTTACTCAGAAAGGCAAATTATAACCATACCCTACATGCGTCAGTCCAATGAGAACTGTCGAGTTTTAATGAAGTACAACATATAGACAAGAGAGTTCGGTAAAATGAGTACTGCCTATTTATATGTGCATCCTGATACACCAACACCTGAAAAGTTGCCACACGGTACTGTCATAAAGAAATGGACTTGACAATTGTTTCATCAGAAGCAAAATTCAAATGGTAATTGATTGAGAACTTTGAAACGTTTCCGAATAAGCCACAGCTACAAAATAACTTGGTTGTCACAGTTTCTACCAACACATCACAGAGAGAATAGGAAGACCCTTGTGTTTCTCATTTATCTGAGCTTTTATTTGACAAAAAACCAGGAAGAAGACACCACATAGTCTGAAAACCAAGCTTCTCATCCTCCAAATGAACCCTCATCTGCATAAGATCAATTGTTCATCAGATTTAAATTCTGCTTTGTTCATCGAAAGATAAACTAATAACAAGATGACACCAGATAATACAAGGAGAATTATACAGTTGCTCCTGTTTACTAGAATTTGGCTCGGGGTATTTTCCCTTCCCCTTTCTTACCCCAAAGAAGCAGGGGCACCTGAACAACTTAAGTTCCATTAAGATAAAGTCATCATTCATCTTCCATAGCTGGCATAGCATAGGCATTCAGCCAAAGCATAACCCTTTTGTTTAGTCGCTGAAAGTATAGAGAAAAGCTATTCTTCCCCCCTGAACAACTTAATACAGGTTTCTGAACTTAATAGGAACAAATTTAACTCTATATTGATTCACCCCACATACACAAGCTCTGACAAGATATAGGTAATAAGTTCTACTCGTGTTATATGTCTCATGTCGTCACTCACATAACATCCCCCCTAAAAATATGAAATCAACCTGCTCAAACAGAAGGTGAAATTGTTACAAATCCCATCAACCACTGATGTATTATACGTAAACTAGATCTGAATCGAATCATAACAACAGATGAAGATGAAGAAGCAAAAGCTAATGACAAAGCCAACCAGGTTTCCGCAGAGTCCAACTTAAGAAATATCCTACTATGTCAAAAAAGTCCCTAGGCTCCAATTACTTAGCGCTTAAATTTCGTTCGGAAGAACAAACAGCATGGTAAGCAACAATTCAGCTAGATAGATCTCAAAAACTTCTGTGCCCATGGATTTCCAGGATACTATTTCGTGAGCTTCCAATACAAAACTCAAAAATCAAGACAGCAAATAAAGAGGGTCTGGTGTCCAATATCAAGTAGGATGAAAGGGATACAGTACACATTAAGTGGGATAATTTCACTATAAACTGTGGACAAGCAATTTCATAAACAGCGCACCATGTTTTGCTCCTTCACAATTCCTTTGGTGACATAATAATAAAATTAACAAACAGTGGCCAATAAAAAGACTGATCTCACCATGAACTAATTCCCCTTTCCAAGTAAACCACTTTCCACATTATGAAGAAAAAATATGTCATTCTAAAAAGGTTTCAACTTAAGTATTATATGTACAATGAAAAATGTAAATTCATTTCAGAAATTTTCAACTCTTCAAAATTTTAAGAGAGTCATCGAACAATTGTGACATAAAGCGGGTGGTAGACACAGGTGGTGGCACCACAGAGATATCGTTAAATTCAGAGTAATGTCGGCCCTTTGATTAAGGGGGTGATCCAAACTACTATGTTGATGCCAATAGGGTGGTCAACAGGGGTGGTGGCAGTTGGGAACACAAGCAGGCAGTGGGAAGGGCAGCAGACATGGCTGTTAGATGGCCATGGTGGCTGAAGTCATTAACTGCAGGCTTACTCACTCGGCAGCCATCTCAAAAGATGATCAAATAAAGAGTTGGCGGGAGACAGTTTGCAACCAATCGGATAATCAAGCAACATCAATGAGCATGAAGTTTCTAGGAAAAAATTACATATTAAAAAGAAGATGCTTTTCCAAAACTACACAATGTAACTCCACAGCTTGAAAATGGTAAAAAATTGGTCAATTTTCTAGAACAGACTGGACACCAGAAAATGAGAAAACATTTTGCTCTAGCTTTTTTCCAAAAAACATACAAGCCCATTTCGTGCAAAATAACATAGCTCCGTCAGCAACCAAAATGAACCAAAAGAATTTTTAAAAAAAGAAAAAAAAGGCTCGCCTTACTCTAGTGGAGTAATTCTATCATGGGTCAAAATTAGGGGTGCTTGGTTTTTTACCTTAAAGTTGTGGTTTAGACAACAGTCTTCCTTAGACCTGTACGTTGTGCTAGAGCTATAAGGATCACTCTCTTGTAAATAATTGTTTTTGGGTTAGTACACCATGGTTCCCTAACAAAATTTTACCATGAAAAAGTATCGTCCCATTAGTTAAAGGTTTATACATTAAGACAAGGACAGCTTTCTATGCAAAGCGTGTGTTCATAACTGAGGCAATCATACCGGAATAGGGACTGAAAGGAAGCTTCGGTATTCCCAGTTACAAATTGGATAGGCATTGCAATTTACTAAGTCACTCGACCAAAATTGAATAAAAAAAAATGCACTAAATAAGCAAGAAAAAGGACAAGGCACACGAGAAAGCACATGCACAAACGTGCATTGGTATATGATGCACATATTTGCAGTCAAAGCTCAATATTGCCCCAAGCGTTAGTGTTTGAATCTTTTGAACTACAGATAAGACTAAATCAGGAACCTAATTAGGATGTTTGTCATAGAAAGGAATGGAATGGAAAGCTCAAGTAAGGGTGCCGGGTTAATTATTTGGTGGACAAGAGGATGTCTGGATAAATTTGGCTCAACATTTGGGTCCACTGGCAATGAAAAATATCCAACAAAATGGCACGCAATCACTAAGTTTCGATAACTGAAAGGCACATTCGTTACTTGGAATCCTAGCCTAGCCAGGGACTATTACACAAGAAAGGGACTACTTTTGCAGGCCAAGTGACAAAAATTCACCAAAACAGAGGAGGGGGGGGGACATAAAAGCAGATTTGCCCAACCTGTCTACCTTCAACACCCAATATTAACACCATGCTCTGCACCGAAGAAGCTAGCACAAGAGGACTACCAGAGGACCGGAAGGGGCGGACGACGAATGCTTACGACGACATCCATATCCATATCCGAACTAATTAAACGTCAATGCAATGTCTTCAAGTTGGATCTTTTTTTTTTTTTTTTTTTTGTCAAAGATATCGAACGGGGCAATTTTTGTTCTCTTATAAACGAGTAAGTACAGAGGGAAATCCAAATCCTTTAATATAGGCGAACAAACCCCAAATTCTCATGGGAACCGCAGCAATTGGAATCGATCTACAAAAACCCTAGAAGACGGAGGAAAAAGGGGGCGGGATCGGAACCTGCGGGGGTCAGTGAGAGGCGGAAGGGGGATGGGGCTTGTAGAGCTTGTCGTAGACTTGCTCGCCGACGAGGTAGATGCCGAAAGCGACGAGCGCGATGCCGAGGCCGGGAGTGGCGTGGCGGAGCTGATTGCCGAGCATCGGGTGCTTCCGCCACTCGTCCCTCCTCCTGAAGAACTCTCCCGTCGGTCCCAGCGGTTTCGCCATTCCCACCACTCCTCTCTCTCTGTGAATTCTGCGAGTTCTGCTTGCTCCTTCGCCAAAAGCAAAATGCGCCTCCCTCCCTCTCCTCCGATGATATATATGTGAGCAAATCCCCTCTCCACTGCAAATGCAAATGCAATTGGGGAAAATTGTGAAAAAGTCGGTCCACAACTTTTTAATTTTTTTTTTTTCAATTCTACTTATTTAATCTTAAATATTTTGACGATTTGCTAATTTACTCTTAAATCTTTTAACGGATTATTAATATAGTTCTTCTAGTTGATGTTAGTCCGAAAATCGCTGAAGTTGCAATTTAGTCCATGTCGATTGTTCTAGGTGGCATAGACAATACTTACTTGAATAATTTTTTAGTTTTTTTTTTAAATTCGAAATTTTTATTGGCCTTTTAAATTTTTAATTCTTTTCTTTTCCTTCTTCAAGGCGAGGGCCATCGACAGATGTTGCCTACCCTCGTAGGCCCTTGCCTAGGTACAGGCGAGGGTCGCTGGCTCTTGGCAAGTGGCTAGAGGCTCAACAAAGATGAAAGAAAAAAGAAAAGAAATTTAAAAAAAAAAGGTGGAGTTTTAATACTAAAATTACTTTTCTCTATCATACTACAACCTCATCAATCTCCCATTTGAAGGCTGATCTTTAAACAACAATAGTCTCTCATAATCTTCACTAGTCTTTATTAGGGGTGTTAAAAAGTCGAACCGAAAATCAAACTGAATAGAAGCGAAAAATTCGATTTCTTGTGTTCGATTCTCATTAAAAATCAAAACTTTTTTAACCGGTTCGATTTTTATCGGCTCAGTTAACCGAACCAAATCGATAAAATCAAAAAAATTATTTTTAATTTTTTCTTTTTTCTTTTTCTTCTTCTTCTTCAATGGCCGGTCGCCGGCCACTTGGGCAGGGCTCGAGCTCACCTCTGGCCAATTGCCGGCCGCCACTATGGTTGGTGACCGGCCAATAAAGTAGAAGAAGAAAAAGAATAAAAAATCAATTTTTATATAAAAAAAATAGAAAGGGGTGTATGTAGAGAGAAAAAAAAAAACAAACACAAAAGCAAAAATCGAAAAACCGAACCAAATTGAATCGAACTGAGATTTCAGTTCGGTTCTGTTTCGATTCGGATCGGATTTCAGCTCAGTTCAATAAATTTCCTTATCGGTTCGGTTTGGTTTTCCAAAAAAATCGAACCGAACCATTTACACCTTGTCACGCCTCGATCCTCGAGTGCGCGTCCATCCTTTATCTAGTCGATTAATATGCGACGTCCTAGGAATGTCGCCGACCCATTCATTTATATACGCATGCGGAAGCATAATTAAAATCTCTAGACAATCAAAAATGGGATAGAAAAGTAGGACATATTTTTCACAACTGAAAAACCATAACCACACTTTTATACATGGCAACCTTAAAGTATATAATACAACACTATTCACATAAGTCTAGTCTGTCACATATCTATATATACAAGGTTTACAAAACGAGGAGGGAGGTCTCAATCTTCATCCAGGTCATACTCCGGATCGCCATCTAAATCCTCCTCCTCAGACTCCTCTGAATCCAGCTCATTCTCTTCAAGCTCCTCATCTTCTTCTTCCAGCTCGTCAGCGGGGTCTTCCATCCCCTGATCCTCCTCTTGTTCCTCCTGTTCTTCCTCCTCATGCTCCTCTTCAGGTTCCATCAACTCTGGCACAAACACATCCTCTTCCTCTTCACTCCAATTAGCATCATCCACCGAATACACTGGAGAGGAAGGATTACCCTCGAGCTTAGGGTCCTTAGCATCCACTACCGATCCGTCCTTATGATCTACCGTCCCTTCACCGAAAGCTTCTTCCAGTACATACACAGGGACATCATTCTCAGGTATGGGACCCTCTCTTCGCCCATCGAAGTAATGACGGTACCACGACCGGTACTCATCGGGCCTCAGGGCGTCCTGACCAACGTCAACCTAGACAGTGGACTTAACTAAGACATACTCTAGTCCTTTTGGGTGAGGGTGGATGTGGAAGTGGTCTGCTATCTCTGTAATCTCTTCAGGAATGCCAAAATGCATGGGAGGTCGAGGAGGTGGAGGTGCTGCCATCTAAGGGCCTGAAATATCGTCCCATAACCAGGATGAGACTATGTCTCAGCAAGTTCTACCACCCTAAGACTCGATTAGGAACCCAATACGCTATCTAAACACAGCACGAGTCAGAGGACTTACCTTGGCCTCAATTTCCTTCCTGCAAGTCAGTACATTTCCACATATATATACCACAATCGTTCATTCAAACAGATCGAACTATCGATCAATCGACCTAGTCGATTACATGTCAATCTGACCATTTCCCGGTCATTCTCAACCACGCAATTCATTTCCTCAACCTGATATGCCTAGTCGCCGAGCCACGTGCATTCTCTAAGGCAACCTATTTGCCAAGGCGATGTACTTAATCACCGAGCCACGTGCATTCTCTAAGGCGTCTTATACGCCAAGGTGACGTACTAATCACCAAGCAACGTGCCTTTTCCATGTGATATATAAAATTTTCATCCAATCACCGAGCCATGTGCATTCTCTAAGGCGACCTTATTCGCCAAGGCGACGTAACTAGTCATCGAGCCACGTGCATTCTCTAAGGCCCATATTTGCCAAGGTGACGAGTCAGGTAATTCCCACTCAATTTCCAATTTCATCTACTTTCTAAAATAAATACTCCTATCCACTATTTCCACTCAACTTGCTTAATTTCCACAAACCAGTGCTCAATTAAATAAATAGAAAGCACCACTGCAATCAGCACGAAATTCTAGTCATTGGACATCTCGGATGAATTTCCGGAAAATAATTAAATAATTAAATAATTATTAAAATAATAAATAAATACCAATAAATCCAATTTAGGCCTGTAATGCCTAATTGGAAGCCGGAACGCATCGAGAAAAATCCCGAGATCCATTCAATAAATACTAGAGTAACTCTACTCCCTAATGATTATGTCTAACCACCTAACATGCATTGGATTAAACTAATATTCACTAATCTAGTCTAATCTAACCACCTAATCATACTTAACTTAAACTAATTATCCATTAAGCGTCATTAGCATACTAATTAAGGATTAGTGAGTAAAACTCACTTGTTTTAACGCGCGGGTCGGACCAAACCAACGGGAACGGCGCGGGGGTCGATTCTTCTCAAAGCAGGCCGGGATTTCGAAGCCCGGAAACACCTCAGAGCGGGCTTGGATCACTGCTGGAAACCCATTTTTCCAGCTGCTGTTCTTGACCGGTTGAAGTGGTTTTGGAGGCTAACCGAGCAAGGCGAGATCGGTGGCGATTGAGCAGGGCTCCGGTGAGGCCGAACGGCGGTCGGGCGGAGGCCGATGGTGGCCAAACGGCTCCGACTTGGTTGTTGGACGACAACACCCGCTTGGACGACGGCTGGAACGGCGTGAGGGAGGCGAAGCAGCAACGGTCGGCGGTGCGGGTGGCATGCGACGACGATGGCCTGGCGACAACGAGCTGCTCCGGTCTTCTTCCTTTGGTGGCTGTGGTGGTCGAAAATGGAGGGAGAGAGAGTGGGGGTTTCGGCCGGTGGTGTGAGAGAGAGAGTGAGGGAGAGGATGGAGATGAGGGAGAAATGGAGGGGCCCTTGGCCTCACATTTCCACAAAATTGTCCCCCCTCCAAGCTTGTCCATCAAGCCAACATCCATGGCTGCTATTGAGCCACTAACACACCTCTCACAACCTCTCAATTGGTCCATTTGGCTAGGGGGAAGAGGGAGCTACGAATTTGGTTCAATCTCCCTTCAATTGGATACTTATTCACTTCAATTCAACCTCAAATGGCCCTCATAAATTCAATTGACCTATCATTGATCATCTTGGCATATTTCCTCACCTCTGGATCCACCTTGCTTCCCAATTTTGCAATAAAAAACAATCCCCGGCCTTTTCTGCACAAAAACGGTCATAAACCGACTTTTTCCCAAAAAGTCTCGGTTATCAAAAAAATCTTCTGAGACTGAGTCATGGGTCCTAGAATTTATTGTGACATGACAGAGTCTTCAATTTCTGAAATCGGACTCAAATTGGCGATTAATTTCCATTTGGCGCTTTTTTAGTGTGACCTAGGTTATCGGATAACTTTCAGAAATTTTTAGTGCAAATAACCCGTGGTCAATTTTCTTCAACCCACAATGAACCCACTCGACTCATTGGCGACTCTCGGTTGTCGTGAAAATCTCGAGGATCCAAATACGAACACAGGGTACCAAAACGACAGTAAAATAAAACTAGTGCCGGTCAACGAGAATTTTCCAATTTAATGGAGTCACCCACGATTGGCCACACATCTCAGTCGAACCGACCTATCTCTGATCTCAAATTGATTTTTAACTGTGCCGTAATGGCCTCTAAATGTGAGCACGGTCGAGTAGCCGATTCCCGGTCGAATTCTTAAGTCTATTGCATTAAAATTTCTTAATGGCTTCCCTAGATAGTCTAGTTATCTAGATAGTGATCAGTTAAGAAAACAGCCCTATAGACGCGTCAATGAAATGTTCGATTAATTCAGTAGAAAACAGGACTGAAAATCTGGGATGTCACACACCCTTAGTCATAGCCTTTTCAAGATTTGCCACCAGGAGGGTCGCCCTTGCCAATTGGCGCACACACTGACGAGGGTCACTGAATGCGTTTGCCTTCGTCTTCATCCCTCCTCATGCGCAACTCTCTCCTAACTTTTTTTTTCTAATCGTTTTAGGAGATAAAGTATACTTAAAGTTCTAAAACTTATCATAAGATTATAATTGAGTCCTAAAACTCATCAAATTGATGCAATCAAGTCATTTTATTAGCTCCATCCAACTTGGCTAACAGAAAATGCTAACATGGCTTCTTTTAATATTTTTCTCTCTAACGTGGCTAAAACAATGCTGTTTCAGTCCAACAATGATTTTTACAAAAATTTTATTTAAATTAAATTTAAAAATGGACAATGGAAACCACGCGATATTGGCTTTGCAGCCCTCGCTACCACTGCCGCCCCTCCCCCCATCGTTGGGAAAGGCTAGCGATGGTGGGGAATGGTCGCAGATGGTCACGGGCGACCCTCCCCAACCGGAGGTGAGGGTCATGGCCCTCCCTTAGATTGATGCCCTCGCCTAGTTCTAGCCAAGGGTCGCCACTAGCAAGGGCTGCCGATCAGCTACCAATGGCAACCTTTGCTTGATCTGGGAGAGGGCCATGATTCTTCCCAAAGCTAGTGAGGGCTTGCAAGCCCTCCCTTGCGGTCGATGGAGATTGCTCGGCCCCAACCATGTGAGGGATTTCAACGGTCCCTTTTTTAATTTAAATTAAACAAAATTTGCATAAAAAGTTAGATTTTGACCAAAATGAAATCGTTTTAGCTTTATGTTTTATGTTTTACTCATGTCATCGCCATGTAAAAGAAAGAAAACAATCAAATCAGCATTTTCCATTAATCAAGTTGGATTGAATCAATTGAAGAAGTTGATTGCACCATTTTAATAAATTTTATGACTTGTTTATACTTTTTGCAAGTTTTAGAATTCACTTTCATTTTTGTAACAAGTTTTAAGATTTGCAGTGCACTTATCCTTTATTTTTTTGTCGATAATTTTGTGGAGAGCATGGTGATATGGCTTTGACGAGAAGCTTCGTGGTGTTAACATAGTTTGCCACGTCGGCATTTGTGTCCATATGCTTTATGGAACGGAAGGATCAACTCGACAAAAGAATATTTCACAGACTCAATTGAACAAAAATTATCGAGAGACCAGCTTGAAATTTTTTTTGCAAAGGTTGAGGAACAATGGGCGCTTTTATACAAATATTTAACAACTGAAGGGAGATTATTAGCCTTTACTCGACTGAAGATGCTCCTTCCCCTATTTTTCCCCTATGTCTGAAAGTGGCGTCTGATTCAGCCGTATCTGGGTGGTGGCTCCCGGACCTCGAGTTGATGTTCACTCGTATTTATTCTTTGAATCGCTTTGCTCCGTTCAATATGCCGCTAGAGCAAAGCAAATCCCAAATGAGCACTCCCGCCAAACAGCCATGCCTATTGCAGAGTTGTCGATCGGGAGCCATTGCTGAACCTTTATTTATTTATTCAAATTTTTTGGGCCTAGAACTAGAACATCGTAGTTCACATTAATATGTGATATAGGCGGGTAGGTACCCCCAAAATTGGAACACGAAGCCATCATCGTGTCCATGATTTTAAGAATAATAAATGGAGCTTCGAGCCTGGTACTCGAGAGACATCAGAGACCGTTCTGGACTTCAATCGCTGGAGTACCTTCATCAACAATATCATCCCGTGCTTGCTCGGCCACATGAAAGGTTTCCAATGATTGCATGGCCATTCTGTGCGAATGTGAAGCGGTTGCTCCTCCAGATGGGCGGTCGTGCTTTGCTTTAGGTTGGCCTTTGCGCTTTTTATCATCAAGCGTTTCAACCCAACCCTTTAGTTGGACTTCGAGAAGGCGACTGACCTTGAACGAGCTTCCCATCTAATTCACACAGGCAGACAAGCAGCTTCTCAGCTTTACACAAGGCCTCACATGGCTTAAGACATTGCAGATACGTAGCTAATGCATTTCTAGTAACACGACAGCATGTCGCGATAATCATACAAATTGCTGACCTGAGAGACTAGAGCGTACAGAGGCAGGGTACTGTAGCTGCAGAGGACTTCAACAATAAGTCTGAAAAAGCAAGTGGCCAATAAATTATGATGTTCGGAGTTAGGAAAAGAAATCCTCCAAGGGAAAGGAGGAGGAGCTATTAGTTCCTGCATTTTTTACCCCATTATGAGTCTCGTGATGATGAAACCAAACTTCTCCATAATGCATGAGTGGAGTCCGTAAGTGCTCTAGTAAGAAAGAATAGGTTTGTTTTGAGTAGACTGCTCATGATCATCAGCAACTTTTACGTGAGTAGGATTTGTTTATTTACCCATATCCAGAAGAAAAAGGCAATCTCGAAAGAATTTTGAAACAGAATGAACTCAATCAGCCAAAGAACAATTCTGGGGCGACCAAACCAAAAGTGATCATCAGATGGCTTCACTGTAGCGGCTTCGTGATCATGATGAGTACTGTCCAACTCCTGAGCTAGGCGCATTATTATGTGCTCCAGTTTAGCTCCAACAAGGAGCAAAAGCTGCAGTTCAATTCAACCATTCATATTTTTGCTAATCACTGCCATCAACTTTGAATCTCAAACTGAAACCTCTGGGATTAGGAAAGAATGCCAATTCACTTACGATTAATGGCAGAAACGACAACCAAAAGTATGTGTTCCATCCTGCACGAATTTGGGAAAACAAGAGCCTTGGGCGCAGTTGAAATAAAAGTATACATGTGAGAAGAGTGTGGTGAGTTGCTGGGAGATTACCTTGCACATTTAGTAGCAAAAAGACGACGATGAATAGCCAAAAGAACCAGCTGCACCAGGGAAACAGCGAGTTGCCCGGCGATATTGAAATTTCAAAGTTAAATTGGAGTTAAGAGTGAAACAATGTCAGAGGGACTACCTTATGCTGACTATCTTTCTAAAATCACCCTCAAGGGTTCGCGTCATGTACTCGTGAAAATCAAAATTATGACGCCTGGGGCAATGGGCCTGTATACATCGAAAATGATGGAGCATGATCATCGACCATTTCGACCCAAATCCAGATATAAATAGATATCAACCACTATGTATTCTTACCATGATAAATCCGTGTCGCAAAATGACATAGTCTGACTTGGTGATAGAGCCATAGAATTGTTTCATAAACGAAATCTGCCATGCTAGAGTGTCATCATGGCAACAACGAGATAATCAAGTAGTGAAATATGAAGTGTACGCCGTGGGAGATCCTACAATCGCCTCTTTGCATTTGTAAATTATGCAATATGACATAAACATACTGTGCATCAGCATATGAGTACAGCAACACTTACCATCCAGCTCACAACAGCTGCTTTCCTCCAATATCCACTTGCGCGCAGTCTGAAGATCTCACGATGGCGGCGACGAGCATCACCTGTGGCTGCTGCATGCATTTGCTGAGAGAATTAGCTCCATCGTGTTTAGTGTGCCTTCTTGCTGATATGCGTCATGTATATACATGCTAAGAAACCATTTACGAACGGACTCTTGTAGTAGTAGCAAGTGGATTCAGATTCTATCGTCACTCATAAATTACTCAAAGTTAGCGAAAGGGCGAGCAACACCTGGTTTGTTGCTAATTGTAAAGAACTCATCATCATATATAAGTGGTTATGCCAGACCCAGGAAAATATGAATTGCTTGCATGTCCAGGAGCTGGCAATTTGTGTTTGCTATCGTGTTTGTATCAACTATTTGTGCTAGTTATAAAAAATTGAATGTAATTAGGTAATGTCTTTCCATTGAAAATGAATGAAAACGGGTCACTTCAACTATTCGCGCATGTCCAGGTTGGATCGTGGTGAGCCCGTGATCACACACACATACATATGGGATGTAATTGCAACTTCTACCACTTTTATATCTCGGGGCGTGTGGAAGGCCTTAGAATACCTTGTCCTAGTTGAATTATGTCTTCCCACTTTTTCCACTGACGGATCTGCATAATGTGAGAAGGGATGGCTGTGACGCAAGGAAATTGTCGCGAAAGCATCGGAGAGCCGACATTATACATGTTGTGAAAATGAGAATTACCCTTGCTCCGCCAAGAACCATAGTAGTCACACAAAAGATAACATGAACGACTGCTAATACAAAGATGAATATGTGAAGTTGATGTAATGCCTCTATCGACAATAGTGGAACCTGTCCCTGCACACATTTCGAGGCATAGACGATATCATTATTTGCCGCATGGCCATCAAAGATTTTCCAACTGAGGTGCTCACTCGAAATATCAATGGAGATATTTTACATATATAAGAGAAGTCATCCGTTTTCCGTGACAGCATACCTTACGTGCACAGATCTCCACACTCTCATCCGTTGATAAAAGTCCTCTCCTATAGTTTCTTGTCAGCAAAAGTTCTCCATGAGTGGCGATCTCTGAAGGTTGCTTCTTGCATGGGTGCATGTGCGAGGCCAGATGTGCAGAGATGCATATTCGACTGAGTATGTGTTGAAAAACACTTAACAGAAACGAAATGAACCCCAAGAGCATCAATTCTGGACAAGAATGTGAAAATTAGCACGTCAGATCTAGGGTTTATGTTGATGATTTACTAACTATATGACATTTTGATATTCACAAGGATGTCAAATCTTTTATGTTTTTTTCCTTGGTGACCACGAAGAATGTGGTAGGGATGCACAGCATGGTAGGCAATGTGAATCGATGGTTGAAAATGAATGGACCACCTTCTTTTAATTTTTGTAGGGCCTCGAACAGAGCGTTTTGCTTCTTGCGCTTTAAGAACTGCAGCATCATCCAGTTCGATTTTAGAAGATCAAATGCAATTGCACTAGAATCACGAAATTATCAGGAACACGTACTGTGTATAACTGACCTTGCCAAGCCGGTTAAGGCCTCGTTCAGCGCAAAGAGAGAGAAAAACAATGATGAAGCATACGCCCGCAACTATCCATGTAGGCGTGTATTCCAGAGATCCCGACTCACTCCCCATCGCCACCACCAACACTGCTCCCACGGCTAAGTTGGTTCAGAAGTAACCCTGGAGTGTTTGCAGACCTTGTAAGCTCTAAGCTGGAATATATGCTGGAGACAAAAGCCACGCACAGCTGCCGCCCACGAGAATATGAAGTTTAACAAGGTAAGAAAAGCACAAAGCAAGTGCAGTGCAATGACCCCGTAACATCCACTTCAGATTCTTCTGTTTTCTCCTTTCCACAATCTTCTCAAAGACTCACTGTCTATAAAAAAAATTGACTTTGACCCCTGCAACAAACATACAATAGAATATACGGACACCTTCTAAAACAATACCTCAAAATATACCTATAAAATCAACGTTACTACGCACAATTTGTTATGAGATCAAGAAAATATCTATAATTGTGAACTTGAATCAATATTACAACATAATGAATTCGATTACGTTGATTCCATATAAAATAAGATGTAGCGAAATTCAAGATTGGTATAAATAAGTAAACAGGGTCTATGATCAATTCAATTTTAGTGGATCATGATATATAGGATGGTCCATAAGGGGATATGGTAAATTTATATATTAGAAAAATAAACCCAAAAATCTTTAATAATCTGTCAAGTTGATTTATATGGTTTTAGCACAATATATACTTCTATTTATTGAATTTCATGGTTATTGCCAAATTTAGTTCTAATAATACTATGTCTTGCTAAAGTATAAAAAGATTTTTAGTAAACATGAATTTGCAATAAACTTTGAAATAATTCGATGGCATTTAGAAAATCCATAAATATGATCACCCTTTGTGGAGAGAAATAATTAAAAAGATAGCAGGAGTTACTGGATAGGAAACTTCTTACTAGATACGAAACTTCTCCAATTGATTTAGGGGATGGCGTCGAGATGGCAGCTCACTCTATAAGGAATGCAGCAACAACAATTCTTTCAATAAGGAGAAGGCATCTCGAGCTGTATAGAGCTTTAAAAGTGTCAAGCTTCCAGGCGTACTCCTATCAAAAGTTTTGAGAGAGGGGATGTGAATATGTTAATTTAAAACATTTCATAGTTTCTCTACTAACAATTGTATTCTTATTTATAGGATGGCAAAAATGGCATTTGAGACCCTTCTTAAAAGGAAATTTCACTTTATCCCCCTAATTAAATGTATTAATCTGGTGAGATTTTAGAGCTGAACCGCAATTTTTCGGTGGTCCATACCTTATCCACTTAAAACTATTGCAGCTCATTCTTCAAAGAGACTCTTGGACCTCTTGTCTAGTCAAACAAAAGTCTTACCGGGGGCACAATCAAAGTGAAAAACTGCACACAACAAATTCGATCTTGAATTGTTCTCAATTCAAGGAATATGATGTTTCACCAAAAGGCTCTACATTTACTCATCGTGAATTGCATTCGATTTTTTGGATTTTTTTTGTCACAACCATATTTCTATCTTATGAGTTATGAATTTATGACTCACGTCATTTTCATAAAATGGAAAAATGACACTATAAGTACCATAATTTTCATATGATCTTTACTTCGATACCATAACTCTTTGATGGATCACTTGGGTAAAAAAAAAAAAAATTACTTAAGTGTTATCTTCGATTGGGAATGCCAGAAATCCGACATGATATTAATTTGTTCAATAAGCGAAAAAACGATGTCCTCAACCCTTGTTTTTCTCCCAAATTGACAAATTGGGCTAAATTAGGCCAAGTGGCAAACCCTAACCCTATTTATTGAAATTACTTATAAAATTGTAGATGTTATCTGCCAGAGAGAGAGCATATCGAGGTCATCGAAGAAGAGGAGTTGCAAGACTTTAATGGGTAAGGAAGATGACGCAGAGAGGGACGATGAGGGCAAGTGTGATTTGAGTGAAGAATCTTCTCCAGGTGAGGACGATCTTGCGGGAATCTTTGTAGATGCTAAAAAACCGAAGAACTTGCAATTCATGCAAGTCTCAGTTCTCTTTTTCACAGAAAAATCAAGAATTAAGTGATTGGTGTTCTAATTCAAGGTGATTCTTGAAACGAGGCAAGCTGAAAGGCATCATGTGAAGCTTCCCATGATTGTTTGGTGTGTATATCAGTTATAGGCCGCGCACGATCTTCAAGATCTCCTCAAGGTCCTACAAGAATGTGGATTTGACCGATGTATCTCGCCGACCTCGTCTTCATCTTCACCGCGTCTCAAATCCTCTACTCATGGTTTCATCTTCATTGCAAGGCCTCCTCTTCCTCCTCTAGCCTCGAAGAATCGACCCCTTCTTCGCCCAGGCTTCCGATTTTGTCTCCCGAGTTGTGGTGACGAGATTTCGAGCATCATATGAGAGGGAGAGAGAGGAGGAGGAGGGGGGGAAGGGGGGAGATTTTGTTCACTTTGCCAGATTGGACGAAAATGATCCATGTTGGGTTTCCATTTCTTCTTAAAAAAACCATATTAGAGTCAAAAAAATTAAAAAATTAAAAATTAAAGGTTGCGTAAGACGAATCACTGGATGTTTTCATTAAAGGCATTTAAGTGGACATTTTTTCACTGACGTAACACTTTAGTAATTGTTTGAAAAGTTTTGATACTAAAATGAGCGCCATATGAAATTACGGCACTTCCAATAATCTTTTCACTTATCAAATCTAGCGAATAGTCATTCTTTTTCCTTGGCTTACATACAATGCACTACCTCCCAATTGTCCTTTTGACATGCTCCGTTTGCACACAGTCAGAACCCCAAGTCTTGCGAGTGCCGGTGCATTTATCACTCGTGCACTGGCTAGCGACTTTGAGATGGGATGTCAGAGTACGAGGAGTTCGACTAGTTGACCTATTGGGATACCATTGGCATGGAGTTAAGGTCTTGAGTTGAGCAAATCGGTGAGAAGGAGGGCGGATGTGGGGTGAGAAAGAAATGCACCAGTATCAGCTAATAAGGATGAACGACTCCATGGAGGTAATTTTTAAGGTAAGAACCTAAAACCTATCTTATTAGAGTCAATTGCAAGCATGGTCAATTCGAGAATCGAACTTAGCTTTAAGTAATACGACCGTTTCTTTAGAAAAACATACTATGTGAAATCATCCGCGACATGATAGTTAAGGTATTAATAGATTAACTAACCTTCTCAGGTTTGAAACTTATCTCAAACATATCTTTCTTTCTTTGAAACAAAGTACAATGGTTGCCAATTTTTTTTATCAAAGATCCTGTCCAGGCCCCTTGTGAACCACCAATTGGGCAAGGTCGATTTAGTTTGATTTCCAAGTGGAAACAACCCAATGCTTGCCCTTCCAGCTAAAGTGAATGCTAGATTTGTTTGCCAGTAGGATTGTGGTAATAGATATGTCACAGTAGACTTAGAACTTATGTCTCAAAATGATTGATCCTATGTGGAACCCTTTTTAGTAATGTCCAGAAGAGATAGTTGTGCTAGTTGCCTTTCCCACCTTTTTAGTTATACAAAAATTAAAGTCAATGAAGGACTTGGCATGGATTGGGGTGAAAACAAGTTTGGCATACGAATAGTAACTCCAAATATAGATGAGTCATTAGGTATATTTTGGTCTCTTCACCTAAAAAAAATTGTGTAGCAAGTTACATGGACCGTGGAAATAGATTCACCATTTGATGTAAATCTTAGAAATAAGTAGTCAAGACATAAATATGACAAAAAGAAGTTAATGGTAGTAATTGGCCGAAACAAATCAATAGTTTCAAAAGTAAAATATAACTTTACATAGTTTGGATTTAATATCTTACCATCTTAAATATCAGATTGCTTGCCAGGATCTTTAGGTGGGTTGGGTGCTGCTGGAATTGAGATACAAATTGTCATCTCCAATATAAATTTTGGATTGCCTGCCTGGATCTTTAGGTGGGTTGGTGTTGGAATTGAGTTACAAACTGTCATCTCCAACGTAAGTACCATTGTGCCTATGTCTAAAAGTGGTGTCTGATTCAGCCATATGTGGGTGGGGGCTCTCGTTTTTAATCTTTGAATCGATTTGCTCCCTCCAGTATACTGCTAGAGCAAAGCCAATCCCAAATGAGCACTCCCACCAAACAGCCATGCCATTGCCTATGGCAGAGTTGTCGATTGGGAGCCATTGCTGAACTTTTTTTTATTTTTTATTTTTATTTTTATTTTCTGGGCTTAGAACATCGCAGTTCACATTAACATGTGATATGGGCGTACAAGTACCCCAAAAACGGTACACGAAGCCATCATCGTGTCCATGATTTTTAAGAGTAATAAATGGAGTTTCGAGCCTGGTACTCGAGAGACATCAGAGACCATTCTTGACTTCAATCGCTGCAGTAGCTTCATCAATAATATCCTGCGCTTGCTCGGCCACATGAAAGGTTTCCAATGATTGCGTGGCCATTCTGTGCGAATGTGAAGCGGTTGCTCCTCCAAACCAACCCCCTATGCGGTGTTGGACACGGTGACCAAACTTGAACGAGGTTCCCATCTAATTCACACGGGCAGACAAGGAGCTTCTCAGCTTCACACAAAGCCTCGCATGGCTCTAGATATTGGAGATACGTAACTAATGCATCTTTAGTAACGCAACAGCATGTCTCGATAATCATACAAATTGCTGACCTGAGAGACTAGAGCGTACAGAGGCAGGGTACTGTAGCTGCAGAGGACTTGAACAATGACTCTGAAAAAGCAAGCAGTCCAATCCCGATTAGAATGCCAGTAAATTATGATGTTCGGAGTTAGTAAAAGAAATCATCCAAGGGAAAGGAGGAGGAGCTATTAGTTCCTGCATCTTTTTTACCCCATTATGAGTCTTGTGACGATGAAACCAAGCTTTTCCATAATGCACGAGTGGAGTCCGTAAGTGCTCTAGTAAGAAAGCATAGATTTATTTTGAGTAGACTGCTCATGATCATCAACAACTTTTACGTGAGTAGGATTTGTTTATTTACCCATATCCAGAAGAAAAAGGCAATCTCGAAAGAATTTTGAAACAAAATGAACTCAATCAGTCAAAGAACAATTCTGGGCCGACGAAACCAAAAGTGATCATCAGATGGCTTCACTCTTGCGGCTTCATGATCATGATCAGTACTGTCCAGCTCCTGAGCTAAGCGCATTATAATATGCTCCAGTTTAGCTCCAACAAGGAGCAAAAGCTGCAGTTCAATTCAACCATTCATATTTTTGCTAATCACCGCCATCAACTTTGAACCTCAAACTCAAACCTCTGGGATTAGGAAAGATTGCCAATTCACTTACGATTAATGGCAGAAACGACAACCAAAAGTACGTGTTCCATCCTGCACGAATTTGGGAAAACAAGAGCCTTGGGCGCAGTTGAAAAAAAAAGTATATATGTGAGAAGAGTGTGGTGGGTTGCTGGGAGATTACCTTGCACATTTAGTAGCAAAAAGACGACGATGAATAGCCAAAAGAACCAGCTGCACCAGGTAAACAGCGAGTTGCCCGGCGATATTAAATTTTCAAAGTTAAATTGGCGTCAGAGTGAAACAATGGCAGAGGGATTACCTTATGCTGACTATTTTTATAAAATCACCCTCAAGAACTCGCATCATGTGGTCGTGAAAATCAAATTCCGCTTCAGGTACGAAAGGGACATGGGCCTGTATACATGCAAATGTGTACATCCAAAATAATAGAGCATGATCATCAATCATACTGACCCAAATCCAGATATGAATAGATATCAACCACTATGTATTCTCACCATTTTAAATCCGTGTCGCAGAGCGATATAATCTGACTTGGTGACAGAACCATAGAATTGTTTCATAAATGAAATCTGCAATGCGAAAACGTCATCATGGCAACAACAATGAGGTAATCAAGTAGTGAAATATGAAGTGTACGCCGTGTGAGATCCTACAATCGCCTCTTTGCATTTGTAAATAATGCCATATGACATAAACATGATGTGCATCAGCATATGAGTACAGCTGGACTTACCATCCAGCTCACAACAGCTGCTTTCCTCCAATGTCCACTTGCACGCTGTCTGAAGATCTCATGATGGCGGCGAGGATCATAACCTGGGCCTGCTGCATGCATTTGCTTAGAGAATTAGCTCCATCGTGTTTAGCGTGCCTTCTTGCTGATATGCGTCATGTATATACATGCTAAGAAAACATTTACGGACGGTCTCTTCCAGCAGTAGCAAGTGGATTCAGACTCCATCATCACTCATAAATTACTCAAAGTTAGCGAAAGAGTGAGCGACACCTGGTTTGCAGCGAATTGTAAAGAACTCATCATCCTATATAAGTGGTTATGCCAGACCCAAGAAAATATGAATTGCTTGCATGTCCAGGGAGCTGGCAATTTGTGTTTGCTATCGTGTTCGTATCAACTATTTGTGCCAGTTCTAAAAAATTGAATGTAATTAGGTAATGTCTTTCCATTGAAAATGAATGAAAACGGGTCACTTCAACTATTCGCGCATGTCCAGGTTGGATCGTGGTGAGCCCGTGATCACACACACATACATATGGGATGTAATTGCAACTTCTACCACTTTTATATCTTGGGGCGTGTGGAAGGCCTTAGAATACCTTGTCCTAGTTGAATTATGTCTTCCCACTTTTTCCACTGACGGATCTGCATAATGTGAGAAGGGATGGCTGTGACGCAAGGAAATTGTCGCGAAAGCATTGGAGAGCCGACATTATACATGTTGTGAAAATGAGAATTACCCTTGCTCCGCCAAGAACCATAGTAGTCACACAAAAGATAACATGAACGACTGCTAATACAAAGATGAATATGTGAAGTTGATGTAATGCCTCTATCGACAATAGTGGAACCTGTCCCTGTACACAATCCGAGGCATACACGATATCATTATTTGCTGCATGGCCATTAAAGATTTTCCAACTGAGGTGCTCACTCGAAATATCAATGGAAATATTTTACATATATAAGAGAAGGCATCCGTTTTCCGTGACAGCATACCTTACGTGCACAGATCTCCACACTCTCATCCGTTGATAAAAGTCCTCTCCTATAATTTCTTGTCAGCGAAAGTTCTCCATGAGTAGCGATCTCTGAAGGTTGCTTCTTGCATGGGTGCATGTGCGAGGCCAGATGTGTAGAGATGCATATTCGACTGAGTATGCTTTGAAAAATAGTTAACAGAAATGAAATGAACCCTAAGAGCATCAATTCTGGACAAGAATGTGAAAAATAGTGCATGTCAGATCCAAGATATATGTTGATAATTTACTAACTAAATGACATTTTGATATTCGTAAGGATGTCAAATCGTTTAATTTTTTCCTTGGTGACCAGGAAGAATGCGGTAGGGATGCAAAGCATGGTAGGCAATGTGAATCAATGGTTGAAAATGAATGGACCACCGTCTTTTAATTTTTGTAGGGCCTGGAGCAGAGCGTCTTGCTTCTTCTTCTCTAACAACTGCAGCATCATCCAGTTCGATTTTAGAAGATCAAATGCAATTGCACTAGAATCACGAAATTATCAGGAACGCATACTGTGTATAACTGACCTTGCCAAGCAGGTGAAGGCCTCGTTCAGCGCAAAGAGAGAGAAAAACAATGACGAAGCATACACCCGCAACTATCCATGTAGGCGTGTATTCCAGAGATCCCGACTCACTCCCCATCGCCACCGCCAACACTGCTCCCACGGCTAAGTTGGTTCAGAAGTAAGCCCGGAGTGTTTGCAGACCTCGTAAGCTCTAAGCTGGAATATATGTTGGAGACAAAAGCTATGAAGAGGAGCCGCCCACGAGAATATGAAGTTTAACAAGGTAAGAAAAGGACAAAGCAAGTGCAGTGTAATGACCCCGTAACATCCACTTCAGATTCTTCTGTTTTCTCCTTTCCACAATCTTCTCAAAGACACGCTGTCTATAGAAATATTGACTTTGGCCCTTGCGATAAACATACAAAAGAATATACGGACACTTTCCAAAACAATACAACAAAATATACCTATAAAATTAACGGTACTACGCACATTTTGTTATGTGATCAAAAAATTATTATAATTGTGTACTTGAATCAATACTACAACACAATGAACTAGATTACTTCGATTCCATATAAAATAAGATGCAGCAAAATTCAATAATGGTATAAATAAGTAAATAGGGTCCATGATTAATTCAATTTTAGTGGAACATGATATATAGAATGGTTTATATATGGTAAATTTATATATTAGAAAAATAAACCCAAAAATCTTTAATAATCTGTCAAATTGAGTTATATGGTTTTAACACAATATACATTTATATTTATGAAATTTCATGGTTATTACCAAAGTTAGTTCTAATAATACTAAATTTTGCAAAGGTATAGAAAGACTTTTAGTAAGCATGAATTCACGATAAACTTTGAAATACAAAGCCCATGCGTAGCAGAGGCATCTTCAATACTCAATGGCATTTAGGAAATCCATAAATATTACCCCCCTATATGGAGAGAAATAATTAAAAAGATAGTAGGAGTTACCAGATAGGAAACTTCTCCTATTGATTTTGGGGATGGCGTCTAGATGGCAACCCACTTTATAAGGAATGCAGCAACAACAATTCTTTCAATAAGGAGAAGGCATCTCGAGCTATATAGAGCTTCAAGTGTCAAGCTTCCAGGAATACCCCTATCAAAAGGTTTGAGAGAGAGAGAGAGAGAGGATGTGAATATGTTAATTCCTTGATCTGAAAGTAAAATAAAGGTGGCGAAAGGTACGAGTCAAATTGGTTCTGAAATAGTTTTTTTTTTCTCTAATTCGGATAATTTTCAAGTTGGAACGTTTTCAAATTTTGAAATTAATCCATTATTTTGAAAACATTTAATAGTTTCTCTACTAACAATTGTATTCTTGTTTAAAGGATGGCAAAAATGGCATTTGAGACCCTTCTTCAAAAGAAATTTCACTTTATTCCCCTAATTAAATGTATTAATCTGGTGAGATTTTAGAGCTGAATGGCAATTTTTTGGTGGTCCATATCTTATGCAATTACACTATTATAGCTCATTCTGCGATGGGAGTGGCCCCCTCCCCTCCCATGGCCTCGTGCTTTTGAGCTTTCATGGAGGAAGCTCAACTTCATTCAATATGGAAGAAGAAGTTTTAAAAGATCTTCAAAAAGACTCTTGGACCTCTTGTCTAGCAAAACAAAAGTCTTACCGGGGTATAATCAAGGTAAAAATCTGTCACACAACAAATTCGATCTTCCATTGTTCTCAATTCAAGAAATATAATGTTTTAGCAAAAGGCTTTACATTTATTTATCATGAACCGCATTCGATTTATTAAGTTTTTTCTTATCACAATGGTATCTCTATCTTAAAAGAATTATGAATTTACGACTCGTGTTATTTTCATGAAATGGAAAAATAACACTATAAGTACCATAATTTTCATATGATTTTTACTTTTGCATTCAGCTTTTTGACGGATCACTTTCATAATAAAAAATTCACTTAAGTGCTGATTTCAATTTGGAATGCCGGAAATATGAGGTGGCATTAGTTTATAATAAATTGGCTAAGGTGGCTGGCTCACTAAAGAATCTCAATTAGCAATAAACGACGTTGTTAGCCCTTGTTCTTCTCCCAAAATTGACAAATTGGGGCTAAATTAGGCCAGGCAGCAAAGCCCAATCCTATCGATTGAAATTACTTGTAAATTGTAGATGATTATCAGCAACAGAGAGAGCACATCGAGGCCATCGAAGAAGAGGAGTTGCGAGACTTTAGTGGGTGAGGAAGATGACGCAGAGAGGGAAGATAGGGCAAGTGTGATTTGGGTGAAAAATCTTCTCCAGGGGAGGATGATCTTGCAGGATTCTTTATATATGCTGAAAAATCGCTAGTCTTTGTTGCCTTTTTCACATAAAAATCAAGAATTGAATGAGTGGTGTTCTAATTCAAGGTGATACTTGAAACAGGGCAAACTGAAAGGGGCATCCTGTGAAGCTTCCCCTGATTGTTGAAGATGGGGTCTTTAGGTGTGTGTGTGTGTGTATCATCTACAGGCTGCACCACGATCTTCACGATCTCCTCAAGGTCCTACGAGAATGTGGACTTAACCGGTGCGTCTCGCCGACCTTGTCTTCATCTTTACCGCGTCTCAAATCCTCTACTCATGGTTTCATCTCCCGAGTTGTGGTAACAAGATTTGGAGGAGCATCATGAAGGAGAACCAGATGTCGAGACGGAGCTTTATTTCTCCATCATGGAATCAGAGCGTTGCTCTTTCAACTCCCGAGAGAAAGAGAGAGAATCAGTTTGCCAGATTGGATGAAAAATTGTCCACCTTGGGTTTCAATTTCTTTTAAAAAACCACATTGGAGCCAAAAAAAAAAAAAAAAAAGAGAGAGCTAAAGGTCACATGAGACGAATTGCTAGATGTCATTGAAGGCACTTAAGTGGACATTTTTTCACTATGTAATATTTAAGTAATTGCTCGAAAAGTTTTAGTACCAAAATGAGCGCCATATGAAATTATGACACTTCTAATAATCTTTTGCTGTGTCAGATCTAACAAATATTTGTTCTTCTTCCTTCACTTACACACGATGCGTTACCTCTCGGTTGTCCTTATAACAAGCTCCATTTGCACGCAGTCGGAACCCCAAGTATCGCTAGTGCTGGTGTGTCCGTCACTCGCACACTAGCTAGCGACTTTGAGATGGGATGTTAGAGCACGAAATGGTCAGGTAGTCAAATTGGCATGGGGTTAGTGTCTTGAGTTGAGCAAAGCGGTGAGAAGGACAGCAGACGTGGAGTGAGGAAGAAATGTACCACTACCAACTAATTAAGGATGATGGACCCTAAGGAGGTAATTTTCAAAGTAAGTACCTAAAACCTATATTATCAAAGTCAGTTTCAAGTCGGGTCAACTCAAGAATCGAGCTTCGCTTTAAGTAATACAATTGTTTCTTCAGAAAAACATACTATATGAAATAATCTATGGCGTGATAGTTAAGGTATTAATAGATTACCTAACCTTCTTCGGGTTGAAACTTATCTCAAACAAATCTTTCTTTCTTTGAAACAAAGTACAATGGTTCCCTAATTTGTTACCGAAGATCATGTCCAACCCCCTGTGAACCACCAAATGGGCAAGGTCAATTTAGTTAAATGGAACCGACACATTGCTTGCCCTTCCAACTGAAGTGAATGTCGGATTTGTTTGCCGGTAGGATTGTGGTAATAAACTTATACATAATATGGGTGGACTTGGCACTTATGTTTCAAAACGAATTATATGTAGCAAGTTTGAAACCCTTTTTAGTTATGTCCGGAAGAGGTAGTCATGGTAGTGGCCTTTCCCACCTTTTCAGTTATAAGAAAATTGGTGTCAATGAAGGACTTGGCATACGAATAGTAACTCCAGATATAGATGAGTCATTAGGTATATTTTGGTTTCTTCACCTGAGAAAATTATGTGGTAAGCTACATGGACCGTGAAAATAAGTTGTAGTCAAGACATAAATATGATGAAAAGAAGTTAATGGTGATAAGTGGCCGAAACACGTGTATAGTTTCAAAAGTAAAATATAACTTTTCATAGTTCGGATTCAATGTCTTATCAGCTTAAATTTCGAATTGGCCAAAATCTTTAGGTGTCGGGTGGTGCTGGAATTGAGATACAAATTGTCATCTCCAAAGTAAAGTTAATGTAAGATATAAGAATTATAGGAACATGAAGCTATGATTTCTTCATAAAAGGTGAGGAGATGCCGAGATTTTAAGAATTCGCATGGAGATAACATACTATCAAAGGATGGACATATATATATATATATATATACACCTCCTTTCAGAGAAGCTGCCTCCTGGTTTCGATTAGCGTCACCATTAGCCAAAAAGAGCCAAAAAAAAAAAGGGGGAAAAAGAAGAAGAAGAAAAGGACACTCATTAATTCTGACAGACAACAACGAACCCTAGACAGCCAAAAAGGGAAGAAGAGAAGAGAAGAGAAGGGGGAGAAGGGAAGCGGGATGGATGAATTCGGTCGGGAATAGGAATTAGGAAGCAGCAGATCGACAGACAGAGCGAGGGAGCGAGACGAAGGAAGGAGGAGGAGTGGGGATTGAATCGGCGGCGTATATGGAGGGAATACCGCACCCAATCCCAAGGACGGTGGAGGAGGTCTTCAGCGATTTCAAGGGCCGACGCGCCGGCCTCATCAAGGCTCTCACCGCTGGTGCTGCTTTTTAATTCCTTCGTGGTTTTCCCCCATCTCTCTCTGTTGCGTTTCCTTTTGCCCCCCCACCACCGATTGCATCATTGCCTTCTCTCTCTCTCTCTCTCTCTCTGCAGACGTCGAGAAGTTCTACCAGCAGTGCGACCCTGGTACGTTCTCCCTCCCTCCTCCTTCCTCCTTCCTCCCCCCGCCAGCCCAGCTCGTGTGTCCATTTTCCCACTCCCCACCCTTCTTTTGTCAAATTGTGAACCTGGTTTCGTTTTACGACATCGCTCCTGCATTTCAAGTTCGCCCCTCGGGTCTTTTCCATTGTGCCGAATATGCCCCTCCCTCTGTGTTGACGTGACACGACCCGACGCCCCGGTGATTTTTTTTTTGGGAGATTCCTGGTTTCTTTCAAGAGTTGCATTCCCATTACTCTCTTCTTCTCTCTCTCTTTTTTTTTTTTTTTTTGCTTTCTCTACTACCGTCAGAGAAGGAGAACCTCTGCTTGTATGGATTTCCAAACGAGACCTGGGAAGTTAATTTACCGGTGGAGGAGGTCCCCCCCGAGCTCCCGGAGCCTGCTTTAGGGATCAATTTCGCAAGGGATGGAATGCAAGAGAAGGACTGGTTGTCCCTGGTCGCCGTCCACAGCGATTCATGGTTACTTGCCGTTGCTTTCTATTTCGGTGCGCGGTTCGGTTTCGGTAAAAACGAAAGGTATGAAGAGCTTCTCTCTTGGAGCAAAGTTACATCTAAGCCTCCTTTTTTCCCTTTTAGAATCGACTTCCGTGTTCGCTTCCACATCGAACTTGTCTCTTTAGCTACGAGAGTTTTCCAAGATCTTAGTCGTAGAAATGAATCACGTAAGTTTTAAGTGAAAGAACTGCCGAGAGCTAAATAACTATCTGCCACATGTAGGGTGATGTGATCTGTTTACCAAGACGCAATGTATGGATATAAATATTTTGTTCGAATGAATGGACTCTCTTTCTCTTGTCCTTTCTTTGAATGATGATAATTCAACTGGATCTTATTCTGACCCTAGTTTCTTGAGGATAGAGAAACAATTTGCTGTGTGGTGTATCTGTGAAGTCCCATCTTGCTGGTCAATGTCAGTTACTCCTTTTGGGTCTTATGGTTTATTAATATCACCAGAGCCATGAGCAATCATGCTCAAAACCACAGGGAGTTTCATCCCTAAGATTGATTTTAATAGGCTTTTCAGAGGCGAGAGATCAGTTGGAGGCAAAATATTTGAACAAGTATGAGATGGGAAGATGGGACTTTTCATGGAACACGTAATGGTAAAAAAGAGGGTGAAATAGACTCCTGTCGATCTACTTGTAGTTTTGAGCATATAGATGCGCGAAACACGTCTGGGCATTAAAGGATGTTAGGTGCATAATTTGCTAAGGCAGTATCAAAGACAAGGAGCATTGCCCCATCTTTGTTCGCTATTAGGATCCTATAAAAGTTTGTGACGTAGAAGCAAATTTTACTTTATATCGTTCACGAATGTAGATTCCCATCCATCTGTAATGTGAAAAAGACACTTCTGAAACTTGTATAGTGGTTTTCCTGTTTTATCCTGCTCTTCCTTTTGAATAATCTATCCGAAGATCTTCAGTTTGTATTTAGCATTCTATTCTTTTTTGTTGCCATCAGTGTGTAAGAGTTTCTCGAGGTCATGAAGGCAATGACCAATTGCTCATCTGGCATCCACAATATATTGTATTTCACCATGAATAATTCAGTTGTTTTAGAGGTTTCGTCGACTGTCTGACTTCCCTCTGACCCCATCTTCTTGTATCAGTTTTAAAGTCCTCCCTAGGCTGGCTTATTTCTTGTGGTGTCAGAGCTAAGGGTTAGAAACTGGCGAAGTCTTTTTCCGCTTTTGGACAATCTAAGGGATTGAAGAGAGTCAAAGACTGGTTAACTTTAAGCTTTGAAATAAATCACAGAACGTTTCAGGTTGTCTTTTCATTTGGATAAGAGAGTGAATCTTAACATCAAAAGAACTGTGTGATACCATGTAAGGACTGACAGAATGTTTTAGGATGTGATGGACCCATAGACATCATGATAGATCGATGGAAAGTGCAAGTTTTGACATATTTTAGCCAAAATTAACATCAGAGGGTGTGCGCTATATATTAGTGGAGGTAGTTCTTCTGATATGGAAGGATGCAATATTTCAGGTATCATTTTCTATATCTTTCGGTCAGTTATTTTAGTCTAGATGCTTAGCATGTTTTGTGGCCAGTTGGCATTGATGAGCTGATGGTGTTTAGTTATGTATATGGTAGAATGAAAGCTAGAGAAGCAACTTGATAAAAACCATGCTTATTGAGTCCCATTCCATAATGGAAAGATGAAGAGAAGTTCATGTAAGAACCGTCTGCAAGGATTAGTTTAAGTTATGCATTTTGCAAGCGATGGCATGAGTAGATAAGGATGATTTGATTCTTCTCTCTGTTGGTTTTCTTTGGTTGAGCTTCTGATATTACTGGATCTTCTGGGCACCTTCATAGTGCTAGGCAGGGGCATGTGTTTAATCTTCTTCCTTATTCTGCTTTTATCCTTTATGTGCCATTGCTGTTATGTTTATGGGACTGGACATAACAGAAGACCTTGTTTAGCTATGTAGCTTATGCAATGATGATGCAAGGTATTGCTATGAGGATACTACCAAGCTTCTTGATGCAATAATAGCACTCTTTTAATTTAGTAGAGGTTGCACTTCATGTCATGTCATCCTTTTAATGTCTGTGTTAGTATCGTCTGTCATTCATTTCTCCTCAATGCTAAGGTACCTCAAATAAAGATTATTGTGATGATAATCTTGGTTTTGTGAGGAACTAGCGAAAACATATCAAGTCATGTAATTGTCAACTTTTCTTTTATTCATGTTGTTTTGAGTTCTTCTGTTGTGTGTGTTGGTGATGATCAGAGTAGTACTCAATAGATAATCACTCTGTATATCTTGGATATTTAGTGCAGGCTGACATTGCAGTTCCTCATTACTATTTCTTTTTATTTTTTCCCCTCATTCTTTACAGCTTTTTTTAAGCTGTTGTTGTCCTCGACTGCTTGAACATTGTTCTAGGTTTAGAAGGTTGGAAACTTTCTGTGGTTGTGGTAATTGCTAAATCAGTTCTGGATAGTGAAGAACTATAACATTGACCCTTCTTATGGATTCTGAGAACTTTGTTACACATTCCATGCTAATAGGTGGGGATAGAAGTGTGCTTCTCTCATACTGGGGACTGTCGCCTGGGAGGTCACTTAGCCATATTGGCTGTCCTCTAGTCTCAATTTTTCCTACGGAGATTTTGGTCCCTTGGTTTCTTGGTAGGGTGGGTTATCCATGATTCACACGCCGGGCCTATTCTAAATTCATGAGAAATCTAAAGTTGCAGTTTCTGCTGATACAGTGAATTTTTATTTTTTTTTTAAGTGACACTTTTCTATTTTACTGTTTTGCAAACGTATAGAAGGAACTAGCTGAAGTAATCAGTGGCATTTTGAGTTGAATGGAAGCAGAAGTTCTCCAGGCAAGATCCTACCATTGTCCCCCTTAGATCCTTCATAATATCCCCTATTGGTCAACTTGGATAAATTCCCCATGTTTATTGGTGAACGTCAAATAGGAAGCATTTGCATAGATCATTGTAATGAGTTAAACGGAGGTGGAACAACTAGCTGTGTCCTGCATTTTAGAGCGCAGAAAATAGTTGACAGCCCATATAGCTTGTTCTGATTTTGGATGGTCGGATTTTACAGAAAGAGGCTTTTCCAAATGATAAATGATCTCCCAACTATTTTTGAAGTTGTGACGGGAAATGTTAAGCAATCAAAGGAACAATCTGCTAATCAAAACAGCAAAAGCAAATCTAGTACAAAGATGGTAAGAAGTTTCAGTTTTGACATGATATTATTTGCAGATGTACTTTTGCTCCCTTTGGTTTGCGAATAGTTATTCCTTGCTGATCATGCACGGATGTTGCTTTCAAACCTCTCCTTGCAGTCTGATCCACAATCCAAGGGAGTGAAGATGTCTCCACCACCCAAACAAGAGGAGGAAAGTGGGGAAGAAGAAGAAGATGATGAGCAGGGTGCCACCTGTGGAGCATGTGGGGATAGCTATGCAAGCGATGAATTCTGGATTTGCTGTGATATCTGCGAGAGATGGTTCCATGGAAAATGTGTAAAAATTACTCCAGCGAAGGCGGAGCATATAAAGCAGTACAAATGCCCCAGTTGCAGTAGCAAGAGGGCTAGAGTCTGAACCATGTTCAGAAATTGGACATAGATCAATCAAGAAGGCTAGACAAGATCAAGAAATTTCTCTTTGCAGTTTAATATGGACACTGTAGTTGGGAACTGGCATTGCAACAGTGGGACTTAAGCTACACTCTTCTTCTGTCCAATTTTCTCAGGGATTATGTTTGAAGTCGTTGCTCAAAATTAGAATGCCTTATATGTATATTATTATTTGTGCAGTCTCATTTGTTGCAAGATCTATGCCTGAAGGCGATTGTGCACCTTTAGTTAAGTGAAGGTTCTTCGTTGGGATGTAACAGAATGTTCAGATGATTAAATAGAGTCCCCCTTACAGTGGAATGCTGTGCTGTCTTTTGAGTTGGGAACAGTCGTAAAAGAATGAGGATGATGAGTGCTCGATCACACCCTCCTAATTTTCAGATGCTGAATTCCAATTATTCCTGGTCAAATGGTCAGACTTCCAACGTACAGTCAGAAATTTATGGTTGATATTTCAGCTTCGCTTTTAATGGATGAGGCTGCCAGACCTGCTGCCTTCAAAAGTAGAGGTTTCGACCTGCATTTGAAATGCAGGCGACCGTCTGGAAATCTACCAGTAATCCTTGCAAGAACATTGGCCTTCCACGAAATGGTGGAATCTGTTGTTGTCCCGTACTATTATCTCCCTGCCCTCCAATTTAGATATTGCTTTGATCGCAGTATGACAGTCCCAACATACTCTCATATTCTTCATCACCCTGATTGCTTCCCCAGCTTCACTAACAATAAGAGCAAAGCAGACAGCGAGCTTCTCACTATGAACCCCCACCATCTCTTCTCTGTCCTCCTCCACCACGTCCCTTAGAACACAGCTTCCATCCGCCACATATCCGCTCCTCTCCATCCTCCTCCTCAAGTTGGCCAACAGATGGTAGATCTCACTGCATCTCTCGTGCGATCTGTCCCCAGCAATGAACTTATGCACCTCGCCCTCATGCTCCACCCAGCTCCATCCAGTTGCCTTCATCACCCCCTTCGTCCGCATCATCCGCCTTACCCTATCAACATCCTCCCACCTGCCTGCCTGTGCGTATATGTTAGACAACAAAACATAGTTCCCTGAATTGTTTGGCTCGATTTCAAAAAGCCCGTAAGCAGCCATCTCTGCCAAATCGGTCCTCCTGTAAATGCGGCAAGCATTCAAGAGTGATCCATACACTCCTGCATGTGGCTTCATGGGCATGGTCTGAATCAATCTATTTGCTTCCTCGACCTCACCCGCACGACCTAACAAGTCAACCATGCATGCGTAGTGATCATTTGATGGCGCTTCAATCGTTTCAAACAACCGGCGACCTTCTTGCAGTAGCCCCCCGTGACTGCATGCTGTCAGGATGCCTACATAAGTTGCATGGTCCGGGTTAATGCCTTCCTCTTTCATCTTTGACATCAGTTCCAAGGCTTCCCTTCCACGGCCATGGGCAGCCAAACCTGAGATCAAGGTGTTGTAGGAAACCACATCTTTCCTTTCCATTTCCTGGAAGATCCGCTGGGCATCTTTAATGCTCCCACATTTAGAGTACATGAAAATCAAGGAATTGTACCCTGATGTGCTGAGCCTAATCTGATTTTTCCCAAGAAAAGCCACAGCCCAGTTGCCTATCTCCAGGGTGCCAAGATGCCCGCAAGCTGAAAAAACGCTCGCCATGGTGAATTCGTCAGGCTTCGGATGTTCACCAGCAAGTGTAAGCATGTCTTTGAAGAGCCGGACCGCAAAAGCCGATTGGCCGTTTTGAGCATATCCAGCAATCATGGAGTTCCAGGAGACCACATCCTTATTCAGCATCCTATCGAAGAGTTCCCTAGCCGAGGCCAAATCTCCGCACCTCATATATGCCGAGATCATGGCGTTCCAGGTGACAGTGTTCTTGTGGGGGCCCAGATCATAAAAAATTCGTCTAGCGGCAGCCAAGCGTCCACATTTGGCGTACATGTCGAGGAGCGCTGTCTTGAGGAAGCAGTTGAAATCAATCTCACTCGCCCGATGAAGCAACGTGGCGAGCGAGTCGGCAAGGGAAGGATCGCCACGCGCAGCGCAGGATGACATGACAAGGACCCAAGTCGTCTCGTTGGGTCGGAAGCCGGCATCAACCATGTCGTGAAACGACCGGAGAGCCTCGTCCTCGAAGCCATTCTGAGAGTAGCCGGAGAGCATAGCGTTCCAAGAGACGACGGTCCTATGGGGCATGGCATCGAAGCAGCGCCTAGCACTCTCCAAGTCCCCAGTCCGGGCATAACCAGTGACCGTGGCAGTCCAGGTTACGACATTGCGGCGGGGCATAGCATCGAAAAGGGCGCGAGCTTCCCGGAGGTGGCCCCACTTGAAGTAGGCGGAGAGGAGGGAGTTGGAATCGGGGAGAGCCCAGCGGGACAATTCGTCGAACAGGCGGCGGGCCTGGCGGAGGAGGCCGAGCTGGGCGTAAGAGTGGAGGAGGGCATTGCGGAGGTGGGGATGGGGGAGAAGGCCCAGCTTGAGGAGGTGGGCGTGGACGGGGATCGGCGAAGGTGAGGATCGGACGAGCAGGAGGAAGGAGGCCCAGCTGCGGCTGTGGTTGGGGGCGGTGGACGATGAGGTGGGCACTGGGCATGCGAGTGCGACTGCTTCTGCTTCGCCCGCCGCGACGTCGCTTATCTTCTCCTTTTGGGGCATCTATCGATCCACGACATTGTCGTTTACTAGTCTACTATATAACTAACTCCCTGCTTTTCGCTTTTAAAAACTCATGCAGACTCAGCCGATGATGGGCCAATAGGAATATTCATCTAGGCTGTAAACTACGACAACCGAAGCCCAACGCACGTAGCCATCCTTTTACTTGTAAAAACATCGTTCCATTCCATATCATTCATGGATGGATTCAAAGATTGTACCAAACCAACCTCTAATCGTCGCGTTTCTCATCACGTGGCTTTGCTATCGTCGACGACGGGACACTGCCTTACATTTACTCAAGTGAAATCACGTGCAAGAGAGGGAGAGAGAAGGAGCGTCGTGTCTTGTCCTGGGGTCCCCATGTTCTCTTCTCTTGCGAAATGTATTAATTTTATAATTTGATTCCTTTATGCGCGCGCGAGAAGGGCACCGCATGACCGCCTTCGCCCAATCAACGCCTTGTCCCTTGGCCTGACGTGACACTCGGTTCCTCATCCTGACCACCCATCCAAATTGACCATTTTGTTACTTTCCTACACTCTCTGAAGTTTCGTGTCTAAACACATTAAAGGGTGCTTCCTTTTGATCCTCTGGATCGTGACGCCATACGTCTTTTAAGCAGTATTCCTGACATCAGTTAGAGCATGGTGAGTAATTTTTTCACCGTGACTTGTGATTTCTCACGTGAGTTTTTCCTTCTAGTCATTAGTAATAATTTTGGCAAATATGTCGATTGATTTTTAATTTGTAATCACTAGTCGAGTTCTTTAAAATTAAGTAGGGCTCATACTATTTACACTCACTTTTTGGCTCCTGATATCTTTTTATTACATTGAATTAACTACATTATTCTTTGTAAATCTTCCTCTCAATTTAAGATTCTACATTTTTTCTTCTATTTCCTTTGTTTTGATTTTATCAAAAACAAAACTATCCCAATTCCTCTCAAACAACTTTTGGAAATGGTTTGATTGAGTTGTCTTACAATGTTATTACAATCATCATAATTTCTTATCAATAGCTAATTATACCATGTAACCAAGCTAAATATAGTATTATTCCTAATAATGTTTTAGGAAACATTTTCTTTGGCATTCGCATGATAACAATGAATGTTTATAATTTTTTTTATGTACTTAACTTTGTCATATATTTTTACAACATGTAATGATGGCATGAAAAAAAATAAAAAATTGGACTATTAGATTCACTTAATAAAATAAAGCAGAGAAATTAAAATACACATAGTACAATTTAATGGCACGTGTTAAAGTTATGATTAAACGAAATGCGCACTAGAACCAATATATGGTTCTGTTTACTCTTACCCATGCTTAGGTTAATTTTTTAAATGATGGTTTCCTAGTACAAAAGAGAACATACAACTCAGAAACATAACACTTAGTTAGCTAGCTACTAAATAAACTAACTTTTTGGAAAAGAGCGGCATCGATTTTGTTCCAAATGGATAGAGAAAATGAGAAAAATAAAAAATAAAAAGAAGAAACCGAGGTAAGAAATAATCTTCAATCAATAGTGGACCTCACATTTAAACTTGCAATGTTATTTGAGAGGAGCACAAATAGTTACGTCTCTAGTCCCCAGGATTGTACTTGCATGAGGGGATGAGTATATTTGATAAGTAACGGTGCAACTTGAGCCATCCATGTTATCTTGCCTACCATGGGCAACCGGTGTAGAAAATCATGATCTTGTATTTTGTGATGTTTACAAAAACAAATTTAATGACATTATTCAAGAAAGGAAATCCAAGAGGTAATTGTTTGCAAATTTTAGAAAGTGGAATATTGTTTCAAAATAAAATAAATGATATTTAAGAATTCATTAATGAAGAGTACTAAATACCCAACGGCCACATGATATAGATGCATTGGACTTTCAATTTTATTTTATTTTTTTGAATTTTTACCAAGCGGTTAGTCATGGAATTAATTTTCCACTTGCGAATCATAAATTTTATATTGTTGTAGATATATTGTTGGATTTCTTCATGTTAAGCACTTTCTTTATTTAATTTTTATCATATAAGGAATTTCTCTGTCATCCCATTAAGGGATATTTTCCTTCCAAGTTTGCATAGGTTTCCCTTGGGAAATTGAAGGGCTGAGAAGATACCGTTTCTTTTTAAAGAGGGACAGTGACGTTAGCCAAGCAAAACTCATACAAAAGAAAAGGACAAAGAAGATAAAAAATCATTTTAAACTAAGAATGGGCCTCACAATAAATAATGGAGTCAATTCAACTGATATAAAGTGTTAATTACCAATAAAAGAATGAAAAAAAGTGAGGCCTTAAGTAATTTCTCGAGACAAAATGTAGACTTCATAAATATATTTGTGGCAACTTTAAATGTACATTTCCTTTATAATCACACTAAATAAACATGCATAGTGAGTTGTTGTATGGGCTATTTATATTTAGTAAATAAGCTACAAATGGATTTCGAATGGTAAAGCCCAAGATAACATATGTGTTAAATGGGTTCACAATTTACGTAAATCCACTCCACCTCTATAGTTGTCTTTTTACTCTCACAGTAATTTGGGTATGAGTTTTCTTTTATCATGTTATATATAGAATTATCATGGCAATATATGTCAAGTTAGATATAAATTACTAGATTTGTATAGTATGGAAATGAGTAAAAAAATAGGTTGAAATTGGTTTGGGCCGGATCATTTTTCATTCGGTCCAAATTTGACTTAATCCATCTGTTCGGCCGGTCTAACCACGATGACTTAAGTCCGAGTATTCAGATGTATTCAGATGAAAGAGTTTACGAGATGGTTGGCTGACTTCAGGTAAAGAGGGAATGGAGAATTCGAAATGGGCAAAGTTGCTGAATTTCAAATTTTGGGGGATCTTTTTGGCAGTAAATGGGGACATTTTTGGGGGCGGAGGATCAGGATCCCCGACTTTCCTGTCTCGAATCGATCGCTGGAAAGACGAGGAAACGATTTCACCAAAAGATATGAAATGTAAATCCAACTGAGCCCGCCCCCGATCGAACCCTAACAATACGTCTCTCCTTTTTTTTTTTTTTTTTTTTTGTCCGGTTAATTTCTCTTCCCTCTACGCGCACTCCTCTCTGCCCAACCCATTTCTGGACTCGCGGTTATTCCCGATGCCCCCCGCCGTAGAATAATATGAATAATAATAATAATGCGCTGTTGCAGCAGCAGGAGCAGCAGCAGTAGGGGTAGGGGGGGTAGTATCGTGTCAATGTCAATGGTAGTCCAGAAGTGACGGGATCCGATCTTTTCCTCCTCCTCCTCCTCCTCCTCCTCCTGCTGCGGCTGGCTGGCTGGCTGGCTGGCCGTGCGTAGAGCAGCAGTCGTCGTCGTCGTCGTCGTCGTCGTCGTAGAGTTTTACAAACAGGGGAAGGGGGGTTGGGGGTTTTGAAAATGGCAGCCCCAACAAGGCTCATTGGGCATCTTGGATCCTGACCACCCCTCCCCCCAATCACCACCCCCTGCAATCCATCCTATTACTTCTTTTGACTGACTCCCACTCTTTGACGAGATGTCGGCGTCTTGCGTAATCAAGGGGAGGACTGGCGATTCCACTCCCAGCAAGCTCCACCTGAAGCGGGAGCTCACCCAAATCCGCAAGGCTTCCCGCCTGTTGCGGGATCCCGGCACCACCTCCTCCTGCAAGTCCCCTCCTCTCTCCGCCCTCCGCCCCCTCCCCGGCATCCTCGCCGCCGCCGACCACCACCACCGGACCCCCGTCTTCTTGTACAACTGGAAGTCCCCCACCTCCCCCGCCGCCCTCAGATCTTCCTCCCCCTCCTCCTCCCCCAGCAGTCCAGACGACAGCTTGAGCGATGCCCGCAATGCCGTCTATTCCAAGCCCGGCGGCAGCGACCGCCCTCGTCCCTCCCTCGATTATTTCCGCCGCCGAGATGCCCATCTCGTCCCCGGGCCGCCCCCGCTCCCCCTTCCGCCTTCAGCAAGCGGAGTAAGAAATCCGATGCGCATGCCCATGCCCTTCCCCTCCCCAGATATCCTTGCAAGGACCTCCATCTCCCTAGGAATTCCGCCCATTCCATACCCTTTCGCAACGGTCACCCTCCCCTCCCGCTGGCCCCCGATGGCTCGGTCGACCCATCTGACGATACGGACGATTACAGCCGCTCGGAGGATCTGAAGCGGATTTCTGGAGCATCCCCATTGCTTCTAAAAATGAAGCGCCGCAAGAATTGGTCCCGCTCCTCCTCCAAATTGCTCCGGAGCATTAGGAAGGACGACTCTTCCTACACCTACAGCACCCCTGCTCTCTCGACCAGCTCCTACTATAGGCATGCCCATCGGAATCCGAGCACAGTGGGGTCTTGGGACGGCACAACCACTTCCGTGAACGATGGTGATGACGAGGTGGATGATCCTTTGGATTTGCCCGGAGGGCAGGGATGTGGGATTCCATGCTACTGGTCCAAGAGGACGCCCAAGCACAGGCGCATGTGCGGCAGTTGTTGCTCTCCTTCCCTCTCCGACACCATAAGGAGAAAAGGCAGTAGCATTCTCTGTGGCAGTCAATCGGTGTACAGTGGACGCCGCCCGTCGCCTTCGGGGTCGAAGAAGCGAAGAACCACCGCCGCATCTAAGAGCGCTCAGGGTGTTCTCCCGTTGCTCACGAATGATACTGATGTCAGAGGAGGATCGTCGGCTGGAACGGGGCACAGTGATGATGAGCTCTCCACAAACTTTGGGGAGCTCGATTTGGAGGCGTTGAGTCGATTGGATGGAAGGCGGTGGTCGAATTGTAGGGATCAAGATGGGTTGGAGGTCGTTGCTCCTGCCAGTGGCCAAGCAGAGGAAGATGCTATGCTGGATAACATCGGAAGCTTGAGTCAGAAGTACAAGCCCATGTTCTTTGATGAGATAATTGGGCAAAACATTGTGGTTCAATCGCTCGTCAATGCTATTTCAAGGGCAAGGGTTGCTCCTGTCTATTTCTTCCAAGGACCTCGTGGGACTGGAAAAACTTCCACAGCCAGGATTTTTGCTGCTGCTCTGAATTGTCAGGCTACCAAAGAAGCCAAGCCATGTGGATGCTGCAAAGAGTGCTCCGACTTCATTTCTGGAAATAGCAGAGATCTTTGTGAGGTTGATGGCACCAATAAGAGACAAATCGATAAAGTCAGACATCTCCTAAAAAACTTGTCAGCTCGGCCACCGGCGCATTCGCGGTACAAAGTTTTTATCATCGATGAATGTCATCTGTTACCCTCTAAGGTATGGCTGGCTTTCCTCAAATTTGTTGAGGAGCCACCACGTCGGGTCGTTTTCATTTTTGTTACAACCGACCTAGACAGTGTGCCACGTTCCGTGCAATCTCGCTGTCAGAAGTACCTTTTCAACAAAATCAAAGATAGCGACATTGTGTTACGACTACGCAATATTTCTGCGAGTGAGAATCTAGATGTCGAATTCGATGCCTTGGATTTGATTGCTCTGAATGCTGACGGTTCGCTTCGAGATGCCGAAACTATGTTAGATCAACTGAGTTTGTTGGGCAAAAGAATCACGACGTCACTTGTGAACGAACTTGTAAGTTCCATACCGAATCCTTTGTCAACATTACCTGTTCCTCTCTGAGTTTTAGTTTCGTTTCTTTCCCCCGTATGTTGGGACAAATTTTTTACTCCACTAGGTGTTTACCAATAAATTTGATTAACCAAATTTATTTCTTTTTATAGGTTGGAGTTGTTTCGGATGAGAAGTTACTTGATCTATTAGAGCTAGCCATGTCGTCGAACACTGCAGAAACGGTGAAAAGAGCCAGGGAGTTCTTGGACTCTGGGGTAGATCCATTGGTTTTAATGTCACAGCTGGCCAGTCTCATTATGGATATCATCGCTGGAACATACAAGATGGTTGATTCCGAATTTAACGAGTCACTTTTTGGTGCTCGAACCTGTGAGTACAGAACACAGTCTCATTGAATTAATGAATTGCTACTGCGAGAATGTCTTTTTCATGCCGACCATAATGGCACTGTGGAATTGTCGTCTTAGTTTTATGCTACCGAGAATACTCTTTGTTTGAAGCTTGTTTTGTGTTTTTCCTTCTCATGTGATTCTACTTGAAAATGATACTTTTATTCTACTTGATTTTATGTAGATTGAGGACCCAGTATGCAGGGTATATAGTTTAGCAGTTAGCAAGACAGATTCTATTTGCTCATTTTTTCTTCAATAGCCCTAAAGCACTCAACCGGTGTTGTCTATATTGATAAAAGCCCAGGCTGTGCTACAAAATTGCCTAATAGCATGCGACCGCTGCAAGCCATGGTTGGTAGGTTCTGACTTTCAGAATTCAACCAAAGAGTGGATTATTGATGTGTTAGCCTTTTTAATTGGCTGGTGAAAACAAATTTTCATTGAAGTGGCACCAAGCCGCTGACTGACCCCTACCCAAAAATCATTTACAATGCCTGAAGGCATTGACTTCTTTTCTTGTGTTAATTGATATCAAGCCATTGGCTTGCCTTTGTCGTGACTGTTGCAGTTTAGCTGCATAATCATATGGTTTTGAACTATTATTAGGAGCTGAGGCTATATAGTATGTCACCACCTTTAGGTATCTCCTTTAGCTTTGGTCAAAGTTTGAGCCACAAAATTCGGTAATCACTGGAGACACACATGGTTAGGTTCCTAGTGATGGCCCCATGAGGCTGAGCAAGTGTGATGATTGAACCCAGACCTCGAGCGAGTTAGGTTTGAACATGCTGCCACTTCAGCAGCACTTGTGCTCAATTCCTCAGCCATGCTATTTATCCCCTTTGTTAGCTCCTCGGCCTCCTATGACAAAGCTTCTTTTGAAGTGCTTGTGGATGAGCACTTACCAGTTAATTCTTTTCTCCCTCTAGTTTTCCGTGCTTTGTTTTCTTGTCTGCAATCACGACAAGTTTAACTCGCTTCATGGTGTGCACTGAATTCCTGCCTTACCAAGTTCACTGGGGATGAAACTGGATAATGTTAGATGCTGCAAGCACAATAGACCCTCATCCATCTGGTAGCATTTATGATTGTTGAATTTCTGAGTCAGGCATTGATGCTATGATGTCATACTTTTGGGAAAGCAGAACAATTTCATACTTATTTGTGTTTTTCCCTTCAGAAGAGGTTCTGCTTCGACAGTAGTTTACCTTACCCAGTTGCACTTTATTACGAAGTTCTTGTTGTTCGTGATCACATTAAAGGTTCAATGTCTGCTGAGTGGTTTTTCTGTCAAGGCTTTCCCAAAAGCGTGGTTGTTATACTGTGGGAAGAAGCCGACTCTTAGATTTGTTATGTCTGCAAAGATCCTTTGCTATAGGTTCTTCACTATCTTGTATTAAACGAGTGAAATAACCCTATTTTGATCAGTGGCAATTATTTTTGTAAAAATAAGCAGTATTTTTGCTTGATCACATTGATATGTTGGCTTAGCAGTCTCTGCATGATCCTCAGGCATGTAATGAGATTGATATGATGCTTTTGTATCTACTTGACCCCCTATCCTGAAGATATCTTCGCCATATATATATATATATACACACACACAGACGTTAGGAATAATAACTATATGTTTTTTGATCAGTGGCAATTATTAAACGAGTGAAATAACCCTATTTTGATCAGTGGCAATTATTTTTGTAAAGATAAGCAGTAAAGATGCTATCGTCAAATTTTGCAACTTCACTTAGAGGGTTATTAATTCTGCGATACCATGTCACTGTCTAGCATTGCATTGTTGGCAGATTTGCACCTGCATGTGCCTTTGAATGTCGTAGGGCATGTGATCTCAAATAAGTGTGTCGATTTCCATAGCTGCAACAATAATAACTAAATGTTTTTTGGCTTTTGTACAGTAAGTGAATCCGAATTAGAGAGATTAAAGCATGCTTTGAAGCTTCTCTCGGAGGCAGAGAAACAATTGAGAGTTTCGAGTGAACGGTCAACTTGGTTTACGGCAACATTATTGCAACTTGGTTCTGTGCCTTCACCAGAAGCTTCGCATTCTAGCAGCAGTCAGAAGCAAAGTTCTAGGACAACCGAAGATCCATCAAGTGCTTCTAGAGGATACACTTCTTACAAGCGAAAATCAGATTCTAAATATGCACCCCATGAATCTGCCTCTCCCATGTCTTTGTTTGAAGAAGCAAATTCATCTCCGTGTCATCAGGGGACTGTATTGTCACTTATCAATGATCATACTTTCAGAATCAGGGGCACACATGGTGGGGGGCTCGGAGGCACAATGACCAAAACAACTAGCCTGGAAAAGTTAAACGACATTTGGACACGTTGCATAGAAAGGTGCCATTCAAAGACACTCAGACAGTTGCTGCATGCCCATGGCAAGCTTATATCTATCTCAGAAACTGAAGGTAAGGCGATGAGCTTCTATGTTTCGTCATCCACCCCATGCAAGTATCTGGTGATGTACCACAATCTCGTTCGACTAAACTTTAATGAATAGTTTTTCGATTGTATTCTTTTGAAATCTAAATTTGGAAAAAGAGTTGCAAACTTGGTTAAGGAGCAGTTGAACATCTTTGATACCAAGGATTTTGATTGTTGAGTATAAATTGTAGATGTTCAACCCATGCTGGTTATATTTAAGAGTTTCTCCGACACCGTGGGATCTCATGAAGATGCAGGGATGGCCTTGTTGTTTCAAAGTCTACCCTGTCCTTGTCAGCCACATTCTGAACCAGGAATTGCTTATTTGTTACTAGGATGGCCTACATAAATTGCTCGTTAGTTTATTGGCTGACACGTAGCAAAATAATGGTTAACATGTCGGTAGCCTGGTGTTGGCCTGCCTAATGCTCTCTGTTGTGTCTATAACATTGAAAAAGAATCTTCATACATTGGACATTGATTTGCTTGTGGGGCCATGCGCAAGTATTCCCCCAATTTCATTGTAACTTCTTCTACAATTGTTTGCTTGCCTTTTTTGAATTGTGGAGTACTTTGTTCAAGTTGAACTTTTACAAATCTAAAGAATGATCATTTATAATCGCCACACTCACCACTGTTGACCAAAACTGGTCAGACAGATGTCCATTGGACTTGTTTCTTGTTATTTTGATGCTTCACTTAGCTGATCAGGGGAGATCTTTTTTGTGCTTAAATAACAGTCGGGAAAAAACATTCCCATCAGAATTGTCTTCTCTAATGATTTCATTTTCATGCAGTTAAATTAAGTTTGGTAAGAGCCAGGTACCTTCTAACTTGTTGGGCGTGAAGTGTGCCTATTGTACCCTCTGATCATCATATTTAACGAGTTCACTTCATATGCTTTTATTGGTTGACAATGAAGACCATGCTTTCTTTGTTTGCTTCTGTATTTCTAATGTAATCTCATCGTGATTGCAGGAGTTCTTGTTGTATATGTAGCTTTTGCTGATAAAGATGTTAAATTGAGAGTGGAAAGGTTTGTGAGCAGTATTACAAACTCCATAGAAATAGTTTTGAGACGAAACGTGGAGGTTAGATTGATCCTCCTTCCGAATGGTGAGGATCTGATGAAGTATGATTCACCAGTTCCAAGTCAAATGGGAACAGATATGGACACTCAAAGAGAAAGGAAAGCATTTGTTGAAGGTTATGCTGACCAGGCATCATGTCAAGAGTTACCCAAAGTGTCCCAGAGATCCCTTAACAATGTAGATGACAAGTTAAAAGTGGGATTGCAAGATGATTCTAAAGACTGTCAGTTGGTGGATGGGATCGAAGGTTCATCAGAGTTCATGGTTGAAGAGACTAATGGTACAAATGAAAAGAGGCAGGAGGTTCCAATGCAGAGAATAGAGTCCATTATCAGAGAGCAGAGGTTAGAAACAGCCTGGTTGCAAACTGCAGATAAAGCAACCCCTGGCTCATTAATTTGTTGCAGACCTGAGAAGAATCAGGTCTTACCTCAAGATGGCATCTGTGACCAACATAAGATGGAATCAGTTAATTCTACAGATTTTCCTTCTCAGCATTGGGAGGATGAACTGAATCATGAACTTAAAGTCTTGAAGATTGCTGACGGAAAGGCATTGCAGAAGGACCAAGTTAATAAAAGTCACTATCCCATGTCCCCAAGCTTGTTGCATGGCAGCAGCTTCATGGCAAATTTCAACAAGGAGAGCCTGTAAGTTGATTTTCTTATTTCTTTTTCTTCAGTTACAAGGGAGCATAGAAAAAAAATAAACCGGTTCACAAAACGTGCTAAAGGAATTCCCACACAATTTGCAAGAACGATGTTATCCAGATGTGCAAGTCGATTTCTTATTAATTAGTTTCTCATTGTTCTCTATACTTGGGCAGAAATCAGCTCTCTAAATAAGTTCTGTTGACCATGTCTCCTTTGGAAGTTTAACTGGAGTTATACTTTCTGGCGCTAGTCTTATCAAATCAAGAAACTTAAGATTAGTTTGTTCAAGCTTTTATGGGACTTCTGGTTTTTTCTTCAAAGGTAAAAATTTTAAAAGGGTTTTCCTGATAATTAAAAATTGCTAAATTGTGCTGAAAAGTTTACAGGTAACTTGCACCATTGACCTTACATACTGGTTCTGATTCTTCAACAATTGAAGATGTTTTTCAAATTCGAGTTCATTTGGTTAAGTTACAGTTATCTCCCAAACGTTTGTTGATGATGACCTGCTGATAAAGGGGGGCCGTCTGTACATGCATGCTCCTGGCTAGGATCCACGCTCCTACCCACTCTGCATGATTACTGCTCCCTTTGACAATTCCAATGCATGAATAGTCTGATGTTTGGTTCCTTAAATATTGCCAATGAACTTTAAAGATATCCAGGGGTGAAAAAGAGAAAAGCTTTAGAAGACAGTAAATTAAAGGGTGCCCCACAGGCACTTGTAAAGCCTTATAAAATGTGCTTTAGAAATTTAAAAATTACTATTTGAAGTGAGTGATCTATCTAAATGTGTAATTCTTTCATTTTCTAAGTGTCTTGGAAAGTGTTATTTCCATTTTCAGCTAACCAAACTAGTGCTTTAGGGGCCTTATTAACAAGACATCAGAAAATAGCCATCTATTTGTCTTGTGAATAACTTCAAGGATCACAAATATCATTAAACACATTGTTTAGCTTATTAGTAGAGTGAATAGGGAAGTTTACAGAATGCTCGTTTCTGAATTAAGGCATACTCAACATGGTGCACTGCTGATTTTGCTATGCTTTCAGTTTACACTAGATCTGAACTTAGACATGTTTCCTAAATGCTGGCATTTCTGTAGGGTTTATGAGTCTGGTTCAGGAAATGAAGGTTGTGGCAGGATGCTCTGCTGGAATAGCGATAGATCTCAGAGAAGGGGAAAGGTGAGCTCTTGGATTTATTTATATGCTTTGCATACAGACAGGTATTTGCAATAATCTGATGACGCATCTGAATAACATTATGCAGCTCAAAAGGACTGTCATGCGCTCACGCAGAAATGGAGGTTTCTCATTCTTCAGTGCATGCATGAAGGCAAATTCAGAAAGTAAATTAAGAAGACCAAATGATGAGTCGCATCAAATTTAAGTTGCCTTTTTCCCTTTTCCCGTAGTTATCATTGGTGTATTTAGGCATTGCCGCTTTTTATATGTGGATATTGTTTTAAAAGTCAGGCCATTTTTGCTTCAATAGAAAATTATTTGAAGCTCACTGTTGGTTACGGGAGAAACAATTAACAAAGATTTTGCTGGAGCCTCAATCTAACGAGGGTGATTTTCTGAAAGAGAGCATAAGCATATAAGACTACAAGATTTAAGTTTTTAACAATAGGGGTGACTAAAGATGTCACATCTGCTGCTGGCATATCATGTAAGTTATTCCCTGCAAGTGTCAATGTCGAAATATGTTTCCACATTCAAAGATTTGCGTTTTTTCCCATGAAACCAAGATACCTAAAATTGAGGAGGGACTCCCCCGTGTAACATTTCCCTCCCATGTTTATTCACCATTATTCGGCTCATCAAACCATTCAAGCCCATCAAGTTGCATCAAGCTCAAGTGTCGCTACCAAAGGCACTCTTGAGCTGCTGTCCCGCCACTTGGAACTTCTTGCTGCAAGAATAACATCATTTAAAATTGAGGAGCTCCATTTTGATTTTGGATAAATCGTCAAACAGCTCAGTCTGAAGTTTCTATGGTGATGGCTCTCCGACGTCAATGTTCAATATTCTCTCAGCTAGTAACAGATCATCAGGAGTCGTGACCTGAAAGGCAATAACTACTATGTTCATAGGCAAGCAGATAAGAGTAACAAGTATCTAACCACTGTTGGGGGAAAAAAAAAAGTATCCAAGCAAGAATTCAATACTTCAGGCATTTCAAAGCATGGTTTAACTAATGCTGGTTTTTAAATTTTCACCTTGATGTTGGTGTAAGATCCTTCAGTGACATATACAGGATGCCTGAGGTGCTCCACGATAGATACATCATCAGTCACTTCAAGGCCTTCTCTGTAATTTATGGCATCCCATTCAATGTAATGTCAATAGTCATAATTCAAAAGTTATGGCATCAAGTAAGCTCCAAAAGAGTTCCGTCACCAATACAAAATCCACTACAATATGCCCGCGCATAAGCATATGCTTCCATTTCACACTCATAAGGTCGCACAATTACCCACGTGAAACTGCTCACTGAAAGTCAGTTCCCGCCTACAAGCACATGCCCACCTAGCTAAGCATTACTCAGATTCAGTGTGCCACTGAACTTAAGGTTGGTCAGATACTGAAACCCACTTAAAGGAGTACCCTCGAGTGACCTTCAGATCTGTCTCCACTCATGCATCAGTTCCCAGTCTCCACATTCCTCAATGTGGGACTTGGATTTGTTTAAAACCTACCTACCATCCTTAAACCAGTACTTAGAAGGTTACATGTACAATATGGTTGTTCAGAGCCAAGGGCCAACCAGGTTAGCTGGCACCTTCTCAAGCCATCAGTGATATAGGCGTTTCTAATTGGAGTTTACAATTAGCTCCAAATCTTCTGCGATAATAGCCACCAAATAAGATTTTAGAGGTTTGTTAGGATTGTCCATTGCCCAATCATTAATCCAAACTTCCCATTTTGTCCTTCAGAGATTTGCCAGGTTACAACAGCTACCAGATTATCTCAATCACGCCAGCCTGTAAGTTGCTCACCATCGGCCACTGTATAAGCAATTGGTATTGAGGACTTTCTTCAACTGATTTTACAGTCTAATTTTGAACCTCAGCTCCTTCTACAGCAGTTTCCTTGGGATAAAGGACCTAGACGATATGCAGGAAGTCTGCCATTGAAGTCTATAGTCTATGTCACCATAATATAGTTACCTCTATTTTGAGCAGGTTAAACCTCACTTCAGGCTTGAAACCTAAAATTTTTAACATGCCAAGCAGAGATAAGCACAGTGCAAAATTCTGCACCAGAATCACTCCCTTATGCCTTCAGAACAGCTGCTAATAAGACACTATTATTATGTTGCCTCTGTTAAAAGGTTATCCTACCCAATCATCCATAGCCCAATAATGCAGCATTTCAAACTTTCAGATATTTAAGGCAGTGCCAACACTGAAACAAGTGTAATAACCAAAAATAAAAATAATGATAAAAACAGACTTATTTTGCTCTCAGGGATTGGGATATAAACAACAAAAACAAAGGGAGTTCATATAATATGATTCTCTGCCCAACAGTATGAAATAAAAATGCAGAAAGGGCACACTCAGTACCTATTGACTAGTTCAAAGCCTCTCTTAAGCAGCGAAGGCTTGATCACCTGTAACAAATTAAGAGAGCTGGTCACAAGTGGTCCACAAATTCAAGTGCTTACCTCCTTGAAAACAAACCTGAGGTGTTTGCATCTCCCAAAGTGTTTTTCGATCCAGAGTTCTCACAACAAATGATTCACTATTTGCCTGTAAAGGATCGATGTAATTCCACCATTCAGTACATGAACTGGCAGAACCAATTATGTTCACACCTCATGTCTACTTTTTGGCAATTAAAAGAAAAAGTATTTTGTTGAAAATGAAAAATGTAATTCGTCAGAAATGTACATACTGAACACGTAAAGGCCACCACAATGTCATTAATTGCAGAAACAGGCAGCATTAACGGTGCTGCCAATTCTTAAAACCGAGGTTCATCCCGACATATAAAATTGATGCTTATCATGATGCAGTTGTAGGACAAAGAGGTCAACATGTATTGACGCGTAAGGCTGTGTACGCGCATTCATGCAGAGTTGCACTAGACAATAAAACAACTTCCCATAAGTGACCAAATATATATTCAGAGATTTATAAGCCAAAACCAGCTCGGCAGCCAATAAAGATATATATGACGAATACCCAATAAGAGATGTTCCAATGTAATCTATCAACTGGAATACAAGAAGCAGCAACAGATGCAATGAATTTGATGAGGAAAAGACATGGAGAAAGAGTTCAGGCTCAGAGAAAAGGCATCAATTGAAAGCAGCAAAAGGTAAAACAAAACCTGTACAGGCTACTAGCTGCATTAACAATTAAAACTACCAGCAGAACAAGTTGTCCAAGAAAGATTAAGTTATAGAATAGAAACACCAAGAGATTAGTAGGAAATTGTGCAAAGAAAGGAATACAAGAGGTAAAGATAACATTCAATTACATGAACTCAGAAGAACTCACCTCTTTGATGGTAGCTTTAACAGGAACCCCAAGAACAGCAGCCCCATTTTCCCAGCCATCTTTAAGTACCTATAAACAAAATCAACTTAATATAAATACCAATACTCACATTGTAATGCAAATATATTTGAAGGAACTGCACAGAATGAGGAGAAAATATGGATGGAAAAAGGCCAACTGTTGATGCAATGTCAAATAGAATTCAATGTGAACAAGAAAGACATGAAGGAGCTTTGCACATATTCATCTAACCACTTCAAAAACAAAAACAGCACGTCCTACACAAGAAACTCTCAGAATGTAACTGGGCTTTCATTAAAAGGTGAAAAACACTTAAGACCTATGGGTTCAACATCAACAATTAACATAATTTAGCCAGCCCAACTCACAACAGCTTTCTTAGAATGTCCAGGTCCACGCTTATTCTTTCAGATAAGTAAGCTATTAACTTTTCAAATGATGGTTGAAATGAAACTTCTTACATCAAATCTTATATAAAGAACAGATAATGTATTCACACAAGGCTGAATTACTTCTCTAGGATCACAATACACCATTGCAGATACAATTGGGAAAAAACAGATCTATTAGTACATAATGAAGGAAAATTCACATACACTGGTGGTGACTTCTACAAAACAACGTCAGTGAAAATGCTCCAAGCTCAGACGCGCATGCGTACCCTAGCAATCCCATATAATAGTGCTGGACCAACTTAGGTTGGATATAACCCTATATATATTACAAATCCTTTTATTTTTTAAGGATATTCTATTTTTAGGATCTAGCCAGCTGAGTAAGCTTCTGGCTAAGTGATGTAAGTCAGGTTACAGCTGCACTGCTTTCTCTTATGCAGTTTTTGCCATATAAATTGTACTAATCCTTAGGTCAGACTATGCAAGTGAAGCCCCAACCAGACCAGACAAGGCTGAAGCACATACGTCAGTCAAGTCTATGCAACAGGTACTGTTGATGCAATCTCAGTTACAGTCTCCTCTATGGCAGATTAAAGGCAGAGGGGAGCTTGACTACAAGACCCACCCCTCGAGCATTCATCACAGAGGAATAGGAGGCTTCAACAAAACTGTTTAAAAACAAGGACTTTCTTCTTTGTATCAAGAGCTTGTTGAACAAATAAATAGAATTTTAATCTTACTTTCTAAGGAGAGAGAAAGGTTTGAAAGCCTGGTTGCATGATCACAAAGAGCTGCAGTTTGGCGCACTACAAGGACAAGCAAAGGAAAAGGAGCAGTTTGGTCGTTCTTTCCCCTTCTGGAAAGAGTAATAGACCAGATGCACATTTTCTCATACATCTTCTGGATAAGAAAGTTCATAACATATCGACCTCACGAAAATAGATATCTATGTCAGCTTCCGCACAATGATGAACTGACAAAATCAACCCCAATTGTCTCCCATGAGAGTATCATGCACCCCTTAAGTCAGCAAAAATACTCGGTAAAGAAAACTGCTGAATGCAATCGGACCTTTTCTATGTCTCCACGTGATACAAGAGGTCTTGCTGAATCATGAATGCAGACAAGCTCAGACCCACTATCAACTGCCTGAAGGTAAACATTCCACACAAATGGAAGTTAATAAACCATCATCTCTAGGAAATAACATAAAAGCTTGTTCAACCTTAAATAGTACCTTCACATCCTTCACAGAATTACAAGTATATTCCAATCAAATATAAATTTCCTTTGATACATGGTCACTAGAAAAATAAGCTGATGCATGACAATGTTTGAATCAGCAACTACGAACATTCAGACTTTCTTGTAAACAAAGGGCAGAAGATTTGCAGTCTCATAACAACTGAATCAAACATGATGCATCAGATTTTAGCCTTATGAAATACAAAAATAAAGCAATGCATATGAAATTACAATGCTATCACAAATGGACATGAGGAGGGACATCGAAATTCTTTGTGGACTCATTTTCTTTCGTTCTTTCACCAAAAAATGTGGACAATACTTTTAATGGTAAAATGACTAAAGTGTCAACAGACATGTGTGACTGAGAAACTATACATGTATCCAATGCATTGACATGATATAAAATGTGCAAGTTCTTTCATTATTCTCATGTGAAGCTTGGCAACGCATGAATTAGTTTCTTTAGCTTTTCCTCTTCCTTTTACAACAGGAAGTAAAACATTTCCTACTCACCCTAGCTGAACTAGTAAGTAGAACGTTTAACATGACACTAGCTTTTCCACCTTCCTAAAGCAAAAGTTTCAGAATCTACCCTTGCTACGCCTGCACTGGCTGTTGCCACTAGGGCTCTTTGTTAATATGTTGGCAAAGTGCAGTTCTATTGTGTAGAAATATAAGAGCTGAAGAAAGAATCAAAATTACAATGCATGCAAAGAAGAGACAAAGGAAACAAAAATACTAAATGAAGTGCTGGCAACAGCAAGGAACTCCAATGTCCGATGACAACTAGGGTTGGAACAACCACATCAGAAGTTCTGCAAGGTTAATTTAGTAAGTTGATCCTACACAGTGTGATTGTCAACTCAATCAAAAGGAAAACATTGGCAGCCTTCCATTACAAAACGCGAACAGCATAATAATTGAAGCAAATCTTAAGCCTTTATTGACAAGAAAGCACTATTGCACCTGAAGGCCACTGTACACCGAATCCTGTCTCTCCTTCCCAGGCAGCGTAAATTTAAGATCCACTTGAATCTCCTCTTTGGTGTCTGAAACAAAGGAACAAATTGGTTTGCATATTCTCATGAGCACAAAGAAGGAAACAGTGTGCCTTAAATGAGGCAGAACAAACGTCAAACCAGAAAATAAAAGTAGAGCCCACCAAGCAAACAGACTCAAAGATAAATAAAAAAAAACAGTTGGAGAGGAAGGTGTGAGCCACGGTACCTTCAAATATGTCTTTGTACGATGGATCACAAACTACAATAATTTCCTTCACCTCTCTCATCTGTGAAAATGTATAAAAGCTGCAAGAGAGAAGCCACGATCTCAATCTCGACTTCATGGAGACATGAAGAGAAAAAAGAAAAACGAGGACATTTAGGAGCCAACAAGCACTCAAGGTCCAGTAGTTATTATGTTGCTTAATGTGCCAACCGAGCTCCAAGTGCACCGTCAATATGAAACTAAGTTTTGGAGAACCATGGTTAGAAAAGAAACTAGAATTCCGATATATTCCTAACTACTATAAGCACTATAAGTAACTCTGCCGATGGACATAGATAAGTTGTGTTAGCTCATCCAAGGAACTGATAAGCATAATCAGTGCTGCCATAGAAGGATGCTCTGATCAGGAATGGCAAGGATCAGCTTCCCACAAGAATGCTCTACCAAGTTCAACTTATTGCTATTTGGTCCAAATGAAGATAAAGGGTTCTCTCAGAAAAGGCAAGGGGTGATTGCACTTTGTAGGTTCTTAAGAATAGCAGCCCTACAATGTGAGCAAGTTTCCTTTACCTGTACAAAGCAATTGGCTGGCCAAGAAGTGGAAGATACTGCTTTGGCATGCTCGCCTATTCTAATAAACAGAAGAAAATCATCATCTGGAAGATGAAACACAGAGAACTAGAAGCAATAAAAAGGTAGGCACCAAATATTGTTAGGATGTTGCTAGACAAATACCAGCAGTACGAATGCAAACATGCCATGATAGAATGACTCGTGAAAGATAGTAATGCATGGGCCCAATACCGACATGTGCGACCTTTCCATGTGACATTAGGCAGCTTACAGGAATAGGAGGTCAAAAGGAACACATTTTCCACAGCATAAAAGGCACCGAGCAGAAATATAAAGCAAGTCATCCTAGCATCAAAACAGTGGAAAGTTTGTTGGTTTTACGCGAAAGTTAAGGTTTCAGGAAACAAAGGGGAAAGACTAGACTCTCGAGGATGATGTCATTGGATTGGAGCAATAAATGAAGGAACTTGGGAGGGAGAAGGATGTGTTCGAATTGGAAAAGGTAGGTGAAGAAGGAGGGGACTTACGCCCATCCTCTTGCCCTTCCCTCCAGCCAAAAGAACGACCGAGACGCTCCCCTCCCTCACAACCGTGACGCTCTGCGCAAACGCAAAAATGTCAATGTTGTTGTCAGAACGATTCCACTGGCTTTGAACGAGAGGCACGTGATTGTATTCACTTACGTTGTCATCTTTACCAGAGCAATGAACTCTCACGCTGGAGGCAGCAATTTTAGCCGTTCGTCGGGGATGAATGGCAAGAGCTGAGGTAAGAAGTAAAAGCAAGAGGGATTACCGGACGGAGAGAGAGAGAGAGAGAGAGAGAGAGAGAGAGGGGAGGAGGAAGCTTTTGCCTTGGGCAGAGCGTCGGAGAAGGAGAGGCTGCCAGCGAAACTGGGTTCTGCCGCAGCTGGAATTGCTGGTTGAAGGAGGCCAGAGGGTCAAAGAGGAAAAGCCTCCGACCAGTGCTTGAGACATCATGTCACCGCACGCACCGTCGCTGTCTCTCTCGGACCTCTCACCTCTCTTCTCTACCCTCAAACCAGATGAATGTTGGAAGTAGGCGTGTGTGGGAGTGTGTGAGCGAGAGAGAGGGAGAAGTTCTATCGATCGTGATTGATTCCCCACGGAAGATGTGCTGACGAAATTTCTACGTCCACGTCCCTCGTTCGTGTGTAATTTGCCTTCTTTAGCTAACCCAACGGCAACTACCCTACTTACACTCTAATTTTCTTGGCTGGCCAAACTTAATCAGAAAAATATGCAGCTTTAGCTAACTAAGTTCGTCACTTCATTGATTATCTACACTTCTATAGCAATGGATCTCAAATTTCTTTTTATTCCCTCTATAGCCCCAATGAATTTTTCTAAATTAATTTTAATCCATGAACAAAAGTGTATGCAAAATTTGAATCATTCCTATCCAAGATAAATTCAATTCCTGAAATATTTTCTCTTTCTATATATAAATAAATGATTTTTTTCTTCTACTATAAGAAAAATTTCAAATAAAATCATGAAGTAGAATCATTTTTTGAAAAATTAGCTCAGGGTGAATACTTTTTCAAATAAGGATTTGAATGGGTTATATTGTATAAAAAATGGGCTGATCTCATTAACTGGCAATTTTGTCTAATAATTATAATTAGATAAAAAAATGAATACAATCTCAAATTATGGGTTCTTCTTTCTTCTCTCCTTCCTCTCCCTCTACTTTCCCACTACTCAAGCAAATCTCTCCCCCAACTCCTTGCCCGTTTCCCACGAGCTTCAAGTTCATCGTTGGTGAGCTTCAACTCTTGACGCTTGATAGATATAGGGAAACTTCTCCCAAGTTAGATGAGATCTATCTAGGGATATTTCGTGACGCTTGCTTTATCTCCTTTCAATATCTGTTGTGGCCAGTCATATATGAAGCAGACTTCTTCGAGAAACACAAGTAGGAATAGTTTTCTGTTTCTTCTTAGGGCCAGTAATATGATTCTCGGTTAGGAGTTTTTTTTTTTTTTTTTTGATCTGACTCGGTTAGGAGTTTGCGCTGTGTCCTATATGGCAGTTCTCTGTCGTATTGTTATGTGGAGCTTTCCCTTGCAGAGTAATGAAGTTTCCACAAGTTAAAGATCATATAAAATAGCTTCCTAAACATTTAGAGTTTCCCTTGCGGAGTTGCGAGACTTATGTGATGATCGATTATGCAGGTTAGAAGGAACTTGTGCTGTGTGGTTGGCATGTAATCATTGGTGATGAGAACTCTTGCGGAGTCGTCGTCGGACTCTTGCGAATAACAAGATAAGTTGAAGCCGACCTTGAACATAACAGCAGGAAAGAAGATTTTGATTTTATTGAGTGGACTGATGATTGTCGCAATCCTTTTTTCAGATGCAGTATGAGAAGGAACGGGTTTAGAAGTAATGCGCAAAAGTGAGCCGACGACCCTCAATTGGAGAGTCCTTACCTTGCACAACGTTGAATTCATTTTAGATTTGATTTAGCATATAATATTATATGCAAAGATGGAAGTCACCATTAACTTATTGGGATTGGTTAGAAATTAAGTGAGATATAAGATATTGTCTCACGTTCTACAAGATATAAGATATTGTCTCACGTTCTACACAACTAGACATTATTTAGGATTAGGGGCTTGATTATATTAATAGTCTAATTAGCACCCTTTCAGTACCTCTAACTTAGTTGGTATGTTTATCTAAGTGATCAAACATTCTTTGTCACCAATTATGAGTCCTAAAGGTCATTCGATATCGGCTAGGTGGATTGGTTTTTATGAGTTTATTATGATCTCAAGGCTTATCTTAACTGTTCTAAAAAGAGAACAAATTATATGTTGAAAGTGTAGGAAGTAAACACCCATGTATTGAAAAGGCTTAAATTAAAGTACGAGAAAGAAAACTCAATACTGATGAAATAAAGAATGTACAAGGCTTTGTTCTGAGCCTTGGGACATAATTTCCCAAAACCTTGATTCGATACCAAGTCGGGCAATTTTGTCCAAAAATTGTTAACATGGAAGTTGATCATCTTACGTGACATAATTAGCGTTGACCTGGATAATTTTAATAATATTTTAACATATTTGATTTTTTTTATTTATATTTATATTTCCTTTTCTTATTCTTTTTCATTCTTTACTTTTTTTTTTTATTGTTAAGGGTTGGAGGGGGTTGCTGGCCATCGGTCAAGGCCCAAAGAACCCTCGCCGATAACTAGGTGAGGGTCATGACCCTTGCCCAATGGTCGGTTAGGGTTCGCCGCCCTCGCTTAAATTTAAATGAGGGTTGCAGCCCTTGTTGGTCGTGTGCGAGGGCATTGAGCCATCGCCTAGCTCTAACTGAGGGCTATGAGCCCTCATCGCCCATTGGGGGAGGGCTCGTGGCCTCACCTAGCTGTGAGTGAGGGTTGCGAGCCCTTGCGCAACGGCTGGTGAGGGCCATGACTGTTGCTAGTAGTTGGCGAGGCCTAGTAACCTCTGCCAACTGCTAAGTGAGGGTTCCATTGGTGAGGGTTGGCAAGCCTCCTACCAACCCTTAACAATAAAAAAAGGAAAAAAAAAAGTAAAGAAGAAGAAAAAGAAAGAAGAGAAAAGAAATAGAGTAAATAAATATAAAAAAATTCAAAATTATTATTAAAAATTCTCCACGCTAGCATCAGTTATGTCACATAGGACGATCCGTGTCCGCATTAGCGATTTCCAAGCATAATTGGTTGGAGGGATTCAATTGACAAAATATAAAAATATTTAAGATTTAAATGACACAATAAAAATGTTTAGGATTTAATCGACAAAAGTGCAATAGCTTAAGCATTTTTGGACAATTTTCACGGTTTTAGGGTTTAGGATCTAAGGCTTTAGGGTTTCGGTTTAAAAATTTTAGGTTTAGGGTTTTAGGGGTTCAGGGGTTTAGGATTTAAGGGCTTAAAAATTTCAGTTTAAAAGTTCTAGCTTTAGGATTTTAGGGGTTTAGAGCTTTAGGATTTCGGGTTTACTAGTTTATGATTTTGGGCCTAGGTTTGGGGTAAGGTTTAGGGTTCGGGTCTGCGGTATGTTCTTTGGAGTAGGACGTCGGGTGTGCCTCTGGCAGAACCCGGCCATAGTGGAGCCCAAGATCCCCATTGCATTGCCCGGGATCTCTCCAACTTCCTCATCCTCTGTCGTAACTGCATCCATTCCCCTGCCCTTAGGTTGGTTTTAGATCTTTTAAAGAGACGTTTTTTTTTTCCTTTTTTTAACTCTCTTTTTTTTAGCCCACTGTTTGCTTTGTTGCTGTTTCTGAAAGCAACTTTTCCTTTCCTTTTTGTCACTATTGTATCGGTTTATGTTGAAATTTGTTCTTTCTCCATTGTACATGTTTGTTTGTTTTTTTTTTTTCTTTAAATATATATCGGTATCACTTTACTCCTATTCTAATACTCACTTTCAGTCTTTTGCCCCGTCTCTTGTCTTAACATTGATGTATCAACTATGGGCAACTCTAGATTAGATACATGGGATGCAACAATGAAGAAACACGAAGGATAACCGGAATGTTGGTTTTCCGATTTACAAAGGGCCAATATAAACTTAGAAAGAGAAGCAGATGCCCCTCGTTGTGGAAACACTGTAATGCTTCCCAAGAAATTATTACTGTGTTCCCAAAATTTGCTTGTAGATTAAAGATTTGTTCCTATCGCTTCTAGATTTACGGATGCTACATGATAGACGGACAATTTAGCAGTACTAATTGATCACAACATTTGGAAATCAAGCATTTACGCCGTGCTTTAGTGCATTGAAGCTACATGTTAGTATTTTATAGGCCTAATATCCTTAAAAAAAAAAACCCTAGTTTTAATGGCGGTCCTAATTCTACCCTAATTTTTTTTATCTTATAAAAAACCTCTAACTTAAGCCTAGTACAAATTTTACCCTAATTTTTTTATCTCATAAAAAGCCATCAACTTTTTTCTAAATCCCATATCTACCCGGTTAACTCTCTGTCCAAAATCACCTTTAGTGATCCTAAGTGACATTTCCATGTTGTTGTTCTAAGAAGATGTCTTTTAGAGTTGAATTCTCATGTTAGCCCAAACGATATATTCTTGAAAGTTAATACATTGAAAAACCCTAAACTAGTACATCTGTGACAAATTTACCCAAAACTAATGTTTTGACCACAAAAAATCCTAAACTGATACACCTTTGACAAATTTACCCCAAACTGATACACTTGTGACAAATTTACTCTCTATTAATTTATATTAAATTTTACTGTCAAATTATTAAATTGAATGACACATACCAGTTTGGGATTTTACTTTCCGTTTATCACAATTATATAATTTTTTATGATTTGCTATGATATTAATATAATTTAATGGAGACCACCGGCCGTGGTGGCTCCGCTGGATAAGAACTTCGTTGATCCTTCCCCAAAGGTGAGGGGTTCGAAACCTAGTGGAGGCATTTGGTGTCTTAAGTGTGGCGCCGGGATGGTGGGTCCTCCGCTAGCCACTCCAAGGTTTACCCGCCAGCCACCTACAGGTACCATGTACGGGGTTCCTTGGGTTTCAAAGAAAAAAAAAAAAAATATATATATATATATATATATATATATATAAAAAATTTAATGGAGGGTATATTTATCACAAATGTACAAATTTGAGATTTTTGACAGTTGAATAAAATAGTTTGGGATAAATTTGTTACAAGTATATCAATTTGAGGTTTTTTATGGTCAATTGTGATAAATTTATCACGAGATGTATCGGTTGAGGTTTTTCTTGATTAAAAATATAATTTAGGGTAAATTTATCACACGTGTATCAATTTGGGATTTTTTTAGGATATTAACCCTATTCTTGATTATGAATTTGCGTAAAAACTGGAGCAGTTAAAGTTGGCTTACTTTAGTTACTCAAGAGAGTTCTCATTCCATCTCGTTGTGTATCTTTGATTTTAAGCTTAGTCTTTAATCTCCCGAGTCTTCCATCTCCTGCGGTGGGACATAGTCTTAAATTGGTTTTTAAATAAAAGTTTTGATTTTTTATGAGACAAAAGACTTTTAGGATAGAATTTAAACCGGATATAGAGATGATGGTTTTTTTATGAAACAAAATAAAATTTAAGATATAATTAGGACTGCACCTACAATTGATTTTTTTATGTATTAAGCCAAATTATCGATAAAATTGAGGTGCTTATTTTTCCTTCTTTATTGCATTACCGTCAATGTAACCAATTTATCACTTCTGTTTAACCTAAAGTGAAAGACCGCAAATGGTTAAAAGCCAGTCTTTTTCCAGAACTAGTAAGACACTTGTACCATGATCTAACACTATGATCCCTAAATCACACCCTAATATCCCTGAAACACATTAAGTGCTGTGATTACATACACGATCATTGTAATTAAGCAGGCATTGGTAATCACTGACAAACTTCAAAGGTTAAAAAAGAAACATAAGATCCACCCGTACAGTAGAGTTAACCAATGTGTTGCAAATAATATTTAAGAAAAGAACCCTCCGTGAGACGAAAGGAAGTCCATAATGATCTTCTGACACAATCCCATCAATAAAATGAGAATGAAAGGATAAAATTCATGGTTGTTGAAGCATTAGGTTGACAAGGAATCTCAAGATTCTTCTAGATACAGAGAAGGTGGTTCACATTGTACAATACAATGGTCAGATCACTGCCTATGTCTCTTCTTAGACACAGTTTTCACCAGACCCTTCGCAATCTTCCAAAACCAAAATAGGTTCATGATTGCCAAAACAGGAGGCACCAAAAGCAAACTGTAGAAACCCAAGTCAAAAATCTCTTTCACCTGAAACAGAAGAGGTGAAAAAGATGACGCCTGTTTTGTATCTTGAATCAAAATTATGGCAGCTCAGGGAGTGAAATCATCACCATAACAGCATAAACCATCTAAGGTGACTAGACTCACTCTCCTATTTCCAGTGATTGTTTCCTTTCCAAACAAATGAATAAATAAAAGAATGACATTATTACATACATCAGTATCAGTGACGCATGCTGAGAAGTTAAAAGAAACAGGAAAAAAAAAAAGAAGAAAAATTTATAGACACAACGAAGCAGAAGAAAACTCAAAGCAAAAGGCACCCATGATTTTCTATAGAGACTTCCACCATAAGCAACCCCAACTCTGTTATTAAAAATCACAACACATTCAACTGTTGGTATTATGGTCAATTTTTATCATCAAAGAAGTCACTAAAATCCTATTGCTAAGAAACAACTCACCTGGTCAAAATGGATAAGCATGTGGGTGAAAAAGAAGATGAAGAGAAGAATCCTTGCAAACTGCAGACATCAAATAGTTGCATGATCAAACTATATGTGAAAGCGTTTGAACAAACATGTCATCTCGAGTCAGATGGAAATGCTAGGCGTCATCCAATAACCTCAATCAAGTACTAAAGACATAAATTTTCAGCCGTAATCATAACTTAATGCATTCGTCTCAAAGCTAATGCAGATTGCAGCTCAACTGATAAACTTCAGTTTACAATTAATTTTTGATTAATTGAAACCCAAGTAAAACTAAAGGCTGAACAGGCTCATCCAACCGATCTAGTATTTATTTTCGCACTTAAAAACATACAGATTTAGTATATTCATAATGGAGTCATCCACTTCATTATCCTCCTTTTGATGAACATCACAGACAATTCTTTATACATGGTATATCTCTAAAAAACATCCATACCAACTATTTCGAGCAAAGTGGCTTCTTTATGATTTTGTGTGGGTTTGGTTTTCTTTTTCTTTTTTTTTCTTGGGGGGGGTTGGGGAGGGATGATGAATACATAAATAAAAAATCCCAAACATCCAATGTGAACCTTGTACACCCAAACAGAAAAAGCAACTGCGTCTGAAGCTTATAGTGAAGTCCAGTCCAGAAGATATGAATAGATGGTAAACACCCTAAACCCAAATCCTTTCTTTTGACCAAAAACAAAACAATTCCAAATCCGTTCTGCTCAGTATCTAGTTGCCAGGGATAGCACATGTCTAATGATGCCTTTTGGTTCCTCATTTAGTATGGTTGTACTTATATATAATTAACAATGCAGAAATTCCTTGAGAAGATTAAGATTCGATCTATCAAAATGTTGGGGCAGAAGGGGTGAAGAAAACCGGCTTTAGATAGAACTATTCCATATTTGAAACTTTGGCAGAAATCAAGAAATTGGCCTCTTCTTCAAGAGCCATTGTAGCTTCAAAAAAGTTAACTTCAAATCCTTCTTAATTTCTAGTGAATTAGTAGTAACTTGTACGCCAAAAAGACAATGCCTGAAAATAAACCAAAAGATGAATCCGTGATTCTTTTGTTTCATCCTGCTGCAACCAAATAGTTTAACTTCTGCGCTTAAATTCCACATACTACCAAGCAGATTCTGATAGAATGTTCAGCTAGTATTCAGATCTCAGTTGTATGTTTACTCTAATATGTATTATAAAAAAGACCAAATAGTCAACTATATCTAAACTACATTTAAACTGCAGTATAAAGGCAAACAAAGTGTGAAATAAGGGAGTCCACATTGGCCTGGAATATAGTTGTCTGAAATTCGGCCTTTTTCTACTATTGTTCAAATTTAAGCAAACTAGAAAGGTAACAGTTGTACTGACCAAAAAAAGAAAAAAAGAAAAAGAAAGGTAACAGTTGTAAGTAAATCAAAGTAATAGAAGCCGGACAGTACCAACCACCCCAGGAACAGAAAGATGCCATTGCAGATGTATAGATTAGAACTCTTCTGACCATAAATGTCCAAGTACCTGAATAGATTCCTTATTAAGCCAGCATTTGTTGACAATACTAAAAGAGGAATGGATTGTTTAGTCCAAGAAATGAGGTATGATGAAGTAGTTTCGAGAGTCACTAACCATCTTAGATTGACAAATGGCGTTGTGCTCTCTGAAAACAAAACCATTAGTATGTATATTTGGCCTTGACCACTTACAAGGGAAAGAAAGATGGAAAACATGGATAACCCATGGTGTAGAACCTGAGAAGAACTGTCGCGTCAATACTTCACATAAAATAAAGAAACTCCCAAAGAGCAAGAGTAGTTCCACAACACTATTAAAGCAGGTACAACATCTATAACCATCCAGCTAACCCCAATTCAACAACTTTGCCAACAATCAAAAATTTTAAGTCATGGGGAGAGGGAGAGGGAGATACATGCTACATAGAGATGAGGATAGAAACAGAAGGATCAACCCTAAGTGCTCCCCTTCAATATTCATATAATGAAGGTAACTTTTACACAGACAGCAATAGCCCTGGACTTACAACCCTCAGTTATTTTACAGCATATCAAATGATGTACTTAAACTTTGACAAACACTACTCGACTTAAAAAATAAAGCTCTCATGACATATACTCTTTCTTTAGCTGTACCAAATTCAGACACCAAGAGTCAAGGCTGATGGAGGAAGTGTTACTGCAAGCTAACGAATCATGATATTTGTGTCAGTGTACTTACATATTCCCAACCACCTAAAGCTGGAAAATGCCACACAATCATTGCCAAGTCTGACAGAAAATAACCTATAGAGACCTGTGAAGTGCCAGAAAAGAAGCATGAGTACATAAAGAGCCTTCTAGGATAGTCTTACATTGTCATCTACATGGGTTCTCTTCACATGTCCTAAGTGTATTAACTCGTGCCATACATATCGGTTCAAGCTCAGTCATGCACACATTGCAAACGAATGATCGAGCTGCCTTTTGTGTGCATTTACATGTTTACAGACATGCAATTGAAAGCAAAGGGTACACCAAAAAAATATACACACACAAAAAAAGCAATAAGAATAGGGAGGGGCAAAGAAGCAAGAGTAGAGGAGCTAAATCATGGTAGGTCACCTAGGGAAGTATGGAGTAACAGACTTTACTGGACGGTTTGCTGCTGCCAGGGACGTGAAATTTCCACAAGACAGGCATAGTGCATGTGTGAATCAACATATTTCTGAATTTTTCACTTAATAATTTAGATACTTACAATTTGATTAATTTATATGATAACATATCATTACTAGTCTAATCAGGTCACTCAGAGACGGAAGAGAGAGAAAGCGTGTCAGCTGCCACTAACATCTACAGTTTAAGTTGGACATAATCCTGTAGCAGCACCAATCTGCTCATTGCCTTGGCCCTTTCCTGAACTAGTAAGTCGCAACCTCCCTCTTGCCCAAAAATGGGATGAATAGAAAAGTCAAGTTTCCTTTTTATTTAAGAGATGACACCCATTAGTCTCTTCTTCTTCTTCTTTTTTTTTTTTTTTCTTTTTTTCAATAAACTCGTGTATGACATCTGACATTAAAAAATTCAGTATTGACCTCTTTTGTAAAAAATAAAATACTATATATGGTGCTATGGTTCACTGATGCATTTCAAACGCTGGTGGACATTGATTTGAGTAAAATATGTTAACCCTGCAAAGGGTTATTGGAAGCTTTCATATGAGAACTCAGTGGACCTCTCTTTTACCGATCCAAGGAAAAGATAAAAAAAGAACTCTGTGGTCTTCTATTATTAATTTATAAAAAATTAAAAAAGGAAGCCAATAATGGCAATCATAATTCTTTGAAATGGGTAGAAGAAGATTTTAAAAGCACGTGGATTTAACACCATTGTTTAAATCATTCTTATTACAACTTCCCGAAGCGAGCTCTGTTTCAATCATCATTTCGTAGTCAACATCAACGTGGAATTTCTCCCAATCTCCACAATGCTGATTCCCCATACCAACACCCTCACTTGTAATGGAGCGGCATTAGATATTATTGGAAATACATCCACCAGAATGGTGTTTGCACGTACTCGCATGCAAATTCATTTTGTTGCAGTCTTTCATGCAGAAAGATGCATACTACGACACAATAATATCTTTTGAGGGAAGATGAAAAATAGGAGCAAATCAAATAATTACCTATGTCTTCATTTCCAATATCAGCTATCAATAAGTTCCTTGAGCAATAAATCTATAGATAGATCCTGCATTTGGCCGAACTAACTGAAGTAGCCTACATGGATCCATTTACACCATATCAAAATATCTTCTAATGCATATGGACAAGAAAGAGATACCGTCATAGCTACAATCAGGCCGGGAGGAGGAATCGAGAAAAGGGTTCAATTAACCCATTGTCACCTTGTCTTATGAATAAGTTATGTTAATTGACCAAGCACAATGAGGTCTATTTAACTTGAATAATAAGTTCACTCTCTAAATAGACTTCTTCCAAAGGAAAAGTAATGAACCTTTTTTAGCACTTATACCAGACTTATGTGCTGCTTCATCAATGATATTCCCCTCAAAGCATTTGGCAAGCTTTATTAACCAAAACTAGTTTCATATGGTAATCACCAATAAGCAGCGGTATACTCCAATAGCACTTCAGTGCATTCTATTTCTAACATTTCCACAATGATGTATGAGAAAGATATTATTACTAAAAAGATTGTTACAATGGTAGAATATGTCTCAGGCAAGATTGATAACATTCAGCTAACAGAGTGCATATAATTACTCCAAGTAGTATGCAAAACAGTTGCATCCTTGGTTTAGTTGGAGCAGGACAAATCTAAGAAATATGTCAAAAATTAACATCCAGCAAGGGAAATCCCGAGAAAACACCAAAAGGTAAATTTGCCAACAAAAACTCCAAGGTTGTCATGCTTTTACTGTTCGTCTAAGAAGTAATTATGTACATAATAACATACGTGTATCCATTTGAAAATACATGAAAGCGATGATAAAAAAAGATTTGGAGCACTTAGCTCTTTCAGAAGGCTTGATACAAAATAGAGTGCTATGTCATAAAGGAATTGGCATAGCCAACCCTACCAAGTGGGAGAAGGCTTAGTTCTTGTTATATTTATGCATAGTGAAATGATGAAGGCTAATCAAAATAAAAGCATGTACCAGTTGGAAAGTTTTATCAAAACAAGCTATTATCTATTTTAATCAAAGAAACCTGATACACTTCTTCACATTACCCCCAGTATTGTCTCTGATACGGTTGATGTCCTGTTTACGACTAATTGGTCATGAGAATCTTCTTTGAAGAGATCTGAAAACAGCAGGAGATATAGAGAAGCAGACGATACAATAATTGCATGGAATGTCGAGAATCCCCTGGACAAAAAACATTTTAGAAAAGGTATTTCAACCCATCTCTTGCATTGTTCCTAGGGGACATAATGAGTGGAATGTTGGACATTAGTTGAGAATTTCGCAAAGCACTTAGAATGGAATAAGGATGAGGAAATTACCGGTTCTTCCATTCTACTTTGTCCATGTTCTTGAGTTTCCTATACCCATCGAAGCATAAAAGACTAATGAGACCCACCATCTTATACACCTTCAATAGAAAAAAAACATTAGTTAAACAAACTTAATCAGATATGAAAAAGAATGAATGCACCTGTCATTCAAATGAAATGCTGCAAATTGAAGGAAGAAACTGTCTACTCTCACCTCATGTTTTTCACACAAATGAGGATTGACTAGAAAATTTTCCCTGCTAATAAGCACGGTTGCAGTGTGAATAACATGTAAAATAGATGGCCCAATATTTGAAAGCAGCAGGTATATTCTCAGCTCCAGATTTGAAGATACTGAGATTGTTGCTATCCTAGGTCCAAATTCATATTATGTTTAGAACATCATTACTATCCTGCTCCCAAATTCAGAGTAGGTTGAATAAAATGGAACAAAACTGCTACAAATAGTATTTAAATTGAATTTGATCAATAGTAAGTCATTTTTTCCCTTTAATAGACTTCTTTCAACCACTGTTCACAGTTACTAGAGATCTTTATCATTTCTTGTAAAGTCTTGCAATCACATCAAATCACGAGTTTTGATAAAATACATCAAATACATACATATCAAAGTAATATATTGCAAACTCAGGTCCCATATCCAGTAAAAATGACACTTTTTCTTACAGCACAGTTAATCAGTTCTGCAAAATCATTGCATTGTTATTCCCCAAGCAAGAGCCGTGAAAACACAAAAGCAAAATCTTAATTTTCCATTTAAATTATCATTATGCTATAGATGCAAAAGCTAGTTCAGATTGTCGTGAAACCATTACAATATCACATAACATTAGATAAAATTAAAAAAAAAAAAAAAAAAAATCATACTTTGTTCAGTAAAAATATATGGTTAATGAATAGGTAGCATTAAGAAGTCCCCTTGATTTAGTAAATTGAGTAGCGCATCATCGGATATACCTATGGTTTGGTCTCTCAAAGATTCATACAATAGATCCTCATTGTGGAAGCGTTGATTGGACCAAATTATAAGATTCCCATTGAGAACCAATGGAGTACAGGGACTAGAGGACCCCCAAGAGCAAGCAAAGGCATAAGTTCTGCATGACCCACGCTCAGAGTCTTCTCAAATAGTTTTCTAGGATTCTAAATGGTGGAGATGGCCAGAGCAAGAAGTCGGAGTTCATTGTCATCAGACATGGTATTGCAAGGTGTGCTCTAGTCATACAAATCCGACCAATAGTACAAGGACTGACTATCACATAGGGGAAAAACTAGAGGAATACATGTAAGATCAATCGCTAAAACCTGTGAAAAGAAATCCAAAAAGGAACTTGCAGGATGAATCTCAAATGTTGGGAGCAGCAAATTTAAACTGAGAGAAATCAAAATAATGAAATTTGCTTAGTATGTGGAGTACAGAGCATGTGGGCATTCAATGAAGGAGCAACTTACAGCATAGCACATGACAATCCCAGAAAAGACCGCAGTCAGCCACAGAAGTTCTTTCCTAGGTACATAGCCAATAACGGATACCGAACGAGGAGAAAACAATGCATCCATATTGCTCTTCCGGCAGAAGAACTAAACCAAACAAACATCATCAAAAAGGGTAAGCAAATGGCAGCAGTCGACATGGGCCAACATTAAGAATGAGTTCATTATCCATCTCTATCTCGCGGTATAAATAAGAGAAATTAGATAGAAATATATTCGCTTTCAGCCTGAGGGATGCGAGGCAGGGGTTCTACTTCAATACATCTTTACATCTTTAATATCGATACATCGGCATGGCAACCACTGAGAATTGGCAGGTGCTATACAATAGGAGTTCGGTCCTTTCCTTTCACCCTACTTTAAGCCGGGTATCCACAGAGTTGTTTTTCTCGTCCACTATACCCCCAGGGGACCGGATGAAGGAAGCCCCGACATATACAGTAGTGACGGTGAAAACCCTCGTGATTGATTTGGGGAAGCCAATCCATTCCGACTGGCGAAAAATGGTAAAAAAAAAACAAAAAACAAAACGAAGAAGAAGAGATTGCGAACCCACTTTCCAACAACGCAAAGACTTTCTTAACAAGAAAACGAGAGGGTAAGATTGTCTTATTGGAATCACTAATGAAGGAATTTGTAGGACGAGAGGAAATCAGGAGATGAGAGAACCCCTTTACTTTTATGCGCTCCCGATTCTCTGGTTCGCTGCTGCTGCTTCTCTCTCGACGAGCAGGCTAGCTCGGTCGAGATGGATAGGGTATCGCCCAAGCAAGATGAGATGTGAGTGGTCAAAGCTGGTCGTCTCCATCGTGCTTTCCTGTCCGTCGTCGGCCTTTTCGGACCGAGTCCAAGCGAACTTTCTTTTCTTTCTGCAGTTATTTTGAAGGGCGGTGCCGGTGTCGACCAAAAAAACAAAAAGGAAAAGAAAATTGAGGGATTAGGAGTCAAAAGAAATTTTCTTAAATATGACCAAAGAAAAGAAGCATTGCAGGTCGTTTGGATGCTGGCGAGGAAAAACAATACGTATTGTGATGTATAATCTCTTTTCTTGTACTTAAAATAAATAAATGTAAAACAAGAGATTAAGGGTGCTTTTGGAATTAGCTTTACAAAAGGCTTTGGGCTTCCAAGGATACTTGGGCTAAATATTGGGTATTTGGGAACAACTTTGAAATTTCCATTAGGCCAAACCTGGCCTTCTCAGGCTGAAAGCCCAAGCAAGTGTAAGGGTGCGCTTGCTTTTAGGCAAATTTTCTCAGCATCTGAAAGACTGTTCATTTTTTTTTTTTTATTTTCTTCCAAAACTATCCTCACTTACTCTCGATTTTTCTGGTTTTGCCCTCCCCATTGTACTGTTCATCTTCTTCTTCATTGAGGTTGGCCGACGTGTTGCTCAAAGCTGTGAGCGGCCGTCGACGGCTTGGCATGGTCGCGGTGGCCTAGGTGATTGTCGCAGGGGAGTGGTGCAACCGCCGCCCTGTCTGGATCGCAGCGATCGCCGTGGGTTGCGACGAGGTTTGGGTCGCTAACCTCGCCGCCCCCAGATTTGGGTCGCGACGGGGTCACGCAACCTCGTCACCCTCGGATCTGGGTTGGCGAGGTCGCGCGACCCCGCCATGACCCGGATTCGGGCGACAAGGTCTTCCCGCGACCTCGCCGCCCTAGATGCGGGTTGCGGCGGTCGTCGGAGGTCGCGCGACCTCGCCGCGACCCAAATCCGGGGGCTGCAAGGTCGCGTGACCCCACTCGACCCCGGGCGACCCTCGCCTATGATCTTCAGGGGTCGCTCAACTCCAGGCCGCCGACGACAGATTTTCAATCACCGGCAGCCGCCTGCCCTTGCCGGTCAATTTTTTATTTTTCTTTTGATACTTTTTTTATCACAAAAGTCATTTGTAAATATAATTCTCCCAAACACCATTTTGCTCAAAGGTACTTCACAATGGACTTTTAAATTGTAATTTACCAAACACAATTTACATTATGAAAAGTCCCTTCAACTTAAAGTCCTTTGAATTTTCCCAATGGCTTTCCCCAAAAGTCCAACCAAACACACCCTAAGAGGGGTCTGTGTAGTAATATTTATTATTCTTTTTTTACTTATATTCTCATTTTATGTGGAGAGATTTCGATGGATTCAAACTGTATATAATGATACTAACCCCTCTTAATCTCTCATAATACCATTCAATCATTATCATGAAAACTTTTATTGATTTTTTTTTTTGGGATCGTCTTATTTGTTTCAGTCATATTTTTCAAACTCTAGTACGATTCTAATTAGATGTGCAAGTGATTTGGTTTAGCTTAGTTTGGAGGCACTTTTAGTTTGAACTGAACTTATCTACCAAAGCCCAAACCAAATCGATGAAATTACAACTCGAAAACAAATCAATCGCTTTCGGCTTGTCGTCGATTTTATTCGGTTCATATTATTATCCTCAAGCCAATTTACAAGTAAGAAGTTTAAAATCTAAGTACAACGTGCGATGTATGGCCAAAAAAAAAAAACTACAACTGGATATTAACAAAAAAAAACACCTATTTCTACACATCGATCGAAAAAGAGGAATATATATTCACAATTAGATCAAATTAAATTATCAAAACGTTAAAGAATATTATTTAACTAAATGGTAAAACACAAAATATCACACAAACCTCTTTCATAAGTATGATTTAGATTAAAATCAAGCAATGATAGGCAACTTGAGAAGTATAAATATTTTATTTAATGGTATAAAGAAATCTTAGAAAGCAAAATTTACTTGGTAAGCTACACCACAAATTTTATGAGCGAAAGTTGCTTTGGTTCGAGTTTATCGGTCTCTGAAATTATAAACTAGAACACTTTATCGGTTTTTGGTTTTTTATGAATAATTCTCATTTTTAAATAGAGTAATAATCAAAGTTATGGCTAGCTAGTTATGGAGCTAAAAAACTCTAAAATTGCTAAGCGATTCATTTGGGTCAAATAGGTGTTGCTTCTAAAAACGCAAATTATAGAAACATTGAAAATTTTTACAAATGTTTACAGGCTTGGCGACGATAATAGTAGGGAAAATTTCAAAAAAAAGACTCGGAGTGCCTTTATTTCTTAAATAAGGGCTCGAAATAAATTTTATTTCAAATAAGAGCTTGAAGTGGCTTTGGTTATTTCAAGTAAGAACCTAATCTCGCTAGTTGCCGACTCGACTAAATTTTCTAACCAAACAAGGATATTTTCGTCATTTGCCATTTTTCTCTTCTTCTTTTTTCTTTTTTTTCCTTAGTTCTTCTTCTTCTTCTTTTGACCAATCAAGAGTCATTGCCCGTTAGCGAGAGTGGTCGAGTCCTCGACTGGGCCTTGCCGACAGTAGATGAGGGCTGACCTTGTGGATGGCCTTAGGGCGAGGGTCGTGTCACCTTGGCGAGGTCGTACCTCGCCTGAGGCTGGCGTGGGTGGCCCTCATTAGTGAGGGTGACCCTCGCCTAGCCTTTTGTGGCCATCGGCGAAGAGGAAGAAGAGAAATTAGAAAAAAAAAAGAAAAATGGAAAATAATGAAAATATTGTTGATCGGCGAAAAATCATGTCTTTATTTGAAATTGATATAGCCACTTAAGGTTTTTATTACGGAAAAAGAAGGAAAAAAAAAGAATAAAAGATGCTAGGTCCGGGTACGATTTCGTTGTCAACAGGTTTTTGAGTTAATTGAAAGTTTCTTTTGGTGAAACGTACACGACATGATTATAGGTGGTGGGGCCCAGAGAGAGAGAGAGAGAGAGAGAGAGAGAGAGAGAGAGTCATGGTGATGAACTAAAATATGTGTCTGTACTGGCTCTGTCTATTTTCTCAATGTTTTTAACATGCAATAAGCCAAAACTACATATCGACTCTTTAAAAGACGCACCGTCACCCGATGCAGTTTCCCACACGTGAGTACCGCTTGATAAAAAAACTGAGTTAGAACTTTTTTTTTTTGGTCGGTAAATTAGAACTTTTGTTTTTTGTCGGCTGGTAAATTAGAACTTAAAAGTCGGTCTTTATTGACTTTTACATTTTATTTTTCGCATAATTTAAGTTTTGCGATTCATGTACTTTAGCTTTTTTTGACTTTGTAACTCTTGAAACTTTCGTACCGCTCACGAATTGACACTATAATTTTCATAATTTTCTGAAATTTCAATAACATTTTGTATATTTGTGGGAGATTTAAATATTCTTTTCACCAAAGTGCAAATGCGAACAAACATACCTCGAATGTTTATGCACTTAAATTTAGAACCTTGCCAATTCCACCCGTATATGACTAAATACAACTTTATTTTTACTAAAAAGATAAAATTGCTTTCAATAATTTAATTGCAATTTGAAGTTTTGACCTCACCTGATTTAATTATTTATTTCTATTTCTATTTATGATTCGATCTCCACAATTAAGTATTTCACATGTTTTATATTTGTTTAATTTAAAGGGCATTATGTTCCCTCTTCTATTTTTAGATTTTACTTTTGTAGAAATTTTTTGATTTTTTTGTTAAACACTTCATGGATGATATTACTTTTTGTTAATCCAAAATTATTTTTAATCAAAAAATTCTTTTTTTTGTCCAATTGGTTTAATTAAAATTTATCTTTTAAAGTTTCTTGTTGGAAAAAATAAATGTGATTATATTTTGGAATATTTTGAAAGAGGGTCTTTTTTTGGTTTCATCCTGTGATCCCAAATTATATGTACCTATATAAATGACAACTGATAAGAAAAGTTTTGATGGTGATTTGCACAATAAAATTGTAAGTTTATAAGCAAGTGATCGTGTTAAGAAATCATCTATGTCAAAAATTTTCTACCTTGTACTAGACAATTGATCCATAAATTTGCTTGCCAACATAGAATAGAATTAAGTTTCTTGAAAAAATTTCTTGTTGATAAAACTAATATTTACAGAAGTAAAATCTAACATTGAAAAAGAAAACATATTGCCCACAATATATGAAAACAAAACATGTGAAAATTTTAATTATGGCAACTAGATTCTACATGGAAATAGAAAACGACCACAATTTTTGATTTCAATTAATCTGTCTTTTTGGTAAAAAATGGGTGGACTTAGTCATTTATTGGTTGGATTTAGTGCCGCCCTAAATGTAGCTTACAATATATATATCGTGAATCGAAGCGAAAGAATAAATAATATTTTTTGGTCGGACAAGAGTACATAATTGACTTAGCATGTAACTAATGAAGTTTGGCCCATTTTGAAAGTATTTGTATTGCAATTGTACAATCTCCCTCGATGCAATTACAAGCCAATCCGATTGAACCCGCTAAAATTGATTAATGTATATTATTTAAGTAAAGATATTATATAAGTCATAAAATGTATAAATTGTTCGTTCATGCAACACTCAATTTGCGTCCATTCGCTTTTCTTCGAAGATGTTTGTGTACCTCTAAGCATATGAAGTGAAACAGACATCGCACTTTACTTTTCCATAGAAAGTTATTAGCCGTATTTGATATGAACTTTACTTGTATACTTTTATCTTAAGCATGTGGCCTTCCACATTTTTAGTCAAAGAAAAGGTATTTAAATAAGTTTCTTTCAAAATCGGAGAAAAGATAACTATAATACGTGTGTCCAAAGTTCCACATTTTTAGTCCAAAAAAAGGAATTTGTTGGTTCCTCCTGTTCAAATTTTTTCGGACGAGGAACAAAGTGAGTGGACCGCATAAATCCTGTCCTTTTTTTCTTCAAGAAGTATTACGGATAGGTGAAAATCACACGTGCACCCACGCCATTGAGGTCGGTTCGTGTTAGATGGAGCGAAGGGAATTTCACTACTGAGAGGGATGGAGAATCCGCAAAAAGGACCTCCCACCTCTTACGAGTCAATCAAACATCTTTTTGATTCTTCGCCAAGCAAAGACTGCAGTCTCTTAGGAAACTATCATATTACCCACCCCTTCCTTCCTTCCTTCCTTCATAGAGCAACAACAGACAAAGAACAAAGTTTCGGTGGCTTCGCAAATGGGGAGCGAAATCAATCTGGGTGGACGTTCTTACGATCTGGCCATGTCGAAGAGAACCAGAAAGCCATTGAAACTCGAAGAGACCATCAGCGATGTTTCAGTTACAGGCTTTGCCCGAAGTCAAGGCTCGGAAGCTTTTCTTGATCAAGAGAAAGGGATCACCGTAGAAGAATTGGCTAGTGACCGTCAAAGCTTGAAGCAACTTATTAATAGCGAGGGAAAACCAGCGCTCGAATTGGGTGAGGAGAGACGGCGGAGTTCACTTGGCCACCACTTCACCGAAGAAGCAGTAACGCAACTTCAAGTGGTCAGGGTCAGAGCGAAGCAGAGACAGGGCGGTGCCGAAGGGATGAAACTCAAGGGCATGGTTAGTCGTTGTGCGAAGGTTTTGAGTCAATTAATTAAGGGACACCCACCACCCGCAGGAGGATCCAAGAAACAGCTCATCCTCCGTCTCACCAACTAAAGCTCTGTTCGAGCCACTTAGGGGAGGTTGTGTTGGGGGTAATCATGGAAATAGCCTCTCTATATTTCTAGCTAAAGCTGTCACCTCTGCCCTTTTCAGAACTCTACGATGGCAGTACTCTCATTTACGACGTAACATATCAAGAATTGCTAGTTCTTAATCCATTTTCCTCCAGGTACATAAGATAGGAGGGGAGCGGATGCCACTCGAAATCTAGGACCTCGATATTGAGACAGAGAGGTTACTGTCAGCTGGATACAAAACCAGCCAACTTAGCATGCTAGGCTGGCTACTTTTGCATGTATTGTGTGGGTTACATTCTCGCAGATGAGCTGCTTTCTTGTCAAATGAGCCGTTAATCATTTTTTTTACAGGCATTTTGGTTGCTTTGCGCCTGATATACTTTCCCAAAATCTTGAAGAAAAGCCAATAGCTTACGAACTTGATTAGGCCGAGAAGCTTAGGTGGATTTGGTTCTGATTTGGGCATGATTGGTTGTTTAAAGTATGTTTGGGCCATCTCATTCTAAACGTTGAATATGAAAATTAATTTCGCAAGCCCATCTAAATGGCTAGACCGAATGCCTTATGGTGTCGAAAGTAATTGATCTTCATGCTACCTCCGGTTGAGATGTGATGCATGTCTATGTATGGTATGCCAAAATGGAATCCCTAAGAATAAGCTAGCAGGATCCTTAGCTCGATCTTAGGCGTTTGGTTCACAATGCGTCTTGAGGACCCTTGATGTGCTAGTGTGAATTTGTCTCTATTAGTAAAATATTGAAAAAACTGTCCAGTTACTCATAAATCTATTATATAGATGCCAATTCAACACAACACTTTTAATTTCACCAGTTTAGTCATAAATCTTTGTATGAAATTCAATGTAGTCCCTAAGATCAATTTTTGTTTGAAAATGTTACATACAATGGTCGATGACTAGATTAGTATGTCGGTGATTTTTGACAAAAATTGATTAAAGAATTATATTGAAATTTCTTGCAAAAGTTTAGGACTAAATTGGAAAAATAAAAAAAGTTTAGGACGGAATTAGCGTCCGTACAATAGATTAAGACTAATTGGGTAATTCTCTTGTAAAACACACATACTATTACATAAACTTCTATCTATCGCACGTTTGCTAAACTTATGGAAATTTAATAGTCTGATAACACCCACGCTAGGTATACTCGGGCATAAGTACTTCAAATTTGATCTTATTTCAGGTATTTTCTTTGATCAATTAATCACGTAACATATCAAGAATCGTTTATATGCATAGATATGATTATTTTATTTCAAATTCACAATAATAAGTACAATATTCTTGTGATCTCTTACTAGATGGCTCAACTTAATTATAGGATAAGATTTTTCCATGTAGTCTTGTAAATTAAAAGTCGTACTATAGTACATAAATTTTTATTGTTACCATGGTATTGATATAAAATCATGATTTCATTATTTTATAGTAACGCTGATTTGTTTGACATACTTTTAAGGACAATGACAATTTATACCGTCCGTTTTTTGAATTATATAATGTGTTCCCGTATATTACTAACAGTCCTTGCATGCTTGTATTTTATGTAATTTGTCTTTCATGAAATGCGTAATCAGAGTAGGAATATAGAGAGCCAAAAAATTGCAACATGAATGATTAACAGTGTTAATCGAGGCATTCCTCTCGAAATATTATGTAGAATAGAAACGAACTTCGTCAAAAAAAATTGTTGGAACGAAGAGATGCGCCCTCCAGAATTTTGCCTACTCAAATTCAATGCAAAAAACTTAATAACTAGAAAAACGCTATTGTTGTATTGTTCTAGCAATTTTAGGACCGTTTTCACTTTGTGAGGCCTTTAAGGTTTAGGGTTTGGGGTTTGGGGCTGGGGGTTTAAGTTTAGGAGGGTGAATAGGTTGTTTTAGAAAACTTGACAATCTTTCGAAAAGATTAGTTGATGCTAAGTAAAGATCGGCTCAAGATGATGTTTCAAAGCTTGTCATCATTTTGAGTGCTTGTGAGAGCAAAATAGAGTAAAATAGTGACACACAATGATATATAATGGTTTGACTTTATCCCTAAGCCTACGTCCATCCTTTAGACTAACAGCTGATATTGCTAGTAAGATCATGGGGTGAATAGGTGATAAAAGAGCTTCAAAATAGATTTCAAACGGAATAAAATATTTAAAACTCTAAGTTTGATTAAGAGACGGATTTTTGGTAGAAGTTCAGAATCTATTATGCAATGAAGTATTGCATACAATATTTGAAATTTCTTCTCATAGTTGTAAGAATCTACCGTTATTTTAGCAAAAGAAAAACCTACAGTTAATATCACATTGGAAAGGTACAGTTACTGAAAGGAAATGACACCATGTTCCGTTGCTTGATCAATGACATGCACGTAGAGACATATTATTCACACAGCTAAAACCTTTAGTTGAACTTACCAACAATGTGCTTTGACCGCATGCTTTATCAATCACCAAAATAGGATGCTATTACTGTTGAAGAACAAGATATTGCTGACAATTAAAATAGTAAAAACCAAAGTATACATATCCACCAAGTGATTTCAATTTCCAAAAGTAAGCACAATTTTTATGACTTAAAATGAGTTGTCATCTCACATTCAGTGGAATAATGTCACTTGCTTTATAAAAAAAACCAAATCTTGGCTACCAAAATTTGCAAGAAAGCAAGGGACTACAAATGGAGACTCCTTATCCACAATGCACTAAATTCAATCCAATAGTAATCGTAGAATTGGAAATAAGAGTCAAGCCATCTGAAAAAGCAAGCTTTTTTTGACATAAGTGAATGAATCAAAACTAGATCTTCATTCAAAGAATTAAAGAAAACATTGTCGCAAAGCTCCAATATAGAATCAAAAGAAGTTGAAGAAGCACTAATACAAAAAAATTGGATCGAAGTAATGAAAGACGAATTATAATTTCTTAAGGTACATGCAGTCTAGAAGCTTGTGTAGAGACCTAAAAATCAACAAGTAATTGGAATGAATTGAGCTTTTTAAATAGGCTAAACGATAAATGTAAAGAGGTACTTAATAAAATTAGGTTGATTAGGCTTAGGGTTTCTTTTTTTTGAATGACCCTGGAACTCCCGAAAGTCGACAACCGGCGAGGTAAACCAGGGTGACGCTAGCGTAGGACCCACCACCACAGCGTCACACTTAAGATCCCAAAGGGCGTACGCTGGGTTTCGAACCCTTCTGTCATGGGCAGATTTCACGAAGGCTCTTATCCAGCGCAGCCACCGCAGGTGGTGGTTTAGGCTTATGGTTTATTGACACCTAAATTTTACTTTTTTTATTTAGGACTTAATCGCATCAAATATTATAGATTGGTCTCTAAGGAAAAAAAGAAGGTAAACTAAATATTTTCATTAAAATGCATCACGTATATTTTCATTAAAGTGCATTGCACGACGCTTGCATTATTAAGTATTAATTTTTTTAAAAATTAATTAAACTCTCTTAAAAAAAAAATTTAAAATAAAAAAAGGGATCGCCCCTTCTTCTTTCCCTTCCTTTTCTCTGCCCCCTTGCGGGCCAACGATCTCATCTTCCCGCTCATCCCTTTCCCCCCTCTCCTTGTCCTTCACGCTGCTAAAGTAAGGGCGCAAGTACAGTGGCAGATGAAATAGCGCCGCGCGGGACGTTCGACGGGAGTGGGTGGTCGGGTAAATAAGGGAATATTTTCTCCGAAAAGGGGAGAGAGAGAGAGAGTGAGCAGCTGAAGAAAGAAAAGAGGGGAGAGAATTGAAAAGATGAGAGAGAAAGAAAAGAGGGGAGAGAGCGCGTGGGCAATCAAGCCCTAGAAAAATTGAAAAGACGAGAGAGAGGGCTTTGAGCGGAAACAAATATTTATTATTCCTTGTTTCAGTGATTTGCCAGATGAGAGAGAAAAGAGCTTCCGAGTCTTTCGATTTTAATTTTTCAATTTCTACATATTCAGATGTCGCTTTCTCAGTGGAATATGTACGCCATGTCAGCGATGACATGATGGTTAGTAACTACTGAGTATTTTCTCCACAACTAGATCTATTCCGTGAACAGTCTCTTTCTCAGCCAAAGTCTCTTTCGATAAGGAGATGTGAGAGGTAAGAAAAAGAGCCCATTCCGTCAGCGTAATGAGCTCCGGTGTCTATCTCCAAAGTCCACGAAGCAAAAGAGTGCTTGGTTGTCCTCACTTGGTTGTCCTCGCCCTGTGACTAACCAGGCCGGTCGCGAGTGTGATTTCCACTTTCTTATTCCACTTTGACGGGACGGGCTCGGCGTGCTACAATCTGTAAATTATCGCTTTCTTTCATTGGCCATGTGGTCAGCGTGACCGAGAAATAATGCAGAATTGTTAAACTTCCAATCTCTCTTATGACAGCGTTGTCCTCGTCACCCTTTGTATGTTATAACTGAGCCTTGCTAGCATCTGGCAACAGCATCACAACCCCCCAATCCATCCGACCAAAACCCATTAGCAACCTCCCAATTGGTGCTGTGATCTCCGGAGTGACGTTCCCATTAGGACTAGGGAGGATCATCAGCAATGGAATATCTGCAGTACTCGAACGCAAAGGCACTAATATCCATAGCCGTGGTGGGCGTAATAGGAGTGTTGCTGAGGCTGTACAACGCGCTGGTGGTGAAACCGGAAAAGTCGAGGTCCTTGCTGAGGAAACAAGGCATCAATGGACCGCCCCCCGCCTTCCTGCTCGGCAACATCATGGAGATAAAAAAGGCGAGATCCTCCTCTGCCTCCTCCGTTCCCATGACCCCGCCCGGCCGGCCCCCTTCCCGCCATGATTGCGCTGCTGTCCTCTTCCCCTTCTTTGACAAGTGGAGAAAACAATACGGTAGTTCACCTCCTGGCTGCCCTAACTGGAAATTTAATCTCTTTTCCACAATTAATTCAAATAATATTCAAGTGTTTTGATTTTCCATGCTCCAAACTACATAAATTAGACGCAAGATTTTCGTACAATCATAAGAGAGTTTATGAAACTTAGAGATCGGTGCTACTTAAATTTCCTAGTTAGATCTAGATGATCACGTGCATCACCGTGACATATGTTTTGTCTACCTTAAGGCTGAACTTGAAGCCTATCATGTCGGTTGACACACCGCATGGCATAGGGCGGTAGACATTGAAGATTCCTTCACTGCCCGTTTCCATTTTTTAACACTTGCAGCCCCTACCAAAGTCTGCTCTTTCTTTTTTGGGATTATTGTTAGTTCTTCGATAATGACCGATGCAGGCGCTGTGTAGCTCCTCTGGAGCTGGATCAGGATTGGACTCAACCAAAATGACTCCAGCGCCCCGAAATCACTTCTCACATTCACGCTAAATATCATTTGACACGTTCTCACTCATTAATAAAACAGGAGTAATTCACTACTCCTGAATCAGATCATTTCTCCTTCCCCCTCTCTTAAATGAATTGGATTGATCGTTTGTGGTTCGGACATGGACAATCAGATCAGGCTGATGTCATGCGCTGATGTCTCATGATTTTTTCAGGAGATACATTTGCGTTCTCGCTGGGGAACACACAGATAATCTATGTGAACCGACCAGACGTGGTGAGGGAGATTACCACCTGCACATCCTTGGACTTGGGTAAGCCCTCGTACCAGTTCAAGGAGTGGGGTCCCTTGATGGGTCAAGGCATCTTAACTTCCAACGGCCCCCACTGGACTCATCAGCGCAAGATCCTCTCTCCTGAGCTCTATATGGAGAAGGTCAAGGTATGTTATCTTAAATGATGTCTTTCAATATCATCATTTCCACCACCAATTTTTTTTTTTCCTCAAATTGACATTTCTGAGTTTACCCGCTCACAGGGAATGATAAACCTCATGAACGAGTCCACAGAGACACTGTTGAAGTCCTGGAAGAACAAAGTGGACGCAGCCGGTGGAGTAGCCAGCATTAACATCGACCAACACATGAGAAGTTTCTCCGGAGATGTCATCTCCAGGGCCTGCTTTGGCAGCAATTTTGCCAAAGGAGAGGAGATCTTCCACAAGTTGAGGGCTCTCCAAGAGGCCATGTCCAAGAAAGTTCTTTCTACTGGGATTCCTGGCATGAGGTGCGAAGTTAAATCTCTCTTTCTCCCGAAAAACCTCCAATTAAGCCTCCCCTTCCATACCACCCCCTTAAAAAGAAAGGGAAAAGGGAAAATCCACTGTCGCTCAGCTGCTTTAATCAATTCTGTTTATGCAATGACGCAGATACCTCCCCACCAAGAGTAACAGAGAAGCCTGGGCACTGGAGAAGGAGGTCCGCAGTTTGATACTGCAGGTGGTGAAGGAGAGGATGGAAGCTGCATATGAGAAGGACCTTCTGCAGATGGTTCTCGAGGGTGCCAAAAACAGCGACTTGAGCCAGGAGGCCATGGACCGCTTCATTGTCGACAACTGCAAAAACATTTACTTGGCTGGGTACGAGACGACTGCCGTCTCTGCGACATGGTGCCTCATGCTGTTGGCTTCCAGTCAAGAGTGGCAAAATCGTGTGCGTGCCGAGGTTCTTGAAGTTTGTGGGGACCGTCTTCCTGATGCCGATATGATCCGTAAGATGAAACTGGTGCGCCTTCTCCATACCGTTAAGACGGAGTGCACATAATATAACGTTTTGATTTCATGATCATCGGCATGTGTAAACCTTTCTGTCCTGGGTGCAGCTCACAATGGTGATAAATGAGTCGCTGCGGCTATACTCCCCCGTGCCAGTGGTGTCAAGGGAGGCCTTAACGGATATGAAGTTTGGGGACCTGAAAGTGCCGGAGGGGGTTAACGTGTGGACGATGGTGTTGACATTGCACACAGACCCTGAGATATGGGGACCAGACTCCTACTCCTTCAACCCGGGCAGATTCGCCAACGGGATCACGGGAGCTTGCAACCTGCCGCACTTGTACATGCCCTTCGGAGTGGGACCTCGCGTGTGCCTCGGGCAGAACCTGGCTATGGTGGAGCTCAAGATTCTCATTGCCCAGCTTCTCTCCAACTTCTCCTTCACCCTCTCTGCCGACTACGTCCACTCCCCTGCTCTTAGGTTGGTTATTGAACCTGAACACGGTGTCGAACTCTCCGTCACCAAATTATCTCGAGATTAATTCCTTCAAGAGCAGTTTTTTTTTTTTCTCACCCCATTTTTTCTTAAGCCCATTATACGGCTAGAAACCAAATGAGGCATGACAGTGTACTTTACTTTCTACGCAATCAGAAAATTTAGGATCGGAGACTTGATTAAATTAATTAATTAATTAGTGCTCTTTCAGTATCTAATTTTGTTGATGCTAGCCAAGGTTAGGCTTTCTCAAACAGTAGGATCGGGAGAGTGACTCGCACACTGGAAAACAGGTCAGCACCGCGCAAGCTCAGGAGAACAATCGTATCTTTGTCGATACAGATCGGATCGACCTGATTCCAGAACCAAATGAACAAATACTTCTGGATCTACAATTTCTCTGTTTTGAGTTTTCTGAAATAAGCACTGTAGGATGGTCGAATTTGGGTTGAAAGTGGGTGAAAAATAACAAACAGAACAGGAAAAGATAGAAACTTCGTTGGTTGCTCTTCTAGGCCTCCAAGGAAGTTGAAAGGGCACCGATTCTTCTAGATTGATGACTGCAACTCTTCAAGGATGCAGATTTCGAAAAGCTCCGACTCTTCAAGAACGGAGTGAAAACTCTTCTAGATTTTCAAGTGTATGAACTTTGCAAGGTTCACGATATTTGCTTCAAAGCAAAGTTTTCATTCATCAAAAGTTGTTCGTCTTCTACAAGGAATTGGATGGCTTATATCGTCAAAGAAGACAGAGCATTGAAACTAGGAAAAAGGAAAGGAACTAGAAACTAGTAAAAGCATTAAAGAACTTTGAAACTAAAAAAATAGTAAAGAGCTTAGGAACTAGAAACTAGTAAAAGCATAATGTCTTCATGGCCCCCAATGTGTCTTTCAAGCTTCCAGTATGGACTCAAGATATCGATATGGCTTCTCGGTTTCGTCGAGCTTGAATGTGGGCCGATCTTCTTGGTCGAGAGAGCTGGTCTTCAATGTGGGCTGCATCATCCTCCCCATCTTTAAAAGAATTCGTCCTCGAATTCTTGCCATCATCATCAGAAGAATCTCCCACATAAGGTATTAAATGTCGAACGTTGAAGACATCGTGAATCTTCATATGAGAAGGAAGATTTAATCGATACGCATTAGGATTGATGCGCTCAAGAACTTCGAGAGGTCTAAGCTTTCGATCACTAAGCTTGTTATAACTTCCGACGGGATGCCGTTCCGGTGGCAAATAAGCCCAAACAAATCTCCAAGTTCAAAGATAACTTCACGCCACTGCTTGTCGATGTTCGTTTTATAGGATTCAGTTTTGTTCTCTAGTCTTTGGCGCACATCTTCATGAGTTGTCCTCATTTGAGAAACAATATCGTCGACTTTGCCACTCGACTTCTTAGCAAAAGGAATTGGTGCAACATCAAGAGCAGTGTTCGGTTGTCGACCATATACAATCATAAATGGACTATATCTAGTGCTACGATTCTCAGCACAATTATATGCAAATTCTACAAGTGACAACCACGTCTCCCAAGAATGGGGATTATTATCGATCAAAGTCCTTAATAGATTTCCCAATGTTCGATTGATGACCTCAGTTTGTCCATCCGTTTGGGGATGAAAGATAGTACTATATTGCAGTTTAGTACCGACATTCTTCCATAGTTGTCGCAAAAAATGACTAAGAAATTTTGTATCCCGATCCAAAGTAATGGTCTTTGGAATGCCATGCAACTTATAGACTTCCATGAAAAATAAGTCGGCAATATGCGAAGCATCCATAGTTTTTTGACATGAAATAAAATGTGCCATTTTTGAAAATTGATCGACAACAACAAAGATCGAATCCATACCTCTATTTGTGCGTGGTAGTCCAAGGACAAAGTCCATAGAGATATCCTCCCATGGGGCATGTGGAATCGGCAAGGGCAAATAAAGGCCATCATTAGTAGCTTGTCCCTTTCCAATTTGGCAACGTCGACACCTCATCACATGTCGACGTACATTACGTTTCAAATGAGGCCAAAAGTATTTGGCTGAGACAGGTTGTACAGTTTTGTCAAGCCCAAAATGTCCTTCACGGTGAACTTCATCGATCACCCTTTGCCTAAGAGAACAACCCAGCACACATAAACGGTTTCCTTTGAAAAGAAAACCATCACATACAGTAAAATCAGCAAGCTTCTTTTCATGTGCATTGAGAATGATCTTGGAAAAGTATGGGTCTTCTTGATATAACTCCTGAAAAGAATCAAATCCAAGAACAGTAGAATGCATTGTAGAGAGCAAGCTTTTCTTTCGACTAAGGGCATTGGCAACCTGATTTTGAGCTTCAGCCTTATGCTTAATAATTAATTGACACACCTTTCCCATGATTGTACAAGCAGAATGAAAAATATTGGTACGCAGCCACCTATCTCCAATGTCATCTCGAGGAGTAAAAAAAATTTTCCTCACCATAAGAAGTTCGCCAGTGTCAGCATGCACTATTTGTTCATCATCCGTAGCTTCTTTATCACTGTTCAACTCCTCTTCAAGTGGATCCTCAGCATTCTCATCAGAATCATTATCCAACAAGCAGGCTTTACCGGCTGGTCGATTCTTATTGATTCGACAATTGCTAGCACGATGACCCAACTCCCCACAAGAATAGCAAGGTATTTCGGACATAGCAGGTTACTTCGAAACATGGGGTTGAGTAGAAGGCTTACTAGCAGATTGCGTTGTAGCCTCAATAACTTTAGCAGTGCTAGTGGTACTCTTAATGGCCTGACTTGTCATGGTAGTTGATTGCTGTCTCCGAGAACGAGAGTGCTCCATTTTGAGTGCCCGTTGGTTTGCATCTCCTAAGTCCCAAATGTCAAGAACTTCCAAGGGTTCTTAAATGTAAAATTGAAGACCGTTCAAGTATTTGTTCACAAGCACCTCCTTCGGGTCCTGGATACTGTTACGAATCACCAACTCATTGAATTCATTGGTGTATTGGTCCACCATTCGTGTACCTTGTTTTCGATTTTGGTACCGTTGGTAGAGCTCTCTCTTATATCCTTTGGGAAGAAAATATTTTTGAATCTTGCCCTCCATCTTTCTCCACAAAGTGATTGGTGCTTTGCCAATGGCTTGACGAGTTTGTTTTTCACGTCTCCACCAAGCAATCACCTTGCCTTGGAATCGCATAGCAATGATCCCAACTTGACGATTCTCCGGAACATTTCGATGCTCAAACACCTCATTCACAAGTTTTAGCCAATCAACAATTTCATCGGGAGACTCAGTACCTGTAAATTCTGGAACATCTTTCTTGACTTCCTTTTCCCAATCTGGCTCACGAATATGCTGTAAACGATGTCGAACATGCCTCCGACCGTGAATAGATTGAACAATCTCCGAAGAGGAAGAGTCACCATGGGAATCTTCGGTCCTGGAATGGGGTGGAGAATTATTTGCTTCATCCCTCAAACGCTGAACTTCTCACATCAATTCGTCAATTTGTTGTTGCATACGTTGCTGCAAATTCTCAGCGAGTGTGTGCACTTCATCGAGGGGAATGGTTCTGCCGCCATGATGTCTAGCTTGTCTTGGAGACATTGTCCTCTCCTCCAAAGCTCTGATACCAAATGATGCAAGCCAAGGTTAGGCTTTCTCAAACAGTAGGATCGGGAGAGTGACTCGCACACGGGAAAACAGGTCAGCACTGCGCAAGCTCAGGAGAACAGTTGTATCTTTGTCGATACAGATTGGATCGACCTGATTCCAAAACCAAATGAACAAATACTTCTGGATCTACAATTTCTTTGTTTTGAGTTTTTTGAAATAAGCACTGTAGGATGGTCGAATTTGGGTTGGAAGTGGGTGAAAAATAACAAACAAAACAGGAAAAGATAGAAACTTCATTGGTTACTCTTCTAGGCCTCCAAGGAAGTTGAAAGGCACCGATTCTTCTAGATCGATGACCGCAACTATTCAAGGATGCAGATTTCGAAAAGCTCCGACTCTTCAAGGACAGAGTAAAAACTCTTCTAGGTTTTCAAGGGTATGAACTCTGCAAGGTTCACGATATTTGCTTCAAAGCAAAGTTTTCATTCATCAAAAGTTGTTCGTCTTCTACAAGGAATTGGATGGCTTATATCGTCAAAGAAGACAGAGCAATGAAACTAGGAAAAAGCATAGGAACTAGAAACTAGTAAAAGCATTAAAGAACTTTGAAACTAAAAAATAGTAAAGAGCTTAGGAACTAGAAACTAGTAAAAGCATAATGTCTTCATGGCTCCCAATGTGTCTTTCAAGCTTCTGGTATGGACTCAAGATATCGATATGGCTTCTCGGTCTTGTCGAGCTTGAATGTGGGCCGATCTTCTTGGTCGAGAGAGTTGGTCTTCAATGTGGGCTGCATCACTTGTTCATTTTAAAAGAAAAGATTTTTGTCAGGCAGTTTGGATTAATTTTACACCTATCCACTAGTATGTGAGGTGATCATACGGGTGCGCAATCATTAAAATAATAATTATAGCTACCAAGATCCTAATTGCAGTAAAATTGAGCACGTGTAATTAAACATAATTAAATATGCAAATTAAACATGCGATATAATCAATATACGAGAAAATAAAGACCTAATTACAATAAGAAGGCCAGATATGACAATTCCCAACCAAACCCTGCATTTTTTAGATTTTCAATATATATATATATATATATATATATATATATTGATGAATTGGGTTGGGTTCGGTCGACTTGGTCGGGGCGGGTTGGTCAAACCCGCCCGGGTCTGGCCTGTCTAGGGGCGGGCCGGTCAACTTGCCCGAAAAGGGGTTAGCCCTGACCAGAGATGGTCGGGCCTTTATGCTTGGATTAGGCCAAACCAACAGGCCCAATCCCATTGCAAAAACTTCTGCAGGCCCAAGAGAAAAAGGTCGAGTGGGCCAGGTCAAATTTGGTCTAACTGGGCTTGCGCCCCTCTTCCCTACGGCCGACCGGTCGTGACGGGAAGGACGGTGATGGCGTCTTGTGGGGGTGGCTTCCGAGGGGAAGGAGGTGGTGGCCGGTGTCGGTCGCCGCTGGTCGGAGGCGGTAAGGGGGTCGGTCGAGGACGGCGTTTCGCCGGCTGCGGCCCTTACCATGAATCGCCCTGGTCGTGATAAGGGAAGCCGCGACGGCGATCGGCACGGGTGGCGTCCAGCTAGGGCGCGACGGTTACTGCTTCGACTAGGCACGGACGGAGCTCGGCTTTCGGATGGACCGTGGCGGTGCTCGGTCGAAGGATCGAGTTGAAGTTATGGACGACGAAGCTGGTTTTCGGCGGGGCATTTCGACAAACAGGTAATTTGCACTAAAGAGATCGAGAACTTATGGCTCGGCTGAGGCCTGAGCGCGAACCTGAGGAACTAAGGAGACCTATCGGAGTTCAAGAAATGCAACAAGGATGGGCAGGGGGGCCGGAGCTCGCTCGAACTGGTCAAAGGAGCTCCGGTTGGCTCGGTTTCACCACATGCATACCAGGCGTTTGACAGAATGCCTACCTGAAGGGTCGGAGGAAATAGTGGCGATCGGCGTCCAACGAGAAGCTCTTCGGCGGTGTTAAGGCGTCTCGAGGGCTCTCGGATCCTTGGCTCCGCTCTTCTTTTCCTCTTCCTCCGATTTCCCCCTTTTCTTCCCTCGTTTCTCCCTCGGTTCTCTCTCTGCAGTCTCCCCTCCTCTGCGTTCTCTCTCTTGATTTTCTTCTTCTTCCCTGCTCCTGTTCTTCCTTCTTTGCTCTTGCTCTGCTCCTACTCTCTGCTCTGTTGCTGTGCTTTTTCTTTTCAGCAGGTTGTGCGCAGAGGATGGCGAAAGGAGGAAGACCGGCTGGGGTGGGCCGCGAGAGAGAGAGAGAGAAAAGGAGGTTAGGCTACGCGAGGAGAAAGGCCTAGGCCGCACGGGGAAGGAAGAAAGTGGCGGGTCGGGCCAAGGCTGGATTCAGCCTGACCCGACCCCTTCCACATTTTTTTAATTAATTTTTTTATATGTATTTGAAAACACAAATTATGTATCTATAGCTGTTCCTCTTTGAATGTAGCCTCGAAGAGATTGCATTAAAAAATAGAAAACACCTAAATTATTTCGGTGGGAGAGAGATCTCGGGTGCATAGGCACATGCCAGATCGACTAGAGGGACTCCGGGTTATGAAATGCGTCATGGATAAGAAGAAGAAAGAAAGACCTCAGGTTACAGAAGCACGCCGTGTCATAGAAAGGAGAGACTCCGGATTACAAAAGCACGCCGTGTCATAGGAATGAGAGAGAGACCACGGGCTACAGAAGTACACCGTTAACATAGGGGAAAAGAGAGACTCCGAGCTACAGAAGCACACCGTGTTATAGGAAGAAAGAGAGACTCCGGGCTACAGAAGCAGACTGTGTCATAAGGGAAAAGAGAGACCCCGGGCTATAGAAGCACACCGTGTCATAGGAAGAAAGAGAGACTTCGGGCTACAAAAGCATGCCGTGTCATAAGAAGAAGGAAAGACCTCGGGTTACAGAAACACGCTGTGTTATATGAAGAAAGAGAAACCCCGGGCTATAGAAGTACGCCGTGTCATAAGAAGAAAGAGAAATGAGGTCTCACCATATAACAACGGGTTTTGACTGGGTTGAAAATACATGATTTGAGGAAAACCATGAATCTTTGTGGATGGCATGGTTTAAGGTTGACCATAAACCTTTGGAGATGACATAGTTTAAGGCTAATCATGAATCTTGCAGATGATATGGTTTTAAGGCTGACCATGAACCTTGTAGTCTTTAGGGAGGCATCCGCTAACACCTTGAAAACTGCATGGCTTCACTGGGAATCTTGTTAAACTCAACTTGAGCAAATGTCATTAAAGACGACATCAAGAGATATATTGGCAAATTGTAGTATTAATTGAACAAGCTAATCAAGCTAAGTCTGATTATCTTGATAAACATTCGATGTCAATTAGCATCATGTAGCGCAGAATTGTTATCTTGCTCGGGGATGTATCATTAATCATCAAATTCTTTGGGAGTCAAGTTCTTATCAAAATGATTTTTACTCATGAAAAAGGTTTATTAAGTATGCCAAACTAGAGCTTATTAGTCAGAAAGGGTTTCTCACATACTGTCGATAAAATGACTGCTAGATTTAATCCATTCGCGTGGGAAGTAACTGATTGCTGAGGGTATCTCAAATAACCTATGTTAAAGGCTTTCAGAAACATTCGCGATGAGCATAATCTGATTGATCAAAAAGGCCTTTTGAAAGGATTGCAATATAGATTTGGTCATGGGCTTACACAAAGGTGTTGGAGAAAACTTTCCTATTTATTTTGAGGTTGACAAAACGTTTCCATCAGTCTAGTCTGAAGACTTGCAGATTCTATCGTCAAAGTCTGAAGACCTCCAGACTCAAGATTCAAAGTGTGCCCTCGCTGATAGTTCCAGACCGAAAAAGAAAAGATTTATCGAAGGAGTTTTATTCAAATGCGAGTATCTCTTTTGAAGATTTGATTCGTACGGTTAAGGAAGATCTCACGGCTAGAGATAGCATCTCAAGATCTATTATTCATATTGAGATTAATTCGAGTAATTTAGATTCGATTGATTGGCGAAGTTTACTTGGAAGGTTCTACTTATGGAAACCTAGATCCTGATTGTATGGATGAGCATGATTGGTGGGCTATCATCACATTCCTCAAATAACTCGAGATCTCCCTGAATTGATTCCGTCCAACGGGTTGATTGGAAGAACTCCTTTGGAAGGTGCCAACGGTTGTGAAGGCATGGAGGAGTATATAAGGAAGACACTCAAGTTGTTTGAGTAGTGCGTGATAGAAAAATTCCAAAGTTTGAAGCTCATTGTTCTTTGCGATTTCATTTTGTTGAGCCCAATTTGTACTCAAAAGAGAGATTAGATAATTGTGAGACCTTGAGGAAGTGTAGTAGTCTCTACACTGTGGAATCAAGGACATGAAATTGTAAATTCTCTTTTGGTTCTTAGTGGAATCCAGCCGGTGGGCTGTCAGTATGGGAGAGTGGACGTAGGCTTGGTCTAAGCCGAACCACTATAAACCTAGTGTCTTGATTCTCTATCCCTTAACTCTTTACTTTACATTGCAGTCGCTTATAATTGTTTATTGTCCTCATGCCTTCAGTCTGTTAATCTTAGAAGCTAATTTACTTTGATAAGTTTCGCAGAAATTTCTTTGATCACCTATTCACCCCCCTCTAGGTGCTCGTACTAGTCTTATCAATTGTTGTCAGAGCCCGTGTACTCATTAAATTGAAGTATTTTTACTTCTGAGTTAAAGATCTATGGCTAGTATGTTGGCTCCAGGTTTGGTTGAAGGCCAAAGCAACACCAGACCGCCTTACTTTGATGGAAAGGAATATAGCATATGGAAAAACAAGATGAAGGCATTCCTAAGATCGAAAGATCCTTTGGAATGGGATATAGTAGAAAAAGGAATCATTCTTAAAGCTACATCAGTCTCAAAGAGGGGAAAAGAAGTTGCAGAAGCTAGCGACATGACTCAAGAAGAGATAACCAAGAGACAAGCTCTTGATGCAAAAACAATCTACTCTTTATATTGTGTGTTATCTTTTGCTGAATATAATATAATATCTTCTTGTGAAATAGTCAAAGAAGTCTGGGATAGACTGCACATCACCTATGAAGGAACTGATCGAGTGAAAGAAACAAGGATCAATATTCTACTTGGACAGTATGAAGCTTTTAAGATGAAGCCAGGAGAATCTATCATTGATATGTTTAGCCGTTTTACTGAAATTGTAAATGGTCTAGAATATCAGGGATAGCCAATTTCAGGACCCATGAAAGTTAACAAATTGCTGCGTGGACTCTCCAAAGACTGGAATCACATAAAGACCTCAATAAGGGAAACACAAAGGATCATGTCGCTCTCTGTAGATGAACTGGTTGGCACACTTCAGTCCTATGAAGTGGAGCAAATTAATGATGAAGAAGATCCCAAAGGTAAGAAGTCTATTGCTTTAAAGTCTAAAGATGATTATAATGTTACAGACTCAAAAGAAGAATTAGACGATGAAGAGCTAGCGCTCATGATAAAAAGGTTCAGGAAACTGAACAAAAAGGGAAGAAGATTCAATTGGAAGAGACAAAGCACTCAAAAGTTTCAGAATAAATCAACTGAGGATGATGAATCCAATAAAGATGTGGTTTGCTTTGAATGCAAGAAAAATGGACATATCATATCTAACTGTCTTTTGTTGAAGAAAAAGAAAGGAAAAGCTGGGAAATACAGAAAGGCTCTCAAAGCAGAAACTTGGAGTGATACAGAATGCGAAGAAAGTGATGATGATTGTGCCAATATTTGTTTAATGATGAAATCGAATCGGACTTAGACTCGAGGCAGATACAAATTCAGACTCAGAAGTGAAATCGAGGTAAGTAATTTAAAAATTCCTACTAAAATTTCGAAATACATTGATAAACTTTGTCTTAGTCTCAAAACTTCTCTCAAAAGGATTTCCGAGCTAAAAAGGGAGAATTCTACACTGAAGCAACAGGAAAAATTTTGGAAAGAAAAGTTTGAAAATTTAGACAAAAGTTTTGTTATTTTGAAAGAAAATGCAGACTCTCTTTCAAAAGAAAATACATGTTTAAAAATTGATATTTCAAATATTTCAAAAAAATTTTCAATTGGATCTAAGAAGTTGGAAAAGATTCTTTTGATACAAAGACCTTACTTTAACCAATTAGGTTTAGGAATGATTTCAGAAACCATTCCTCTAATTGATTTTCCAAAGGTAAAGGAAAGAATCAAATAGAGACCTACAAAAGTTTTTTTATAAAAATCATTTTAAAAAAGTCCATGTAAAACCTGTTGGCCGAAGTGCTCTCAAATGTTCTAAATGTCACAGTTCAGAACATTTTGAGAAAGAATGTCCTATGGTTTGCAGACCTATTAAGAAGGATTGGGCAAAGACTGTATATTGCCATAACTCTACTGGACCCAAGAAAATGTGGGTACCAAAGAAAGCTTGAGTTTCTTTTTAATTGCAGGTCACTATCAAGAAGAAGATTAAATGGTATTTGGATAGTAGCTGTTCAAGACACATGACAGGAGATTCAAATTGTTTTATAAAGCTTGTTCAAGTAGATGGAGAAAAAGTCTCTTTTGGTGGAAATAGCAAAGGAAGAATTGTTGGATGTGGAACTGTAAAGATTGGAAGTCTTACAATCAACAATGTCTCCTTTGTGGAAGGACTAAATTACAATCTACTCAGTATAAGTCATTTGTGCGACACTGGATTCAAAATCAATTTTCAGGAAGGAACATGTTCAGGAACTAGTAAAGATCTCTCTCAATCTTTTACAGGGCGTAGACATGGGAATATCTATCTTCTGGATATAAAATCAGAAAGATCGCAATGTCTAATATCAGTACAAGATGAAGCGAATCTCTGGCACCGGAAGCTTGGTCATATTAATATGAAGCAAATTGCCAAAATCTCTTCCAAAAAGCTTGTTCATGGACTACCCAACTTGAAATATCAAAAGTCTGACTTATGTACACCATGTGGCTAGGAAAACAGGTTAGAAGTTCTTTTAAACCAATAAATCAAGTTTCTACTAATCATGTGTTGCAGCTCCTGCACATGGATCTCTTTGGACCAACTAGAACTCAAAGCATTGGTGGAAGGAGATTTTGTCTAGTAATAGTGGATCTCTTTGATTCACGATTTACTTGGGTCTACTTTCTAGCAAGTAAGTCTGAAACCTTCTCTCATTTTTTAAAGTGTGGTAAGAAAGTGCAGAATGAGAAAGATTACACTATTTCAAGCATTCGGATAGACCATGGAGGTGAGTTTGAAAATCAAGACTTTGCAAAATTTTGTGATGAATCTGGTTTTCAACATATGTTCTCCTCTCCATATACACCTGAACAAAATGGAGTTGTTGAAAAAAAGAATAGATCTTTACAAGAAATGGCAAGAACTCTTTTAATTGAAAGTAATGTTTCTTCTTGTTTTTGGGCTGAAGCAGTGTCTACAGCATGTTATATTATTAACAAAGTATTTTTAAGGCCTATTTCGGAGAAAACTCCCTATGAGTTATTTAAAGGAAAGAAGCCAATCGTTTCTTATTTTCATGTGTTTGGTTGCAAATGTTTTATCTTGAAAAATGCAAATGATCGAATTGGTAAGTTTGAAGAAAAATCAGACGAAGGAATCTTCCTTGGATATTCAATCTCTAGCAAAGCCTACAGAGTATTCAACAAGAAGACTCAGACTGTGGAAGAATCGATGAATGTCAAATTTCAAGACTCTCTACAAAATCAATCGGTTCAGACTCAAACCGAAGAACCTGAACTTGCTCCAGACTCTACAAAGTCTACTTCCCCTGAAGCAGTTTAGACTTCAGTAGAAAAACAACGAACGGATGTTGAAGAGTCAACTGAAGAAGAAAATCAACAATTTGTCAGACTAACCAGCAACTAGAAGCATAAGTCAAGTCATCCCGAGGAACTCATTATCGGTAATATTAATGAAGGAATTTGTACCAAATCCAAAAGGCAAGCAGAGTCTAGCGCTGTGGCACTTATTTCTGAAATAGAACCCAAAAGCATAGAAGAAGCTTTAACTAACGAAAGTTGGATTGAAGCAATGCAAGAAGAACTTAGGCAGTTCAACATTAACGACATTTGGGAATTGACTCCTAAACCAAAAGGCAAGTCTATTATTGGATCTAAATGGGTTTTCAGGAATAAGATGGACGAAAAAGGAAAAGTGGTAAGGAATAAAGCAAGACTCGTGGCCAAAGGATATATGCAAGAAGAAGGAATAGACTATGATGAGACTTACGCTCCTGTAGCAAGGTTAGAAGCAATTAGATTATTACTTGCTTTTGCTTGCTATAAGAATTTCAGGTTATTCCAAACGGACGTCAAAAGTGCTTTCCTAAACGGATTTATTCAAGAAGAAGTCTACGTGGAACAACCTCCTGGATTTGAAGATGCAAGAAAACCAGACTTTGTTTTCAGACTGAAAAAGGCTCTATATGGATTAAAGCAAGCACCTCGAGCTTGGTACGACAGGTTAAGTAAATTTTTAATTCAAAATGATTTTGTTAAAGGAAAAGTAGACACAACTTTGTTTATTAAAAAGGAAGGTAAAAACTTTCTACTTGTTCAAATTTATGTTGATGATATTATATTTGGATCACCTAACGAAAATATGTGCAAGAAATTTTCTAAGTCTATGCAGGATGAATTTGAGATTAGCATGATGGGAGAATTGTCTTTCTTTCTCGGACTACAAGTAAAACAATTGAAGGAAGGAATCTTTATTCACCAAGAAAAATATGCAAAAGAACTCGTTAAAAAGTTTGGATTGGAGAATTGCAAGAAGACCGATATACCAATGTCTAGTTCTTTGAAGCTGGACAAAGATGAAGGAGGAAAGAAAGTTGACCAGAAACTATACAGAAGGATCATTGGTTCACTTCTTTATCTCACTGCTTCTAGACCTGACATTTTGTTTAGTGTTTGCATTTGTGCTAGATTTCAATCAGATCCCAAAGAATCACATCTAAGTGCTGCGAAACGCATCATCAAATATGTTGCAACAACCTCGAAGTTGGGTCTGTGGTATCCCAAAGAAGGAGACTTTACTCTCCTTGGATATTCAGACGCAGATCTAGTAGGTTGCAGAGTTGATAGAAAGAGCACATCCGGCACTTGTCAATTGCTTGGTAATAAGTCAGTATCTTGGTTTTCAAGGAAGCAAAGTACTGTAACTCTTTCACAGCAGAAGCAGAGTATGTGGCTCTTGGAAGTTGCTGTTCTCAAATCTTATGGATAAAACAACAACTACGAGACTTTGGAATCAAAGACTCATGCACCGAGATCAAATGTGACAACACCAGCGCAATTAATCTGAAGAAGCTCAGACTTAGGGATAAAATCTGAAGAAGCTCAGACACAGATAAAGTCTGAAGATGTTCAGACTTAGAAAGCCAAGAGTTACGACTGTAAGTTTTCTCGTTAACGGTATTTTATTTGAAAAGGTATGACTGTTCATTAATCGCTAATTGAATGGAATTATTAGCAGTTATCGATTTTCAAAAAGGCAGTTATTTTTAAAAAAGGCAGTCATTCACTTTTGAAAAGGCATTTTTCATTTTTCCTTTTATGACGGTTCGTATACCCTGTTTCGACCGGTTTATATACCGTTCGTCTTCTTCGTTTTTACCCACAAACCCTAGATCACAGAATTTCACCGTCATACTTTTTCTCTCTAGTTTAATTCATAAAAGTTCTCATCTTTCTCGCGAATCGAGTTTGAAAATTCTCTCAAAGACTGTGACAATGGCCTCTCAAAGAAAGTCGTCAAGGATTGCAAACGCGGGGACCACGCTTTATGCACGAGGGTCCTACCCACTTCGATCTGACGGAGGAAGAAGATTCTCCAAGGCAACAACAAAGTCAACAACGACATTCTCAACCGCGACATTCTTCTCATGCTAGACCACAAGAGTATCAGCAACAACAAGCAGAGGAAGAAATTATTGAGGATGCTGAACTAGTAAGGACTCTTAAGCCTGCTTTTGTTTCAAACTCTACACCGCTTTGAAGGAAGATGGTACTGCAATGACTTTTATTGATGAATTTTTGAAAGAAAAAGGGTAACAAAATGAAACTCACTTTTTAAGAACGATGGAACGGTTGGGCATTGCTCCCGTTGGTACGGCAGAAAGGGCTTTTGCGAATTTTCCTAGTGATCCACGTTTTGGAGGATTTAATCAACCTGAGGGAAAAGATGACGATGAAAAGATGTTCACTCAGTTTAAGCCCAAAATGGGAGTTGCTGCAAACATTCGAGGAAAAAGGGCAGATTTGTTTCGTTCTGAAGAACACAAGCGAGTTTATTCTGATTTGCTGAAGCGAGGAGTGATGAACCCAAGAAGTGTGGACTTCGACTTTCTCGATTCATTAAACGTCAAGTTGCGGGAGAAGTTTGCTATACTCCAACTTGAGCATTTTTGTTCTAACATAGATGTTGCTCATCCTGAACTTACTGCGTATTTCTATTCCAATCTAAACTTTTTGGATGCGAATAGATTTTCTTTCAGTGTTAGAGATCAAGAGTATGTGGTAGATATGGACACCTTTGCTGATGTGATTGGAGTAGAGAGGGATTTTTCAGTCAATTAGTGTGTCTATTGGCCATGCAACTATGGAGCTTGTTCGAGATAGAATTGCAGAAGGTCGTATTTCTTATTTAAGAATGAGTGCCTCTAACATCTTGCTCCATAAGATTGTGATCAATTGTCTCAGACCGAAATCCACGTCAAAGACTGACGTTTCTAATTTTGAAGCGAAGCTGATGTACGCCATCAATGTCGGTTACAAGTTCTCTCTGCCACACACCATCATGTTTCACATGTATCGATCAATGGCAAAGGACAAGGGAAAACTTCCTTATTCTGCTCTCATAACTCGTTTATTAAGACATTTTAATATCCAGCCTCTCAACATTCTGTGTGTTCGAACCATTGATAAAATGGTGATAGGGCTGAAGATGATTACAAAGATGCGTCTGAAGGAGCTGAACAAGACTTTAGAGAGATTTAAGGAAAAGATCCCTGTCAAGTCTCGACAAGACTCTGTGGCTGCAAAGAGGAAAGGCAAGGAGCCCATGACGGCTCCATCTAAGAGGAGGAGAGCCATCATTTTGCAAGATGAAGACGATCTCACTATTTCCGATCTTGCCTTAAAGAATGTGCAGCGTCTTGTTCCAGAAGTAGAAGATCGAGAGAACCAAGACAGAGAAGAGACAGAGAAAAGGAGTGAAGAGAGGGAAGTGCTGAGGAAAGAAGAAAAAGAAGGAAGAAAAGAAGGAAAAGAAAAAGGAAGAGAACAAACTGAAGGAGAAAGTCATGGTGATTCTCTAGCAGCAGAAGGAGAAGCACAAAAACATCACGTCATTAAAGAAGAGCCCGAGCAAGAAGAGTATTTCTCTTCGCCCGAAGGTACTGAAATAGGGGGAGCTGCTCAAAGAGGTACTTCTATACTTGCTCTTACTAGTGATGATGTTAGTCGTTCTCCTGCGGATGTAGAGGATGTGTATGCCTCTCAATTTCCTGAAGAAGGTAATGAGGCTTCATCTCTAAGTTTGGATGCTCGTGCTGAAGTACCATCATCTGGCTATACTCCGCAAACTGATCACGCTGAAGCAAGCACACAAACTGACAACTCAACAGACTTTAAAAGGTTGCTTGAAATTCTTCTGGAGATCAAACGCCGGTTTATGCCTTGGGATGTGAATTGCCGACCCTGCAGAATGCTCATCAAGCTACTTCAGTTTCTATGCAAGATCAAGTTCAAGAAAACGCCAAGGGTAAGGATCTAGCGCAACTGCAGGAGGATCTGAGAAAGCTGGAGGAGACTGTCAAGTCTATGGGAGATTTTCAGCTCATTCGCATTCCAAAATCTTCTTAATCTTATTCTATTTTGTATTCTCTACTTTTTGTTGATCACAAAAAAGGGGGAGAAGTTGGTGCAGATTTGTCAACTTTTTTTGTTTGGATGGTTTTTGATTGTTTGGACTTTATCTTTTATTTGGATTGGTTTGGATTGCTTTGATCTTTTTAATGCTTGCAGTATCTTAAGCTATGTTGATGATTTTGGTAAAGATAGTTGTTCTTACAAGACTAACATGTTTTCTGTGGATGCAGCATCGCTACTATCTTTATCCTAATATGGTTATCTTTCATGAGATATCTTCTTTTGCTTAAGTATTGTCTTGCAGGATAAAAGTATCCAAATCTGCAGGAAAGTTTTGTCACCATAAAAAAGGGGGAGATTGTTGGAGAAAACTTTCCTATTTGTTTTGAGGTTGACAAAACGTTTCCATTAGTTTAGTCTGAAGACTTGCAGACTCTATCGTCAAAGTCTAAAGACCTCCAGACTCAAGATTCAAAGTCTGCCCTCGCTGATAGTTCCAGACCGACAGAGAAAAGATTTATCGAAGGAGTTTTATTCAAATGTGAGTATCTCTTTTGAAGATTTGATTTGTACGGTTAAGGAAGATCTCACGACTGGAGATAGCATCTCAAGATCTATTATTCGTATTGAGATTAATTCGAGTAATTTAGATTCGATTGATTGGCGAAGTTTACTTGGAAGGTTCTACTTATGAAAACCTAGATCTTGATTGTATGGGCGAGCAGGATTGGTGGGTTATCATCACATTCCTCAAATAACTCGAGATCTCCCTGAATTGATTCTGTCCAATGGGTTGATTGGAAGAACTCCTTTGGAAGGTGCCAGCGGTTATGAAGGCATGGAGGAGTATATAAGGAAGACGCTCAAGTTGTTCGAGTAGCACGTGATAAAAAAATTCCAAAGTCTGAAGCTCCTTGTTCTTTGCGATTTCATTTTGTTGAGCCCAATTTGTACTCAAAAGAGAGATTAGATAATTGTGAGACCTTGAGGAAGTGTAGTAGAGTCTCTACACTGTGGAATCAAGGACGTGAAACTGTAAAATCTCTTTTGGTTCTTAGTGGAATCCAGTCGGTGGGCTGTCAGTGTGGGGAGTGGACATAGGCTTGGTCTAAGCCGAACCACTATAAACCTAGTGTCTTGATTCTCTATCCCTAAACTCTTTACTTTATATTGCAGTCGCTTATAATTGTTTTTCGTCCTCACACCTTCAGTCTGTTAATCTTAGAAGCTAATTTACTTTGATAAGTTTCGCAGAAATTTCTTTGATCACCTATTCACCCCCCTCTAGGTGCTCGTACTAGTCTTATCAAAAGGGATTATTTCTTTGAGGCCAATAAAGGAACATTCATTGCTATTTTCATCGAGTTTACAAGTCGAGAGCTTGAAAGATAAGACAAGATAGAATTGCTTCCACTCCTTCAAGTGGTAGCTTCTTTGTGGCATTCTCATTTTCACTTGAACCATCCCAATCAGAAGAGACTTCGGAAGAGGGTTGTAATGTTGGCTTGGAAGATGCTCGAAAGGCTTAAAATTTTCAAGAGGGTTTTTAAGAGTCGGTGATCATCATGGCATTGTGAACGGGTCACTCGATCTTTCGAAATCATTTGGCTTTTGAAAAACAACATATCTCGAAATTCCCTTGACTAATCATTTCTACACGGGAGCTTTGCTCATTTCTCTAATTTCCTTTGCACTTGCGATGATTTTTTTTTTTTTATGCAGGCACTTGGACTTTGATAACTTTTCTTTCACATAAGATGCAGTCTTTTTGGCTTTGTTTTTTTTTACGGGCATTGGCCTTTCTTTTACCGGGCACACTGCTTTTTCATGCCCCCTAATTTTTGTTGAACTTTTTGCTCTTTTGAACTTTTGGATCTCTTATGACTTTCGAGATGCTTTTCACATTTTTTCGTGAATGTTAATTGTATGTGGTCAATCCTTATGCTTTGCCCCAATGAAGGGAGATGATCACCACTTGGGCTTTAGAAATGAACAATCAGGCCCAAATTGGTTTAAGCAATGGGTGTCAGCGTTTGGGTAGAGAAGGAAATGCTCTTCTTCACCTTGGGATGAGTCAAGCTCTGATGAGAATTTCTGGGCAGCTACCACCAGAAGATTAATGCAAGTGAAAATAATAGAATATTTCTCAATCTTTCTCTCTACATCTTGACCAAAACCTCCTATGCTGCCTGTTGACACCTAAATTTTGACTAATCATTTAGTAATTAATTGCATAAAAAATTTAGGGATTAATCTTTAATCTCTAAAAAAAACAAAAACAAAAAAAGTAAAAAAAAAAAGAAGAAAGAAGTTCTTGCACGTCCATTGTCTCTCGCTCATTAATGCATGCACATGCACGCCCACAATTCGGCGGACGAGAGAAGGCCTCAAAGGAGCAAAAGGAGCCCATAATATATTATAAAATATGCTCAATCAAGTGTGGGTTGTCAGCTTTTGGTGAAGCAGCGAGAAATTTGCTGAAGAAAGAAGCAAGTAGCAAGCAAGAAAGTCAAAGAAAGAAGGAAGAAGAATCCATGAACGTCCATTTTTCTCCCTCATTAATGCCGCGCATGCATGCACAAAATGGGGATGGACGTGAAAATTCTACATACGCCTGCAAGAAGATGGGCTAACATTTTCATAATATTTTCCTTGCTGGAAGAGCAGATTGGTGGCCACCATATTTGAAAAAAGAACCGAACGTGAACAGCAAGGAAAAGTTACGGCTGCCTCCTGTTCACTTGTTCACACTTAAGTCGGTTGTTGCCTATAAATAAGCAAGGATCCTCGGCATTTGGGAGGGGGGAAAAAACGAAAAAATTCACTGGAGAGGTTTGTGAGAGAAAAAGCTATTAAAAAAGAGCCCGTAGAGAGACAGACGAGTGGAGAGATTAAGAGAGATAGAGAGGTTTGTCGAAAAAAAAAAAAATGAAGTCGAGAGAGGAGCTGAATCGAAAAAGAAAAAGGTACACTGAAAGTGCAGAGAGAGAGAGAGGGAGAATGGACGTGAGAGGCGAGAGAAAAGAAAAGCAAAAAGAACAGTTACTGTTCTTCTTCTTTGCGAGGCTTCTGTTGTTGACCCCTGCTGCCCGCGCTCGCACCGCCGTGCCTCCAACTCCGCCGCGCGCTGCCTCGCCTGCTGTGGCCGTGACAACCAGCAGCTTCCGATCCGCTTCAGCGTCCTCCATTCCTCTGCAGCTCGTCACCGCACCGGACCCCTACTCACTCGTCGCCGGCCTCGACCCGACGACCCACGACCTGCTGGCCTCCACCCGCAACGCCCGAAGCCCCTCTCGCCTCCGCCGCCGCCGTCGCCCGCCTCCATCGCGCCCGCCGCCTCCGCCGCAACTTGCGCCGACCCGCGACGACCCGAACACCAGCAATACCGTCCCTGCACACCTCGCACCCGCAGCAACGCCTCAACCCGTCCCCGAAGTCCGCTGGTCGCTGTTGCAACCTGCTCACCTCCGTCCGCCGCGCCTGCACCCACCGTTTGAAGCCACGAGCGACCCCCGCAAGCGATGCCTGCAAGCGGTAGCGCCCGTCGCCGAGTCCCGTCCATCGCCGCCCCTCCGCCCGACACCCGTGCCTCTTCTCGCCCGTCGCTGCGCCTTGCCCGTCGCCGCTCCTTACCCGTCGCCGCGCCTCCGCCCGTAGCCGAGCCTCCGTCTTCGCCCGGCTCGAGCTTCTCCGCCGCTCCTTCCCCGCAGTACACCAGCAAGGACGAGCCGTGCCGAGCACCACTAGACTCGGCGCCCCTGCTCCACCTCTCGCCGTCGCCGATCTGCGGCGCCAGGAGCCCCAAAGTCGCGACCCCCGTGTTTCTCCTGCGACGCCCCGTTTTCGCTGGTTCCTGCTGCCCGGCGCCCCCTGCTCGCTTGAGTCGGTCTCGCACCAGCAGTAGCTCGCGCCCAGCCCCGTCGCCGAAGCTCGCCAACGCCTGCAGCGCCCCTCGCCGCTTCGCCAGCCACCGTCGTGCACTGCTTCGCCGCCGGGGCTCCTCTCCGCGCATCTGCCCTGTCTCGCCGGAGCTCCTTGCCGACGACTCCCCTCATCGGAGCGATCACCACGTTGCTGCTTTGCCTGGAAGAAAGAAAAAGAGAAAAACAAAAAGGAAAATCAATTAGGTAGTTTGTTCTATTCACTTTATTCTTTTTTTTTTTATGTTATTTATTTACTTTGTGTTTTTAGTAGAATTATTCATGAATGTGTAGTTGGGATTATGGTATGAGATAACCCGTGAAATTTGTGATTGTCAGTCCGATTTTCGCGCCTGAAATTCGACTCGCAATCATTTGAAAAAATCGCTAATCCGATCTCCCGCCCGAGATTCGATTCGCGATTTATGAAAAATTGGCCAACCCTATCTCATGCGCGAGATATGGTTCGTCAATTTGGATATCAATATTGCTTTGATTTGCCGTTGTGCCGTTTAAGTTAATTTTGCTTTCATAAAATAAAAAAAAATCCAAAAAAAGTGTAGGTTAGAATTAGGTTTATTCCATGTTTTAGGGTTTACATATTTAGAGTAGGAATTTTATTTCGAATTTAAAAAAAATAAAAAAAATAAAAATCAAATCAATTAATTTTGGTTGCTAGTTTTCTTAACCTGAATTGCATGTTTAATTATTTGGCAATTGTTAATTTCGAAAATTAAAAAAAAGGGGAAAAAAGTAAAAAATAAAAAATCATCATGCATATGTCATATAGAATTAGGGCATCTTTTGCACATTAATGCATATTAGGGTGAAATTGCATGTTTAATTTTACTTTCTAATTAATTTTAAGTTTTGATATATTTTCTTGATAGATTGCATTTTAGGATTATTTGGGTTAAAATAATATTTTAGTTTATATTAGGATTTGGCTCAACCTAATTCCTAATATAAATTAAATAGGATCTTAATCTAGTTAGATAATTTTCACATTTTTCCTAATTCCGAATTTCATAAAAAATATAAAAAATGTCTTAGAATAAATTAGTTTTGTTTTTCTAGAATAAATTGCATTCTTTTAGGAAAAAAAAGAAAAATGTCATATGCACGTCATTAGGATTAGATTCATTGAAATGCATGTCATTTAGTGATTGTTGTTAGATCCATTTAATTAGAAATTGCATGTCATTAGAATTAAAAGCATTGCATTGCATATTGCATGATTTTCATTAATTAAGTGAAAACAAAAAAAAAATTGCGTGTTAATCATATCTAGGGTTGTTGATGTGGATTCTAAATTAACATTGCAGATGCTTTCGTTGCTTTGAGGTAAGTTTTGCAATTTATTCATTGTTTATCTGAGTGTTAAATTGGTGGTTTATGCACCCGCATGATCGCCTCACATGTTAGGTAAATAGATTTAAAAATCAATTTAAGCTGCCTGTAAAAATATTATTGAAAATAAAAAATGGTACTGAAAGGGCATTAGAGAAATCTAGTGTAACCAAGTCCCCGTACCCATAGTCTTTGGTTCATAGGAGTAAAGTAAAACTCCCGTTACTTTACTTGGGTTTCTAATCGACCCACCAAAAATAGATTAATGGCGACTCCATGATAAAAATCATTTGCATAATTAAGAACTTAAACCATAAGTCGTGAATTGGTATGGGCTTGGGAGAGCTCGAGCTAGGTCTAGGCTTAGCAATCCATTAGCCGAACCCTTAGGTGGTCCAACCCGCTTCGGGGAGGTCGCGACATTGCCTCAGTGTAGGGTTGTTCTGGACAGGGGTATTTTGAGGGATCATCTTTATTCAGCCGAAAGGGTAACAAGAGATTAGTGCGGTTCTTGAGATTGATGAAGGAAATGCCTTTATCATTTCGATCTTTGTGCTCAATGCGAATGAATCCTTCGTCCTAAGAGAAGGTCGCATTTCATTCAACTCTCAAAAGTGTTTGAAGGATGTGTTTGGAAATGGCTTGCCTTTTTTCATCCTAAGCACTTCTTGTTTGGCATGGTAAACGTTTCACCTTTTTGCCCAAATAAAGTCATTTTTACGAGGCCCTTTTCTCGAGGGTCGCAGACATGAAGCACACATAGTGACACAGGAAATAGGTCATGTGAGTGATGCCATGCATTTTTTGTTCTTTTCGTTGTTTGTTGCTTTTTTTTTTTTTTTTTTTGTGCCATCTCAGTTTACCTCTCATTTAAGAAGAGGAGATACTCAACTGTCTGTGCGGAGACTCGACGGGTCCTTGAATCGACTTTTTCCCTCCCCATTTCTTTATCAAACGGTAGGGTGCCTGAAACACAAATAGATGTGCGTGTATGTAACATATGCATGATATCTACGATGCTATGCATGATGCTATGCGACTCGGATTGTGTATGAAGTGGCTTCTCAGCCTTGATTTCATTCATGGAAAATACTTCTTGACTGTATCAGGTCTAGGCAATTCACTGCCACCCATTTCAACCAAAATCATAGCACCTCCAGGAAGAATCTTTTTAATGACATATGGCCCTTTGTAGTTCAGGGTGAATTTGCCATGAGGGTCTGGTATGATTGGAAACACTTTCCTCAGCACTAGGTCATTGACTTCGAAGTGTCTGGGACGCACTCTTCGATTGAAGGCTTTTGCGGCTCGTCTCTGATAGCATTGACCATGACACACAACTTGCAATCTCTTCTCATCAATCATGTTTAGCTGCTCATGCCTCTGTTGCATCCACTTAGTCTCATTGAGCTTAGACTGGGAAAGGACCCTTAAAGAAGGACTTCAACTTCAACAGGCAAGACCGCCTCCATCCCGTACACGAGTGAAAAAGAAGTTGCCCCCGTAGAGGTGCGGATAGAAGTTCGATATACCATTAGTGCATAAGGAAGCCTCTCGTGTCAATCATGATAATTTTTGGTAGTCTTTGATAGGATTTTCTTTATGTTCTTGTTTGCCGCCTCCACTGCTCCATTCATCTAAGGGCGGTACGATGATGAGTTCAAATGCTTAATTCGAAACTCACTGAGCAAGCCATCCATGACTTTGTTGTTTAAATTAGTGCCGTTGTTAGTAATGATGGCCTCCGGCACCCCGTAACGGGCAACAATGTCGCGACGAATGAACTTGACCATATTCTTGGCAGTGACATTAACATACGAGTTGGCCTTGATCCACTTGGTAAAATAGTCTATCGCCCCCAAGATAAATCGATGCCCATTTGAAGCTTTGGGGTAAATGGGTCCGATCACATCAATCCTTCACATTGAAAAGGGCTAGGATTGGGACATTTGGTGAAGTTCATTGGGAGGTGCATTTATCTTGTCTCCATAAATCCGGTACTGGTGACACTGTCGTACGTGTTGAATGCAGTTGGACTCCATGGTCAGCTAATAATAACCAAGTCGCATGATCTTTCTCATCAAGAAGTGTCCATTCATATGGGGGCCGCACTCCCCTTCATGTATCTCTTTCATCAAATGGTCGGCTATTTTAGCGTCGACACATCTTAGCAATGTCGAGTCGAAGGACCTTTTGTAGAGGACATCTCCACTGGCGAAGAATTTTGACGCTAACTTCGTCAAATGCTTTCTGTCTGCTGCTTCACTTCCTTCGGGGAATTTGCCCTTCTGCAGGTACTTCAAGATGTCGTGACACCAAGGCTGTCCGTCTGGGTCCTCTTCGGCCGTCATGCAATAAGCTACACGCCTAAAGATCTCAATTCTCAACGGTTCAATGTCCATGCCTCCAGTTACTTGTAACATTGAAGATAGGGTAGCCAGTGCATCAGCGAACTGATTATGAGACCTTGGTAAGTACTCGAATGATATTTCTTGGAATTCCTCCGTCAACTCCCCCAGGAACTCATGATACAGAATCAATTTAGAATCTCATGTTTGCCATTCGCCTTTAGTCTGTAAGATGATAAGAGCCAAATCACCATAAACTTGCAACTTCCGAGTTTTCATAACGATGGCAGCCTGGAGGCCAAGAATGCATGCCTCATACTCCACGAAGTTATTCATGCAAGGGAATGTCAATTTAGCGGCGACGGGGTAGTGTTGTCTGTCTGGGGAGATAAGAACTGCCCCAGTACTCGACCCAGCTAAGTTAACTGCACCATCAAAGTACATAGTCCATTTGTTGCTTGATACAAGTAAGATTCGCTCCTTTGCATTGCTATCTTCATCGGATGCTCTTAACCTCTTGAAATTCACTGCCAACATGTCTGCTATGGCGCGACCTTTAATGGACTTCTATCCCAAGCTCTGAACGTCAAACACTGAAATTAAGATTTGCCACTTGGCCAACTTGCCAACCAATGCCGAATTTTCCAAGAGGCACCTAATGGGATCATTTTCGGTCATCAACAAGATTCAGTGATGGAGCGTGTATTGCCGTAGCCTGTGCAAGACCCAAATCAAGGCCATGCAAGTTCTCTCGACTTATGTATAGTTCATCTCAGAAACAGTGAACTTCTTGCTCAAGTAGTATATCGCGCATTCTTTCCCGTCATTTGGTCTTTTTTGTGCTAACATGGCTCCCAGTGATTTGTCATGTATGGTCAAGTACAAAATCTGGAGATTTTAGGGAGTGGGGGCTCTAAGACCGGTGCATGAGTGAGATAGTGTTTTATCTTCTCGAAGGCACCTTGGCATTCGACATCCCACTCAATCTTTGCATTCTTTTTTAGGAGCTTGAAGAATGGCTTTGCTGTTTCGGACAACTGACAGATGAATCTTGCCACATAATTAAGTCGTCCTATCAGGCTGCGGACTTCCCTAGTGGTAGTTGGAGGTCGTAAATCGTAGATGGCCTTAACCTTTGATGTATCAATCTCTATGCCTCTACTACCGACCATGAACCCTAATAGCTTCCTAGATCTCGCTCCAAAAATGCATTTTGCGGGATTGAGGCGTAGCTTGAACTTCCGAAGTCGTTCGAACAGTTTCCGCAAGACTTCAACATGGTCCTCACCTCTTCTTGATTTTGTGATCATATCATCCACATATACTTCGATCTCCTTATGCATCATGTCATGAAACAACGTGACCATGGCCCTTTGATACATTGTCCCAGCATTCTTTAGACCGAAAGACATCACTTTGTAGTAGAAAGTTCCCCAAGGAGTTATGAACGATGTTTTGTTCCTATCTTCCTCCCTCATACGGATTTGGTTGTATTCATAAAAACCGTCTATGAAGGAGAATAACTCAAATCCCGTCGTACTGTCAACCAAGACATTGATATGCGAGAGTGGAAAGTCGTCATTGGGACTTGCTGGATTCAGGTCGCGATAGTCAACACACACCCTGATTTGCCCATATTTCTTCATTACAGGTACGATATTTGCTACCCAATCAGGATAACGCGTCACTTCGATAAAATCTACTTTCAGCAGTTTCATCACTTATTTTTCGATCTTCTTGGACAACTCTGGTTTAGTTCTCCTAAGCATTTGATTCTTGGGTGGCACATTAGGATCCGTTGGCAAAGCGTATTCCATAATTTTGGGGTCCAACCCTGGCATGTTGGCGTATGTCCAAGCGAACACATCTTGATATTCTTTCAAGAGATTAGTCATCCTTTCCACCTCTGACTCTGAGAGACATGCCTTGATCTTTACTTCCCTGACATTCTCTGTATTACCTAGATTTATGGTGACTGTTTGTTCTTCTGTCAACGGCTTCGATTCTTCATGTTGATTCCATTCACGCTCGATCCCTTTCTAATCATCATCGATGTCATCGGAACCTGAGAGACTTTCTTCATGCACATCCGGGTCACATGAGTCCTTATCATGATTATGCATAATGTAATGCCTGAGTTGCGATGAGATAAGTTAGAGCATGTCAACAATAAAGATGATGCATGTCGTTTTCGAAGAATTTTTTTGAAGTATTTTTTTTTGTAAAAAGTTTCAAGAACTCATCCTCATATCCTCAGATTTCCTAGCCCTTTCAAAATAGTCAAACTAGGGAGCATGTGGAGGCCCAGGTCTCAGCGACCATTATAGGACTAGTTTGGTGTGCTTCCATATGTCCTTAATAAAACACGTGTCTATTTTATTGAATGAGAAAAGATAAGGCCGTATTTTAACACACACCACCCTTGACCAACGGTTGAAGACCAGGGCTGATCAAAAGGAAGACGAATAAGTAAATTGCGAGTAAAAGGGGTCGAAAAACTTACCCTACTCATTGAGTAACAATGCCAATGACATAAACATGCGCATGGGGCAGTGGTTCGATTTCTACTCTAAACGGCCTAAAATGGAGCTATAGGATCACCAGACTGAACCAACATGATTGCAGCTAGGTCGTGTTGCCCATAAATTCGGCTTCGTCAAAGGGCCGACCCGTGTCTCGTGGTTGTAGACCAGGGTGTGGACCTTTGACATCAAGAAGTAAATTTTGGGGTTGAGATGGGCGACTCGTACTACATGATCGTAGTCAGAGTGGTATCCACCTCAACACCATCCTAAGTAATCCTATGCAGCCCTGGTCCAGCCGCAGGTAGTGTGTGCCATGGTGTAGTGCAATGCAGGGAACGCAGGCATGACAATTTATAAGCAAGCAACACTTCATACATAAATAAATCATTCATTCCTACATCCCCCTACAACACAAGGATTAGTAATCACTTCCCCTTATACCTCCCATTCTGTATGAACATTTAACACCTAATATGTCAGGGCGTACCTTGGATCCATGCTGCCAAATGTCAATATTTTTTGAACAAGATCAATTTCGGCCTAAGTCCTCTAAGCTCTAAACTAGTCCCCAGCAGAGTCGCCAAGCTGTCGTGACCTACCCCTCGAGGGAAGGGAATAGGTTTAAGGGTATTGCCTAAATGATTGACATAAGGCTCATGATTAGGCACAGACTCTCCGAAGCCCATACCTCGCGTGACATTGGGGTGTTCTTAAGAATTTTGCAATAAGGAGTTGTCACTAGCCTATTGAGGTCGGCTAGAAACCAAATGAGGCATGAGAGTGTACTTCACTTTCTACGCAATTAGAGAATCTAGGGTCGGGGACTTGATTACACTAATTAACCAATTAGTGCCTTTCGGTACATAATCTTATTCATTTTAAAGGAAAATATTTTTGTCAGGCAGTTTGGATTGATTTTACACCTATCCACTAGTATGTGAAGTGATCATGCGGGTGCGCAATCATTAAAATAATAATTATAGCTACCAATATTCTAATTACAGTAAAATTGAGCACGTGCAATTAAACATAATTAAATATGCAAATTAAACATGCGATATAATCAATAAACGAGAAAATAAAGGCCTAATTACATTAAGAAGGCAAGACATGGCCATTCCTAACCAAACCCTGCATTTTTTAGATTTTAGATTTTTTTAAATATATATTTTTTCTTTTTTTGGGCGAACTGGGTTGGGTCCGGTTTGACCCGACCCGGGTCTGACTCGATCGGGGTGGGTTGGTCAAACCCGCCCGGGTTCGGCCCGTCTGGGGGTGGGCCGATCAACCCGATGGAAAGGGGTCAGGCCTGACCAGATGGTCGGGCCTGTATGCGGCTTGGATTGGGCCCAACGAATAGGCCCAATCCCACTGCAAAAAATTTCGCAGGCCCAAGAGAAAAAGGCCAAGTGGGCCAAATCAGACTTGGCCCAACTCGAGTTGCGCCCCTCCCCCCTCGTGGTTGACTAGCCATGATGGGAAGGACGGTGATAGCGTCTTGCGGGGGTGGCTTCCGAGGGGGAAGGAGGCGGTGGTCGGCGTCGGTCAAGCTACTGGTCGAAGGTAGCAAAGGGTTGGTTGAGGACAGCGTTCCGCCGGCCTGCGACCCCTGCTCCGAGACTGCTCGATTGAGACAGGGGAAGCGACAACGGCAACTGACGCGGGTGGCGTCCGGCTAGGGCGCGATGGTTTTGCTTCGACCAGGCAGGGACAGAGCTCGGCTTCCAGATAGATCGTGACGGTGCTCCGGTCGAAGGATCGAGTTGAAGTTAAGGACGGCGGAGCTGGTTTTTGGCGGGGCATTTTGACAAACAGGTAACATGCACTAACGAGATCGAGAACTTATGGCTTGGCCGAGGCCCAAGCGTGAACCTGAGGAACTAAGGAGACCTACCAAAGTTCAGGAAATGCAACAGTGACGGGCAAGGGGCGGGAGCTCGCTCGAACTGGTCGGAGGAGCTCCGGCCGGCTCAGTTTCACAAGATGCACACTAGGCGTTGGACAGAATGCCTACCTGAATGTTCGGAGGAATTGGCGGCGATCGACGTCCGATGGGCAGCTCTCCGGCAGTGGTAAGGCGTCCCGAGAGCTCTCGGCTCCGTTCTCCTTTTCCTCTTCCTCCGATTTCCCCCTTTTCTTCCCTCGTTTCTCCCTCGGTTCTCTCTCTGCAGTCCCCCCTCCTCTGCGTTCTCTCTCTCGGTTTTCTTCTTCTTCCCTGCTCCTCCTTCTCTACTCTGCTTTGCTCCTACTCTTCCTTCTCTGCTCTTGCTCTATTCTCTGCTCTGTTGCTGTGCTTTTTCTTTTCTTCAGGTTGTGCGCAGAGGATGGCCAGAGGAGGAAGACCGGCTGGGGTGGGTCGTGAGAGAGAGAAAAGGAGGTTGGGCTGTGCGAGGGGAAATACCTGGGCCGTGTGGGGAAGGAAAAAAGAGGCAGGCCGGGCCAAGGTTGGATCCGGCTCGACCTGACCCCTACCACGTTTTTTGTTTTGTTTTTTTTTTAAGTTTTTAAATTAATTTTTTATCTTATATGTACTTGAAAACACAAATTAGGTGTCAACAGAAATCAAACATAAGCGTTGTCGATTTACATGATTAGGTAATGTACCAACTCTCTAGAAAGAGATTCACGAGGTTGTTCAACTATATGAAGATTACATTCCAGTGTTTCCAACCAATCTTAGGTAACACCTTCCCCACAAGAATCGATCAAAAAAATGAAGTTTTCTCGTGCTTTCAACTATCTGGGCAAGCCGCTCTCAAAAGCTCTCTAAGCATTTCATAAATTTCTGATCTTAAATAGCCTTTGAAAATAAGATTTTTTAACAAGCCCGAATCCTAGCTGCTTCGGGCTGAGCGCCTGCCAAAATAGGCCTGCCGGCACCTATGCTGGAAAGCATAACATTTATTGGGCGCAGTCCGAGAGCCCTGCCTGCTTTATCTGGTAGCCGGGGCTCGGTGCTTGCCTGGTGGCCGGGTTGGTCTAGGTGCCAGGCGGGCCTTTCCTCTCATATCCAATCGCCTGCTTCTATCATCATGTCCTCGCTCGCAAACACCCCGAGTGTCCCCAGTTATGAGCTTGTGCATAATTCCAAATCAATTTGAATTAATTTCGAGTTGTAATTAACAAATCTCCACTTTGGCAAGAAGTCCACCTTCATCGTCATTGACCGCTGTCTCTCCCATTCTCCTTTAGGCTCCTCCCTTGTTGCAGATAATGATCATGTAATATTTGAGTTAGTGGTGGAACTCGCAAGAGAAAAAGTGGACCTCAACTTATACAACAGGAAGAGCAGCGAACGCACGAACGGAGAACAAGTGATAGAAGAATATAGAAAGAAGAGAAGAAGAAATGAAGGAGAAAAAGAGGAGGGGTTTTGCGCGTACGTGACATAAAGGCTTTGCCATGTCAAATGAAGTATGTATAGCAACACCTGACAACGACTTACGCCATTTACTCGTCTAATCGAAGTATATTTCGGAATTAAAGTTCGAAATCAAAATTGTGTGAAAATGGAAACGTGAAGACCGATTTGAAGTTTTTAAGTTGTAGAATTTTATGAAAATTATGAATTATGGCATTGTAGAGCTGTGGGGTTTGAGAAGTGTTGATTTGAAGAAAAGGTTTGGTTGGAGCAAAATTCTAAAGTTTTGAATAGCTTTAAATAATCACTTTGGGCGAGTAATTTGTTGACGTGTGAAATTTATTTTTTAGTATTTAAGCTTAATTTAGCTAATCATAGTTGAGATAATGATTTAATTGGTTTGATGATATTTCTCACTTATATGATCGGATTGCAAGTTCATTGATTCGAGTGAGCTTTTTGTTTAAAATAATTTAGACAACTGCAAAGACAATTGTTGCTGAAGCAACTTGTAGTGCGGAGAAAAAGTAGGTGCTTCTTTTGAAATTCAGGCTCGTGAATTTTCTCAAGTAAGAGTTTTGGTAGTTGAAAAAGCTCGAGAGGCAACCGACTGGATCGAGCAATATGGAAGGATCACTGATGCTCTTAGGGGCCATCTGATACCAGAAATTAGTGCCTGGAGAAATCTAAGTATTCTGGGATAAGCTTTGTCCCTTTCATCAACAGTCCTGGCCCCTGGGGGCTGGGGTTCCCCTTACTGTTGTTCCAGACCTGACATAAGTACAACGCACTAGCAGAGAATTTTTCCTCTAAATTAACTCATGGCTAGCATGCTATATCACTGGGCGCAAATTTTGCATCTGATGTCATTTCCAATGCCCAAAGTCAGGCTGCTTAATTGATATCTAAGCTACTAAGTGATTCTCGTGATTCGGTCAAACATACTCGTGACAACCTGTTTCTAGAAGTCAGTAAGCATGCCTTTGAGACAGGGAAAGTTGAAGATGAGTGTTCTGAGATAGTGAACGCTGGTGGCTGAGAGGTTGAATCTAAAGCTAGAACTGTCGTCTCTCTAGTTTCATTAAAGACATGCAATGTTTCATCATAGAAAAGAAAGATGATTTAAAATCACTGTTTTATCCTGGTCAATCTAAATATGAGGACACAAACAAAGGCGAGGTGTCACAGTCAATCAACACAGGTAAAAGAGAAGGCCTTTTTTCTGTAAAACTTAATTGTCTCTATTTATAATGAGTGAAAAACGGGATTGTTGACATGGCTGTTGTCAATGGGAAAGGGAATGGCAATAGGTCTCGGATGATTCCTCATCTTTGTTTGGTTAACTCGAATAGCTAGTAGAGGAATGCTAGATCGTTAGTGAATCTGTGAATGAACTACGGCAATATGCTGACCGGGATGCTCCTTGCAGTGACCCGAGCATGGAAAGTCGGGGACTTTTTTCTGAAGAAAACTGGGCATCCATTTTCAAAAGCAATGTTGTTTCCTGTAAAAGTTTGATTGATCAATTGTTTGATGTTGTTTAAGCCGATGTAATCAGGAATGCTCTTACATTCAATTCAGAGTTGGCAGATTGACGTGAATCGTTGCGGAAAGACCGTTCTACGAAGGCCCGGATGGTGCGAATTGCAAACCTCGACCTCCAATCGAACCTATGATTGGCAATCTCGGTATAAACGTGACTTGTTGACGAACGCGTGTCAACCAACCAACGTTATAGACGCCACGAGAGAAAGAATTCGCTATCTCGCTTGATAAGTCGAATCAACCGTCACAAGGGAATCTTGATAAGGTCAAGTCCTCAAAAGAACAGTAGAAGAGAACCTCTCAATTCTTTTCCTCAAAATTAAAAATATCTCCCCCAGAGAAATTCAACCAGTCCTTAATATAGGCTTTCTAACTGCTACACAAACCCTAAAATCAGCCCTAGAAATCTAATACGTCATATTCTAGAATATGCCTAAACAAGAAGGTAATTTTTTTTTTTTGATTTGGTCAAATATTTGGTGACCAGATAATCAAATTGCGCCAAGATCCTTTAAGATTTAATCCAAGGTCATCTCCAAGCCAAAGATTACGCCAAGATTTCCAAGATTCTTCAAGATTTGATCCAAGGTCATCTCCATGCCAAAGATCACAGACCATGACGCCAATAACTTGCCTGAATTGCTTGGCCCGCACTCGAGTGATCGAACCAGTCAGAATAGACAACGGGTCCCTAGCACCTCCTCCTCGATATTGCTCAATGTCCACATCATTCCCTCTCCCGTGCAAAGGATTTGCCCCCAAATCATCACTTGCATCGAAAAGAGTCAAGTCAGAAACATTAAATGTAGCATTAACATCATACTCACCTGGAAGATCAAGCTTGTCTGCGTTATTGTTAACTCTTTCCAACACCATGAATGGTCCATCCCCTCGCGGTAATAACTTAGAATGTTGCTGCTCAGGAAATCGCTCTTTGCGCATATGAACCCAAACCCAATCGCCAGGTTCAAACACCACTTCCTTGCGCCCTTTGTTGGCTTGCCTTGCATATTGCTTAGTCTTGCGCTCAATTTTTGCGCGCATCTTCTCATGTAACACCTTGTCAAATTCGGCTTTCTTTGCTCCTTTTAAATCCACACGCTCATCAATAGGTAAAGGGGTTAAATCTAACGGAGTGAACGGATTAAAACCATAGACAACCTCAAATGGTGTAAATTTAGTAGCAGAATGCATGCTCACATTATATGTAAACTCAACATGTGGTAGACAATCTTCCCAAGATTTTATATTCTTTTTAATAATAGCACGCAACAATACCCCTAGAGTTCTATTAGCTACTTCGGTTTGACCATCGGTTTGTGGATGACAAGTAGTAGAAAATAACAACCGTGTTCCTATTTTTCCACAATGATTTCTAAAAGTAGCTAAGAAATTTAGAATCTCCATCTGAAACAATCGATCTAGGCATGCCATGCAAACGTACAACCTCCCTAAAGAACAAATCAGTAACATGAGATGCATCATTGGTTTTATGACAAGGTATAAAATGAGCCATCTTTGAAAACTGATCAACAACGACATAAACAGAATCTCTACCATACTTAGACCTAGGCAATCCTAACACAAAGTCCATAGAAATATCAGTCCAAGGATGCGTTGGAATAGGTAATGGTGTATACAAGCCATGCGGTTTAGTTGTAGACTTAGATTGCTTACAAGCAATGCATCTCTTACAAACACGTGTGACATCTCTCTTCATATGTGGCTAATAAAAATGTTCATGCAGCACTTCATAAGTCTTATTAATGCCAAAATGCCCCATTAAACCACCACTATGTGCTTCTCGCGCCAACAATTCACGCAAAGAACACTTAGGCAAACATAGTTTGTTTTCGCGGAAAAAATAACCTTTACGCCTATAGAATTTATCAAATGTAGCATGTTCACATGCTTCAAAAACTCTCCCAAAGTCATCATCATTAGTATATAAGCCCTTGATATGCTTAAAACCTAGACACTTTGCTTCTAAAGTAGTTAGAATTGTGTACCTTCGAGAAAGTGCATCGGCTACCACATTCTCCTTACCTTTCTTATACTTGATCACATATGGGAAAGTCTCGATGAACTCCATCCATTTGGCATGTCTTTTATTCAACTTCTCGCCCTTTCAAGTACTTCAAGGTCTCATGGTCGGTGTGGATCACAAACTCCTTCGGCCATAGATAATGTTGCCAAGTCTTCAAAGCTCGCACTAAAGCATACATCTCTTTATCATAGGTAGGATAATTCAATGCTGCTCCACTCAATTTCTCGCTGAAATAAGCTATGGGACACCTTCCTTGCATCAATACGACTCCAATTCCTGTACCAGAAGCATCGCACTCTATCTCAAAAGTAGCACTAATATTCGACAAAGATAACAGATGAGCAATAGTCAAGTTATCTTTTAGCAGATTAAATGCTCTCTTGCTCTTCTCCCCACGTGAAACCCACATGCTTCTTGATAACCTCGATCAAAGGTGCAGCAATGGTGCTGAAATTTCTCACAAATCGCTGATAAAAACTCGCCAATTCATGAAAGCTACGCACCTCTCCTATGGTCGTAGGCGTTGGCCATTCACGGATTGCTTTGACCTTTTCTTCATCAACCTATATGCCAGTAGCACTAACAACAAATCCTAGAAATACTAATTTGTTAGTAACAAAAGAGCACTTCTTTAGATTAACGTACAATTGCTCGGCCCTTAAAACTTGTAAGACAGCTTGTACATGCTCAATATGGTCATTAGGGCTTCGGCTATATATCAAGATGTCATTGAAATAGATAACCACAAATCGACCAATAAAAGCACGCAAAACATGATTCATAAGTCGTATAAATGTGCTCGGTGCATTAGTTAATCCAAATGGCATGACTAACCACTCATACAATCCATACTTGGTCTTAAATGTAGTTTTCCATTCGTCACATTCTTTCATCCTAATTTGATGATAGCCACTTTTCAAATCGATCTTAGTGAAAATGCAAGAACCATGCAACTCATCCAACATGTCATCTAACCTAGGAATATGATGTCGATACTTTACTGTAATGTTATTAATTGCTCGACAATCGACACACATTCGCCAAGTTCCATCCTTCTTTGGCACCAACAAAACAGGGACGACGCACGAGCTAAGACTCTCTCTCACATACCCTCGTTCCAATAATTTGCTAACTTGCCGCTGAAGTTCCTTTGTCTCCTCGGGATTGCTTCGATATGCGGGTCAGTTAGATAATGGCGCACCAGGAATCAAGTCGATTTGATGTTCTATGCCTCGAATCAGTGGTATCCCTCTAGGAAGTTCATTAGGAAAGACATCTTCAAATTCCTATACTAACGACACAATAGGACTAGGCAAACTTGGGTCAAGATCGTTAGTAGAAAACAAAACCTCCTTGTACAAAAGTACAAGCATTGGTCGGTCTAGAACTAAAGCTCTCCTCACTTCCATCAATTTTGTATAAAAATTATCTATTTTCCTTCCTCTCTTCATTTCCCTGCGTCTCAGACAAACCATGCAAGCCCTCGGATTTCTCACCTTTTCTCTCTTTCTCTCTCTCGGCTTCTCATTGTAACTTTAACTGATCTTGATACATCTCACTAGGTGTGATTGGTACCAAGGTGTAAGTCTTTTGATTCATCACCAATGAATAACGATTAGTATACCCATCGTGATGTACCTTTCGATCATATTGCCATGGTCTTCCAAGTAAGATATGACTCGCTTGTATCGGTACAACATCACACTCTACCTCGTCCTTGTATCTCCCTATTTCAAATGGGATTCGAACTTGTTTCGATACTTTCACCTCACCACTATCATTTAACCATTAAAGTCTATAAGGCCTAGGGTGCTTTATCGTCTTCAAACCCAACTTATCCACCATAATACAACTTGCCACATTCGCACAATTACCTCCATCAATTATCAAACTACAAAACTTACTATTCACCACATATCTTGTATGAAACAAGTTATCTCTTTGTTGGTGATGCTTCTCCACTTTTACTTGCACACTAAGAGAACGCTTAATCATCAATAATTTTTCTTTTATAGCCACTTCTCCATCACTACAATCCTCCAACGGTGGCATCTCATCATCTTCTTATTCCCTCTCACTTTCGGACTCAACATCACCATGTTTAGTCATGATCATCACCCTCTTATTTGGGCATTGATTCCCCAATGAGGGCAATGAGGGCAGACTTTACATCTTGAGTCTGGCGGTCTGGCGATCTTCAGACTTTGACGAAAGAGTCTGCAGGTCTTCAAACTTTGTCGAGTGAGTCTGCAAGTCTTCAGACTTTGTCGAGTGAGTCTACAAGTCTTCAGACTTTGTCGAGTGAGTCTGCAAGTCTTCAGACTAGACTGATGAAAACGTTTTGTCGACATCAAAACAAATAAGGGAATTTTTCTCCAACAATCTCCCCCTTTTTTATGGTGACAAAACTTTCCTGCAGATTTGGACATTTTGACCTGCAAGACAATACTTAAGCAAACATGGATATCTTATAAATGGATAAAGATAGTATTGAATCTGTATCCACAGAAAATGTGTTAGTCCTGCAAAAACAACTATATTTGCCAATACTTAAAGTACTGCAGGCAAGCATTAAACAGTCAATCCAAATCCAAACATTAATCCAAATCCAAATCAGTCACAACCAGACAAAAGTAAAGTCGAATAAAACAGAAGTCAAATTCGAATGAATCAAATCTGCACACAGCTTCTCCCCCTTTTTGTCAACATTAAAAAGGAAGAAATGAAAAGAGAATGAAATTAGGATTGTCTTGGAATGCAAACAAGTTGGAAATCTCCCATCGACTGGACAGTGTCTTCCAACTTTTTCAAATCCTCCTTCAGCTGTTCTACCTCGTGACTCTTGGCGGTGGCTTAAACTTGAAGAGTAAGAGTCTCGTATTTGATCATGCAAAGAAACTGAAGAGGCTTGACCGGCATTCCGCAGATTCTGAACTTCATATCCCAGGGCATAGATCTGACCTCGCATCTCCATAAGAATATCAAGCACTCGTCGAAAGTCTGCTGAGTTATCAGTCTGAGTGCTTGCCTCAGCATAATCAGTTTGAGGAGTATTTGCAGAAGATGACATCCTAGCATGAGTATCCAGATTTGGAGATGAAGCCTCATGACCTTCCTTAGGAAATTGAGATGCATAAACATCTTCTGGATCTGCAGGTGAGCGGCTAACATCTTCACTAGCAAAAGCAATTGAAGAAGTACCTCTTTTCTCAGCAACTCCCCCTGTTTCAGTGCCTTTAGGTGGAGAGAAGTATTCTTCATGCTCTGTCTCCTCGTCAGTGACATGATGCTGCGGTTCTCCTTGCTCCTCTTCTTCTGAAGTTCTTTCTTCCTCTGCCTCTTTCCTCATTGATGCCCTCTCTTCTTCCCTCTCGCTCTTCCTCTTCTCTCGTCTTGATCCTCTCTCTCCTCTCTCTCGGAACGAAATGCTGAAGATTGCTTAATACAAGAGCTGAGATGGTCACATCTTCCTCATCTTCTTCATCCTGCAAGATGAGGACTCTTCTTTTCTTGGATGGAGCTGTCATGGGCTCCTTTCCCTTTCTTTTTGCAGCCGAAGAGACTTGATGAGTCTTGACAGGAGTTTTCTCTTTAAATCGCTCTAAAGCTTTGTTTAGCTCTTTCAGACGCATTTTGGAAACCATCTTCAGTCCCACCACCATTTGATCACACGATCGAACACAAAGAATATTGGGAGGCTGAATGTTAAGATGTCTGAACAACTTAGAAACAAGTGCTGAGTAAGGAAGTTGGCCCTTGTCCTTCACCACCGATCTGTACATGTGAAACATTATAGTGTGTGGTAGAGAGAACTTTTTGCCAGCGTTGATGGCATACATCAACATTGCTTCTGAATTTGAAACATTAGTCTTTGAAGTCGATTTGGGTCTAAGACAGTTGATCACAATTTTGTGAAGCAAGACATTTGAGGCATTCAACCTCACGTACGGAATTCGACCTTCGGCCATCCCATCTCGAACAAGCTCCACCGTTGCACGGCCAATAGACACACCGATTGATTGAAACTCCCCTCTTTCAACTCCAATCACATCGGCCAAAGTATCCATATCAACCACATAATCCTGATCTCTAACGCTGAAAGAGAATCTATTCGCATCCAAAAAGCTTAGATTTGAATAGAAATATACAAGTAAGTTCGGATGAGCCACCGTTGTCTCGGAGCGAATCGATCAAGTTGAAGTAAGGCGAATTTCTCCCGCAAGTTCACATTCGAGAGTCGAGAAAATCAAAGTCTACACTCCTTGGGTTCATCACCCCTCGCTTCAGCAACTTAGAGTAAAGTCGCTTGTGTTCCTTAGAACGAAACAGATCTGTCCTGTTGCTTCTAACATTTGCAGCAATACCCATTTTAGACTTAAAATTTGTGAACATCTTTTCATCATCATTTCCATCGGGCTGATTATGTCCACCAACACGTGGATCACTTGGAATATTCGCAAAGGCTCTATCTGCTGAGCCCGCAAGAGCGATTCCCAAGCGTTCCATCGTGCGCAAAAAATGGGTTTCATTTCTGTACCCCTTTTCTACCAAAAATTCATCAATGAAACTCAAAGCGGAACCTCATTCCTTTAAAGCAGAGTACAATTTATAGGTAAAAGCAGGCTTTTGAGACCTTACAGGTTCGGCATCCACGACGATTTCTTCCTCCGCTTGCTGTTGTGGTCTAGCCTGAGAAGAGCAGCGCGGTTGAGAATGTTGTGGGTTCTGCTGTTGTCTCGGAGATTCTTCTTCCTCAGTGAGGTCAAAGTGCGTAGGACCCTCACGCAAAGGTGGTGGTCCCTTGCTTGTGATTCTTGAGGACTTTCTTTGAGAAGCCATTATCACAGTCTTTAGGAGATTCCAAACTCGATTCGCGAGAAAGGTGAAGACTTTGAGATTAAACTAGAGAGTAAAAGTGAGAAAGTGATGTTCTGTGCTTCTAGGGTTTGTAAGGAAGACGATCAATATAAGGTGATCGAAACAGGTATACGAATCGCCGTAAAAGGAAAATAAAAAATACCTTTTCAAAAATAACTGCCTTTTTGAAAAATATATAACTGTCAAAAAGATAACTTCTTTTTCGAAAAAGAATGATTGCTATAATTACGAAAATTTGGAAAGATAACATCAATCAATTATAGATTAATAGATGAACGTACCTTTTCAAGATTTTGTCCGAAAGATAAATTTCCAAAATAGAAATAACTTACAGTAGTGGATCTTGATCTCCTGAGTCTGAGCATCTTTAGACTTTAGTCCCTAAGTCTGAACTTCTTTAGACTTTAAGATATTAAATCTGGATCGAATAGACTCAAATTGATTTTTCTCCAGTGGCTTAGTAAGGATGTCCGCCAGCTGATTCTTTGAGTCAATAAATTGAATCAATACTTCTCCATTTTGAACATGGTCTCTAATAAAATGATGTCGAATCTCTATATGCTTTGCTCTTGAATGAAGAATTGGATTTTTGGTGAGATTAATTGCGCTGGTATTGTCACATTTGATCTCAGTGCATGAGTCTTCGATTCCAAAGTCTCTTAGCTGTTGTTTTATCCACAAGATTTGTGAACAACAACTTCCAAGAGCCACATATTTTGCTTCTGCTGTTGAAAGAGCTACAGTGCTTTGCTTCCTCGAAAACCAAGATACTGTCTTGTTCCCAAGCAATTGACAGTGCCCGAGGTGCTCTTTCTATCAACTCGCATCCCGCTAGGTTCGCGTCCGAGTATCCAAGGAGGGTAAGATCCCCTTCTTTAGGATACCAGAGACCAAACTTAGAGGTTGTTGCAACGTATTTGATGATGCGTTTTGTAGCACTTAGATGAGATTCTTTGGGATCAGATTGAAATCTGGCACAAATACATACACTAAACAAAATGTCGGTCTAGAAGCAGTAAGATAAAGAAGTGAACCAATGATACTCCCGTATAGCTTCTGGTCAACTTTCTTTCCTCCTTCATCTTTGTCCAAACTTCAAGAACTTGACATTGTTATATCGATCTTTTGCAATTCTCCAAACTGAATTTTTTAACAAGTTCTTTAGCATATTTTTCTTGGTAAATGAAAGTTCCTTCCTTCAATTGTTTTACTTGTAGTCCAAGGAAGAAGGATAGTCCACCCATCATGCTCATCTCAAATTCATCCTGCATAGACTTAGAAAATTTCTTGCACAGATTTTTGTTAGGTGATCCAAAAATAATATCATTAACATAGATTTGTACAAGTAAAAAGTTTTTATTTTTTTTAATAAACAAGGTAGTGTCTACCTTACCTTTAACAAAACCATTTTGGATTAAAAACTTACTTAACCTGTCGTACCAAGGTCGAGGTGCTTGTTTTAATCCATATAGCACCTTTTTCAGCCTAAATACGTAGTCCGGCTTCCTTGGGTCTTCAAATCCGGGAGGTTGTTCCACATAGACTTCCTCTTGGATAAATCCATTTAAGAATGCGCTTTTGACGTCCATTTGGAATAACCTAAAATTCTTATAACAAGCAAAAGCAAGTAATAATCTAATTGCTTCTAACCTTGCTACTGGTGCGTAAGTCTCATCATAGTCTATCCATTCTTCTTGCGTATACCCTTTGGCCACAAGTGTTGCTTTGTTCCTTATAACTTTTTCTTTTTCGTCCATCTTGTTCCTGAAAATCCATTTGGCTCCAATAATAGATTTACCTTTTGGTTTAGGAGTCAATTCCCATACATCGTGAATGCTGAATTGCCTGAGTTCTTCTTGCATAGCTTCAATCCAACTTTCATCAGTTAAAGCTTCTTCTATGCTCTTGGGTTCTATTTCAGAAATAAGAGCCACAAAGACTAGACTCTTCATGCCTTTTGGATCTTGTACGGATTCCTTCATTAATATTGCCAATTATGAGTTTCTTGGGATGACTAGACTTGTGCTTCCAATTGCTGGTTGGTCTGACAGACTGATCTTTCTCTTCATCTAATTCTTCAACGTTTGTTCTTTGTTGGTCTTCTGAAGTCTGAGTTGCTTCTGGTGGTTTAGACTTTGTAAAGTCTGAGCAGGTTCAGATTCTTCAGGTTGAGTCTGGATTGATTGAATTTGTATGAAGTCTTGAAATTTAACATTCAATGATTCCTCCACTGATTGAGTCTTCTTGTTGTAAACTCTGTAAGCTTTGCTGGTGGTTGAATATCCAAGGAAAATACCTTCATCTGATTTTTCTTCAAACTTACCAATTCGATCATTTGCATTTTTCAATATAAAACATTTGCAACCAAACACATGAAAATAGGAAACAATTGGTTTCTTACCTTTGAACAGTTCATAGGGAGTTTTCTCCAAAATAGGCCTTAAGAAAACTCTATTAATAATATAACATGCTGTAGAAACTGCTTCAGCCCAAAAACGAGAGGAAATGTTGCTTTCAATTAAAAGAGTTCTAGCCATTTCTTGCAGTGATCTATTCTTCCTTTCCACAACTCCATTCTGTTCTGGAGTGTACAGAGAGGAGAACACATGCTGAAAACCAGATTCATGACAGAATTTAGCAAAATCTTGATTTTCAAACTCACCTCCATGATCTGTCCGTATACAAGAAATAACATACCCCTTCTCATTTTGTACTTTCTTAGCAAACTTTATAAAATAAGAAAAAGTTTCAGATTTACTTGCCAAGAAATATACCCAAGTAAATCGTGAGTAATCATCTACTATTACTAGGCAATATTTCTTACCACCAATGCTCTGGGTTTTGGTTGGTCCAAAAAGATCCATATGCAAGAGTTGTAGCACACGATTAGTGGAAACTTGATTTATTGGTTTGAAAGAACTTCTGACCTGTTTTCCCAACACGCATGGTGTGCAAAGATCGGATTTTTGATGTGTCAGATTTGGTAGTCCACGAACAAGTTTCTTTGCAGAGATCTTGGCTATTTGCCTCATGTTGATGTGTCCAAGTTTCCTATGCCAGAGATTAGCTTCCTCTTGAATTGAAATTAGACATTGGGATTTTTTTGGTTTGATGTCTAGAAGATAGATGTTCCCATGTCTTCGTCCTATGAAAGTCTGAGAGGAGTCTTTGCTGGTTCCTGAACATATTCCTTCTTGATAGTTAATTTTGAAACCTGTATCACACAGTTGGCTAATACTCAGCAAGTTGTAGTTAAGTCCTTCTACTAAAGAAACGTTGATGATTGTGAGACTTCCAATCTTTACTGTTCCGCATCCGACAATTCTGCCTTTACTATTTCCTCCAAATGAAACTTTTCCACCATTAACTTGCATAAACTTTATGAAACAATTTGGATCTCCTGTCATATGTCTTGAGCATCCACTATCCAAGTACCATTTGACCTTTTTCTTGATAGTGACCTGCATTTAAAAAGAAAACTCAAGCTTTCTTTGGTACCCATATTTTCTTGGGTCCAATGGAGTTAGTGCAATATACGGTCTTTGCCCAAGCGTTCTTAACAAGTTTCCAAACCATAGGACATTCTTTCTCAAAATGTTCTGAGCTATTACACTTAGAACATTTAAGAGCACTGCGCCCTACAGATTTTACAAAGACTTTTTGAAAATGATTTCTATAAAGGTCTTTTGTAGGTCTCTGTTTGATTCTTTCCTTTACTTTTGGAAAATCAATTAGAGGAATGGTTTCAGCAGTCATTCCCAAGCCTGATTTGTTAAAGTAGGGTCTTTGCGCTAAAAGAATCTTTTCCAATTTCTCAGATCCTATAGAAAATCTTTTGAGATGCTTGAAATATCATTTTTCAAAAGTTCATTTTCTTTAGAAAGAGAGTCTGCATTTTCTTTCAAGGTAATGACACTTTTATCTAAATTTTCGACCTTTTCTTTCCAAACAGTCTCCTGTTGCTTCAGTGCAGAATTTTCCCTTTTTAGTTTGGAAATCTTCTTGAGAGAGGTTTTGAGACTAAGACACAGTTCATCAATATATTTAGATACTTTAGTAGGAATCTTAAAATTACTTACCTTGATTTCACCGTCTGAGTCTGAGTCTGTCTTAGAGTCTGAATCTGATTCTGATTATGTCATTAGACAAATATTGGCATAGTCATCATCACTCTCTTCGCATTCGGTATCACTCCAAGTTTCGCTTTGAGAGCCTTTCGTATTTCTCAGCTTTTCCTTTCTTTTTCTTTAGTAAGGGACAGTTGGGTCTGATGTGTCCCTTTTTCTTGCATTCAAAACAAATCACATCTTTATTGGATTCATCGTCCTATGCTGATTTGTTTTGAAACTTTTGTGAACTTTGTTTCTTCCAATTGAATCTTCTTCCCTTTTTATTCAGTTTTCTGAACTTCCTTATCATGAGAGCAAGCTCTTCATCGTCCATATCATCTTCGAATCGTAACATCGAGTCATCGTTAGATTTTAAAGCAATAGATTTTTTACCTTTGGGATCTTCATCTTCGTTGTTTTGCTCCACTTCATAAGACTGAAGAGTGCCAACCAATTCGTCAACAGAAAGTAGCATGATTCTTTGTGTCTCCCTTATTGAGGTCTTTATGTGATTCCAATCTTTGGAAAGTCCACGCAGCAGTTTGTTAAACTTCATGGGTTCAGAAATTGGTTGACCTTGATACTCAAGACCATTCACGATTTCTGTAAAACGACTAAACATGTCAGTGATAGATTCTTCTGGTTTCATCTTGAAGGCTTCGTATTGACTGAGCAGAATATTGATTCTGGTTTCTTTCACTCGATCGGTTCCTTCATAGGTGATGTGCAACCTATCCCAGACTTCTTTAGCTGTTATATTCAGTAGGAGATAATGCACAATATAAGGAATAAATTGCTTTTGCATCGAGAGCTTGTCTCTTGGTTATCTCTTCTTGAGTCATCCCGCTGGACTCAACAGCTTCCTTTCCTCTTTCTGAGACTATTGTAGCTTTAAGAGTGATTCCTTTGTCTACTACGTCCCATTCCATAGGATCTTTAGATCTTAGGAATGCCTTCATCTTGTTTTTCCATATGCTGTAATCCTTTCCATCAAAATAAGGCGGTCTTGTGTTGCTTTGCCCTTCAACCGCACTGAGCTAACATACTAGCCATGGATCGTTAACTCAAGTAAAGACACTTCAATTTAAATGAGTACACAGGCTCTGATACCAATTGTAAACGCTAGTACGAGCACCTAGAGGGGGTGAATAGGTGCGAAAACAAATTTTTGCTAAGTAAACCAGAAACTATGCCTTTAACTTGAGTCTGTTCAGCAATAGACTTTCAAATGGAATTAGACTCTAACAATAAATAGAGTTACGATTAAAGTAAAAGAGTTTAGGGAAGAGAATAAGAACACAAGGTTTATAGTGGTTCAGCTTAATCTAAGCCTACGTCCACTCTCCCGCACTGACAGCCCACTGGTTGGATTCCACTATGAATCAAAAGAGTCGTTACGCATCACTTCCTTGATTCCACAAAGGTGTAGAGACTCTACTACACTTCCTCAAGGCTTCACAAAAGTATAAACTCTCTTTTGAGTACAAGTTTTCGCTCAACAATTGAATCGACAAAGAACAAGAAGCTTCAGACTTTGGAGTTTATTTATCTCGCACACACTCAAATAACCAGAGCATCTTCCTTATATACTCCTCCATGCCTTCATAACCGTTGGCACCTTCCAAAGGAATTCTTCCAATCTACCCGTTGGACGAATCAATTAGGGAGATCTCGAGTTACTTAAGGAATGTGAAGATAACCCACCAATCCCGCCGCCCATACAATCGGGATCTAGGTTTCCATAAGTAAAACCTTCCAAGTATACTTCGTCAATCAACGAATCCAATTTATTCGAATTAAATTCAAAACGAATAATCGATCTTGAGATGCTATCTCCAGCCGTGAGATCTTCTTTAACCGCTCGAATCAAATCCTTAAAGAAATACTTGAACCTGGATAAATCTTCATTGTCGGTCTAGAAACTGTCAATGAGGGCAGACTTTACATCTTGAGTCTGGCGGTCTGGCGATCTTCAGACTTTGACGAAAAAGTCTGCAGGTCTTCAGACTTTGTCGAGTGAGTCTGCAAGTCTTCAGACTTTGTGGAGTGAGTCTGCAAGTCTTTAGACTTTATCGAGTGAGTCTGTAAGTTTTCAGACTAGACTGATGAAAACGTTTTGTCGACATCAAAACAAATAAGGGAGTTTTTCTCCAACACATTATGCCTCCTACTGGTCACAAGTTGATCCCACCAAATTATAGCATAATCAGTAAATGACCGTAGGAGGCCCGGATGACGTGAATCATTGCACCACAAAGCAATGATGTGAATCGTTGCAGAAAGATCATTCTATGAAGGCCCGGATGGTACGAATTGCGGACCTTGACCTCCAATTGAACCTGTGATTGGCAACCTCGGTATGAATGTGATATGTTGACGAACGCGTGTCAACCAACCAACGTTATAGACGCCACGAGCAAAAGAATTTGCTATCTTGCTCAATAAGTCGAATCGACCATCACAAGAGAATCTTGATAAGGTCAAGTCCTCAAAAGAACAGTAGAAGAGAACCTCTCAATTCTTTTCCTCAAAATTAAAAATATTTACCCCAAAGAAATTCAACCAGTCCTTACTATAGGCTTTCTAACCACCACACAAACCTTAAAACCAGCCCTAGAAATCTAATATGTCATATTCTAGAATATGCCTAAATAAGAAGATAATTTTTTTTTGTTGATTTGGTCAAATATTTGGTGACTAGATAATCAAATTGCGCTAAGATTTCTAAGATTTTTCAAGATTTGATCTAAGGTCATCTCCATGCCAAAGATCACGAACCATGACGCCAACAGCTTGTCTAAATTGCTTGGCCCGCGCTCGAGTGATCGAACCAGTCGGAATAGACAATGGGTCCCTAGCACCTCCTCCTCGATATGGCTTGATCTCCACATCATTCCCTCCCCTGTGCAAAGGATTTGCTCTCAAATCATCACTTGCATCGAAAAGAGTCAAGTCAGAAACATTAAATGTAGCACTAATGTCATACTTACCTGGAAGACCAAGCTTATAGGCGTTATTGTTAACTCTTTCCAACACCATCAACACTAACAACAAATCCTAAAAATACTAATTTGTTAGTAACAAAAGAGCACTTCTTTAGATTAGCGTACCATTGCTCAGCCCTTAAAACCTGCAAGACAGCTCGCACATGCTCAATATGGTCATTAGGACTTCGGCTATATATCAAGATGTCATCGAAATAGATAACCACAAATAGACCAATAAAAGCATGCAAAACATGATTTATAAGTCGCATAAATGTGCTCGGTGCATTAGTTAATCCAAATGACATGACTAACCACTCATGCAATCCATACTTGGTCTTAAGTGCAGTTTTCTATTCGTCACCTTCTTTCATCCTAATTTGATGATAGCCACTTTTCAAATCGATCTTAGTGAAAATGCAAGAACCATGCAACTCACCCAACATGTCATCTAACCTAGGAATAGGTTGTCGATACTTTACTGTAATGTTATTAATTGCTCGGCAATCAACACACATTCGCCAAGTTCCATTCTTATTTGGTACCAACAAAGCAAGGACGGCGCATGGGCTAAGACTCTCTCTCACATACCCTCGCTCCAATAATTTGCTAACTTGCCGTTGTAGTTCCTTTGTCTCCTCGGGATTGCTTCGATATACGGGTCGATTAGGTAATGACACACCAGGAATCAAGTCGATTTGATGTTCTATACCTCGAATCGGTGGTATCCCTCCAGGAAGTTTATTAGGCAAGATATCTTCAAATTCCTGTAATAAAGACATAATAGGACTAGGCAAACTTGGGTCAAGATCGTTAGTAGAAAACAAAACCTCCTTGTACAAAAGTACATGCATTGGTTGGTCTAGAATTAAAGCTTTCTTCACCTCACTCGATTTTGCATAAAAATTCTTTTACCTATTTTCTTTCCCCTCTTCTTTTCCCTCAGTTTTTACCACAATTCTCCTCTCGGCCTCTCCTTTTCCTTGCGTCTCAGACACATCATGCAAGCCCTTGGATTTCTTACCTTCTCTCTCTCTCTCTCTCTCTCTCTCTCGCTCTCTCTCTCAGCTTCTCGTCTCTCTTCCAATTGGATCTCCAATTCTGATTTGAACCTCCTCTACTCTTGTGATTTCGGTCAAATTCAATTGTCGCTCAACTTTGATGGCTTTGTCCACCAAATCCTTCAACTCAACATAGTGTTGCAGCTCGACCACCCTTACTATGTCAAGGCTCAAACCACTCAAAAATCTTGACATTGTGGCCTCACGATCCTCCATCACATTAGCATGGATCATGGCAATCTCCATCTCCTTGTGATACTTTTCCACGCTCTTATTGCATTGTGTGAGATTTTGTAACATTTGAAACAAATCTCGATGGTAATGTGACATCTTGAATTTCAGGTTCTGTTTTCAATTGAATGAGTCGGGCTTTTCATCGATGCGCCTATAGTCTTTTTCTCTGAGTTGATCACTCACGAGATAACTGGTCTATCTAGTGAAGCCGTTAAGGGATTTTAACGCAATAGACTTGAGAATTCGACTAGAAATCGATTGCTCGACCATGCTAATTTGCAAAGGTCAATACGGCACTGTCAAAATCGATAAGAGGTCGAAAATAGGTTGGTTCGACTAAGGTATGTGATTAGAGTGTGGGTGATTCCATCTAATTGCAAAATTCTCGTCGAACGGCACTAGATCGATTTTTCTGTCATTTCAGTACCCTATGTCCGCATTTTAAACCTCGAGATTTTCACGACAACGGAGAGTTGCCAATGAGTCGAAGATGCGCAATGTGGCTAAAAAATAATCAACCATGGGTCAATTGCAATAAAAAATTCCTGAAAGCTACCTGATAGATTAGGTCACGCTAAAATTGCGCCCGGTTGAAATTAACCGCGAATTTAAACCCGATTTTAGAAATTGAAAGTTCTGTCATATTAAGATTCATTATAGGAACGTCGACTCATCCTCCGAAGATTTTTTCTGCAAACCCGAGATTTCGGCGAAAATTCAAAGTAAAGTTATTTTGTACCAAGAAAATTAGAGGGCCGTTTTTGGTCGCATTTTTGGGATTTAAGTTGGTTCAATTGAAGAGAAAAAATCATGAGATGGATGATGGCATCTTGGCTGAATTTATGGGGACCGAATTGAGTCCAATTAGAGGAGAATTGAAGGGGAATTGAATGAAATGGGATGGCAAGTGGTGCTAAATTCGTAGGCCAAGAGGAGAACAACATTTTGGGCTATTTGGGAGACTTCTTGAGGAAGCCCTGGTGTGGATAATGGCTGAGGAGGACAACCATGCATGGTGGGGCACCACTTGAGAGATTTGGATATTTTGGTGGCCCTTTCTCATCTTCAGTAGCCATATTCTTCCTTGCCTCCTCCTTTATCCATTGTTGAGGCATTTGAGAGCTTAAGAGAACCAGAGAAACCAACCCTCACATCTCTCTCTCTCTCTCTCTCTCTCTCTCTCTCTCCTCTCTTCAACCATAAGGAATTCGTAGCTCTTTCTCCCTTGTTTTCCTTCTCTTCCTGTTTCTGCTCCAGCTGACCTTCCTCCAAAAACAAGAGTTAATAGTTGCCTTCCCGTGCGAATAAGCTCTCGTGCCACCCATCACTATGCTCAAGACACCCATTTCGTAGGGAACAACTCGGCCGCTTGTCGGTTAGAGTTGTCGGCTGACCCGCCGGCCGGCCTGAAGTCATCGCTCGCCGGTTTGTCGATCCGCTTGCCCGCTTGCACTTTTTCGCGATTTCTGCAATTTTCCTCCCATTCCGACCCTTCCTCCGCCCAGCCCAACCATCAGTAGGTCCCCCTTGACCCTCAGGTGCTGCCAGTAGTCGGCCAACCCCTCGTCGGAGCTCCAGCCAAGCCGTTCAACTCCTTTTCCTCCTTTGCTATTCGGTTTCCAGAGTTTCAGTGGGAGGCAGTGTTTGTTGTTGTTGTTTCAGCCCTGGGACCACATTGGATTGTTGTGGTTGAGGTCCTCGAGCGTAGCCTCCATCGTCGCCGTCGCGTCTGTGTCTCCGGTCCATTTAACGGGTGAGTTTAGCTCCTAATCCTTTGATTAGTGCCTAAACTTGCTTAGGGTTGGTTTTATTAGTGTTAATTCTAGTTTAGGAGATTTAATTAAGTTATATTAGTCTTAAGATAGGTGGTTAGATGAATGGCTAAGATTAGTTTAGTTTAATCTTGCTTTGTTGCTTAATTGTGGCTTATGTGCTTAAATAAGGGTGCTTAGCCTTAATTGATTGATTTCCTTAATTTAATTATTGTTTTAATGAATTTTGGATTTAATTATTTAATTTTGGAAAAACATTGTTCACGCGCACTGTTCATCCGAGAATGAAAAGTGTCGAATTTCATGTGTTTTTATCTTATGAGGTGATTTGAGTATATAAATGCATGGGCATCCGCATGAATCGAGTGATTTTCAAAAAAAAAAAGGGAAATATGCTTTGTTCGAGGGACACCGAGATGGATCGCCTTTAAGGGAAAATGATTTGAAATTGTATATGCAAGCGTGTGTGCATTGGCTAAATGCTCACAGATAAAAAGGGAGTCTTAGTGGAGTGCTTGCGTGATCAAGTAGAGGAATCCGTCACCCAACAGGAATTTGGGGGTGATGCGTAGTGAGTTGTGGTGGTATGTTTGCGTGATCAAATGTTGGACCGTCACCCAACGGGAGTTTGGGGGCGATGCGTAGTGAGTTGTGGTGGTATGTTTGCGTGATTAAATGTTGGACCGTCACCCAACGGGAGTTTGGGAGCGATATGCGACGGGAGTCGGAAGCCGGTCGTAGTAGATTCTAGACCGATGTCCCACTTTGGGATACCGTCTAGGTGGAAGTTCTAGGCGTTGCCATGCCCGATGGGGCGGGACAAAGCCCAATTTTCATCGGTAGCCCAGTGGAAGTCGGATGATCATTGACTGGAAAGTTAGCTATGGCTGAGAGGTCATAAATAAGTGGAACACGCGTAAGTGTTGAGATGGTGGGGCCTTATTACGAGGAAAAATTGTGTGGCGTGGTATGGGACGTGTCACAATGATTTTACCTTATAATCGGGACTCGTGTGATCGATTGATGCATGATGGGTGGCGCACTAAAGTGCAAGAGCGTATGAGAATCATCGCATCATTGGTTTCGGATATGCATGAGTTGAACACATTGTTTATGGCACATACGGATGAATCAATAACGTGCAGGGTGTGGTAATGGCCAGGTGAGATCGCTTGTGACGCGACTCGTATGTGATTGATAAACTGCATCATCTAATGGCCATGTGCATTGCGTGTATTGTGCCGAGATTCAACGTGCATGGTATGGCATAACGGGTAAGGTAGCATGCAAACCGATTATGTGGTTAATGGTTGACCTTGACTTTGTGATTTGTTGATTGGTGTTTGTTAATCGTGGTTTGTTTGTGGGGTGGTTCTGGAGAGATACCCCGAGTTGAGTTAGTGTTCTAATTAGGGGCTTAGGGGAGGACTCGCTGAGATTTTATTTCACTAGTTATTGTATAACCACTTTCAGGTCCTTAGGACGGCGCTTCTGCATATGAGGTTTGGTATCCCTAAGGACTGAGATACTGTCGTGATGCACCACCTCTTCTCTGGTTGGGAGCATCTGTACAAGAAGTTTCTCTTTACCATCTGGGTGGATGAGGGATCGGGGCAATGGATACCCCATAGGTTCCTAGCGTGGTTCATCCGGTATGGTGATTTGCTGATCGGTCCCCTGAGAGGTTTTGACGGGTTGCCTGGTAGGGGCCTCAAGGACGCTAATTGGGATCCCATGGAGTTGGACCCTCTTGATGGTGCAGTGGAGACTCCTGGCCCCGTTTCACTAGCGATTGACCCGTACGGCTCCAACTCTAAATCAATGGGGTCTGAGTCCGCTGGATCCGAGTGACTATAGTGCTGAACTCGAGGGTATAGTTGGGTTAGCCTAGCCTAGTTTCTTTTTGGTTTGGCTTAGAGGATGGATCAACCCCTCTGTTGGGCTTGAAGATTGGAAACGATCCTCCGTAGTTTAATCCAATATGAAAATGTATATACAAGTAGGTGTTGTGTTTCTCCTGTTCATCTCACTATCCCTGTTTGATTTCTTGATTGTCTGTTTGATGAGGAGATGGTTCGTTTTTCGCTTGCACATAATGAATGATTAAAAATGAAGGGTCGGCGATGAGTCCTAGGATATCGCTTTCTATCGACCAAGGAAGGGGTTGTTGCGTGCCCGGGGTTCGAGGCGTGACAGGTAATGACTTGGTACAAAATGTCTCCTCATCACCACCTTCATCTCATCCCACGTCTCTATCGATCTTTTACCATTGCGCCTCCTGCTAGTCACAAGTTGATCCCACCAAATTATAGCATAATCAGTAAATTCAACAGCTACATTTTTTACCTTTTTGAGCTCAGAGTATCGTTGGCAATCAAATACCATCTCCATATGTTTCTCCCACTCTAGATACGCATCAGGATCATTCTTCCATTGGAAGGAAGGAATCTTCATCTTGATGTTGCCAAGTTCATCATCTTCTCGGTGTCTAAACCTTCGGCCTCCATTCCACCTTTCAAATCGAGCATCTCAATCATCCTCCATGTCGGCCTCATCATCATCATAATGCCGCTGCCTTCTAGGTCATGTTCTAGAGGCGTCTCACTGATGTTGCAGCCTTCCTCGGGGTATCTCTCGGTCACCATCAACCCTCACGCCATTCCCCATCATTCAGCCACTAAGCTCCTCCACTACGACCTTCAATTGCTGAATGCTTTCCATGAGCGCTTCATCCCTTCGTTTGGAGTCAACCTCCCTTTGATTCATGCTTTCTTCATGCGATATATTTTAGACCTACAAGTAAACGTTAATCACAAAAAAATCCTCACCAATCGCTCGCTCACTTGTTTCTCTCAAGGTGTTTGTCACACCCCTTGTGTTTAACTCAAGTGTAGGCTTTTTCCACCCTCAATTAAGCTTACACACTCTTGCCTTTCCCTCTCGTATTCTCTTTTCTCAAGCTCTTTATTGGACTCAAAACCTGTCTCTCAACCCCTTCACGACAATCAATCAAACTAATCAAACAAGATTAGATCACTACTGATTTTGTTTCAGCAAGTAACAATTTCAAACAAATAAGTACAACTTTCAAAATTCCAATTGAAACGCAAATCACTACTGATTTTGTTTCAATTCGATCCACTAACAAACGAGTCGCCTTCTTGTTTTTTTTTGTTCAGCTATTTTTTTCTGCCGAATTTGTTTTTTTTCTCTTGTACACTTTTTTGTGTGTGTGCGTTTTCTCTCTCTCTCTCTTTTTTTTGACGAAATTTCTTTTTTTTTTGACAAACTCAGATACAATTTAAGATGCTATGAAAATAATAATAATAATTAAAACTAACAGCAAACAACTACGTATGGAAGCACAAAAGCAATTGGATCCCTAAATTGGCTAGAACCGAAACCCTATACCAAATGACGTGAATCGTTGCGGAAAGACCGTTCTACGAAGGCCCGGATGGTGCGAATTGCGAACCTCGACTTCCAATCAAACTTGTGATTGGCAATCTCGTATGAACGTGACCTGTTGACGAGCGCGTATCAACCAACCAACATTATAGACGCCACGAGAAAAAAAATTTGCTATCTCGCTCGATAAGTCAAATCAACCGTCACAAGGGAATCTTGCTAAGGTCAAGTCCTCAAAAGAACAGTAGAAGAGAACCTCTCAATTCTTTTCCTCAAAAAATAAAAATATCTCCCCTAAAGAAATTCAATCAGTCCTTAATATAGGCTTTCTAACCGCTACACAAACCCTAAAATCAGCCCTAGAAATCTAATACGTCATATTCTAGAATATGCCTAAACAAGAAGATAATATTTTTTTTTGATTTGGTCAAATATTTGGTGACCAGATAATCAAATTGCGCTAAGATTTTCAAGATTCTTCAAGATTTGATCCAAGGTCATCTCCACGACAAAGATCACGAACCATGACGCCAACAGCTTGCCTGAATTGCTTGGCCTATGCTCGAGTGATCAAACCGGTCAGAATAGACAGTAGGTCCCTAGCATCTCCTCCTCTATATGGCTCGATGTCCACATCACATATTTACTTGGATTTGTCTCACAACTTCGTGGCACTATTGACACTGCACTTGAGCAGCTATTGGAAGTTGAAAAAGAGTAGGGAACTATCATTGAACTTGAACGGAATTACTTTGTTAAGGTAGCCCTCATCACTAAGCGGCAGTTGGCTATTGAAGGAGCTTCTCTTAAGTGGAGGGATCATCTCTCCTGGGAAGAGGCTGAAGAATTAACCAACATTATTTTCAGTCCTTAATGAATGCTAAGGGTAAATAGACTGGCATGCTTTAAGAGGCAAAGCACTCTTGTCCACATTAATCAAACCTTTCATTGAATTAGAATCACTTGACAAAGTCGTGTCTTCAATTTGTGCTTTTGCTTTGCATGCAGGCATCAGGGCTCCTAATTTAGCAGATTATATAAGTTCTGGGCAAGAAGGTCTGAAAGTTTGGTGGTTATTGGGGAAAAAAAGGTTTTTTTTTTTTTGAAATTATGTCTTCTAAATTCGTTTCTTGATGTATGCATACATGAGGTGGCTTTGCCTAAGGACCAAAAGTTAGGTTTTGACCAGCTTGTCAATGCTATGAGGAAACATATTGGTCATTACCTGAAAGATTGTAAGCTGCCTATATATGGCATTGCCACAGAAATGAATTACCATTCAAAGCAATTGAATGGTTCAAGGAAGGAATTAGTCTTTGAGCAGTTGCACAAAGACCTTCAAGCCGTTAAAAATTTCCAGCTTATGCTTGAAGAATACTGCAATGCACCTAAAACTGTTTGCTGCTGCAAGGTCGGTAGCATCCCTAATGAAAAGGCAGGTAAATGAATTCAAAGAGAATGTAAAGAAGGAGTGCTTAGAGATTGTTCAGATAAAATGGATGCATGACGCTCTATTGACACCTTCACATAATAGGCATATCACATTGCATAAATTGCTATTCAGTGGAGACAACCTGCAATAAATTATTCTAAATCTCAACAGACAGAATGTGGAAGTAAAGCAATTTGCTGCAACCAGAATAGCTTGGCCAATTGAGGGCTCACAAGCTGTTGAAAGAACTTCATCTGGTCTTGCTGGAAATAGTTCTAGGATAATGTAAAAAATTCCTCCTGAGTTCCATGGGCATTTAACTAGGCGACGACAATTGTGGTGGGATGCAAGGGAGAAAGCATCTGAAATAATTAGAATTTTCATGTCTATACTGGAATTGGAAGCGTCAAGAGATGGCATTTTCTGGGTTCTAGGAGGAGAACATCCGTTGACAACAAGCAATGATTATAGAGCATGGCAACAAGCAAACTTAAGCGACTTGACAAGAATGGTTGTTACTTATCATTCTTTCACATTTACATGACTGTCACTTTTCTGCATTTTGAACTATAATTGCATTGCGAAGGAAAATATTTTCCATCTTTCTTGCTCAGGTATTGAATAAGAATGGAAACTTGTACAAAGCTGCATGGAAGTTGCTTCCAACCATTTATTTTCTGCCACTAACGAGCTTTGCATTGTCACGCCCTGATCCTCGAGCACGTACCCATCCCTTTGTGGTTGATTAAATAGTGACGTCCCAGGACGCATTGCCAACCCATTCTTTTTAATGCTGTGGCACCCTCGAAACGGTCCCCGATCCGTTGGGGTGGCCACAGTGCACTTACCCTTCACTTGTCCTAATAACATGTTACTCTGATACCATTGAATTATAGTGGGTCCATAAGTCCTGGGGGGTTTATATCATTTAAATCGGTCCCAGCGCAGTTCATATAGCGGAAGCATATTCAAATCTCCCTATCCCATACTCCAACAAAATAATGCAATGCACACCAACTACACATCATATATATAAGTTAGAGCCGAACACTTTTATTTACATCACTTTAATGGACATCATGAGTCGATACATCAAAAGGGCAAGGCTATACTATCCTCGGCTATATCCAAAAGTACCCAACTCCACAGCACTCATGCACAACGGTCCATCATCCAGTGTTGGCCATCCAAAAAGTGTCATCCGCTACCCATCACACGCACAATCACACCCAGCCCGGTCCATCGGCTGGTGGCGGTGGTAGCATCCCCATCATGATCCCGTCGCGACGAACATGCACGGACAGGAACTCCTGGACTACGGGGCCATCAGGTAGACCCACATCATACATAACCAAAACTCGAACACGGATGAATACCAATCAATGAACACCAATACAGGAGTGCTCCGAACACTCAACCTCGACGTCGGATGGTAAGCCATAAAAAGTACCACGTGTGACCGGTAACGGAGGCATCACTTAATCTGAAATGTTAGTCCCCAAAAAGGGGTGAGTACAACCACTCAACAGTAAAGATCCATCAAACTACATAATGCAACAAGCAAGACAACCAAGGTATCATGAGTAATGCACATATCATCCATGCAGTCAAGCATACATCTCCATGCAGTCATGCATATATCTCCATGCAGTCATACTTATATCTCCATGCAGTCATGCATATATCTCCATGCAGTCATGCATATATCTCCATGCATTTTAATGTTCATCAAAACACTCTGCAAAGTAAATGTACTTGCATTTTAATGTTCATCAAAACACTCTGCAAAGTAAATGTACTTGCATTTTAATGTTCATCAACATAGATTTAGTTTTAGACCAAAAAAAAAAAACAGCTTTAGCAGCAATTCACTCGGGAGCTTTTTCCGGTCTTGACGTTAATTTTGTCAAATTAAGTTAATTGTTTGGATTATGGTGCCATGTCACGTGCGAACATCGTTTAAGCAAAAAATTATAAATACCACAGATCATCCATGACAATAGTTAGTGAATGTCACTTCATTGGTTGATCTTATCCAGTAGGAGGATTTTAAATTTCCAATCACATCTTCATTGGATAAAATTACATCCAAATCGATGTTGGCAAGAAAGATTATACACGAGACTATTTCTTTCTCTATATTCAATTATTTCCCTAAAAATTTGTTAAATTGCTCTATATTTTGTTATATACGGGACAAAAACCCGCAAATTCAAACCATAGACATGAAATATATAGGGTTTAGGGTTTAGAGTTTAGGGTTTAGGGCTTAAGGCTTTAGGGTTTAGGGCTTAGGGCTTAGGGTTTAGGTAGGGGTGTGCAACGGGAATCGCCCGAATCGGGAACTGGTCGGACCGGACCGACCCGGCCAATTTTGGGTGGTTCCCACGGTCAACGGTTTGGTTCTCAGTTCCTAATCTTGGAACCGGTGGACGGTCGGTCCGGTTCTTGGTTCCAAGGCGGAACCGGACAGAATCGGGAACCAATCATCCCTAGGTTTAGGATTTAGGGTTTCGGGTTTTCGGGGTTTCGGGTTTCGGGGTTTCGGGGTTCGGGGTTTCGGGTTTTCGGGTTTCGCGGTTTCGGGTTTCGGGGTTCGGGTTTCGGGGTTCGGAGTTCGGGGTTTCGCGGTTCCGGGTTTCGGGGTTCGGAGTTCGGGGTTTAGGGTTTAGGTTTTAGGGTTTAGGGTTTTAGGGTTTGGGGTTTAGGGTTTTAGGGTTTTAGGGTTTAGGGTTTAGGGTTTGGGGTTTTAGGGTTTAGGGTTTTAGGGTTTTAGGGTTTAGGGTTTGGGGTTTTAGGGTTTTTAGGGTTTAGGGTTTTAGGGTTTAGGGTTTTGGGGTTTTAGGGTTTTAGGGTTTAGGGTTTAGGGTTTTAGGGTTTAGGGTTTAGGGTTTTGGGGTTAGGGTTTAGGGTTTTTAGGGTTTAGGGTTTTAGGGTTTAGGGTTTAGGGTTTAGGGTTTAGGGTTTAGGGTTTAGGGTTTTAGGGTTTAGGGTTTAGGGTTTAGGGTTTAGGGTTTAGGGTTTAGGGTTTAGGGTTTAGGGTTTAGGGTTTAGGGTTTAGGGTTTAGGGTTTAGGGTTTAGGGTTTAGGGTTTAGGGTTTAGGGTTTAGGGTTTAGGGTTTAGGGTTTAGGGTTTAGGGTTTAGGGTTTAGGGTTTAGGGTTTAGGGTTTAGGGTTTAGGGTTTAGGGTTTAGGGTTTAGGGTTTAGGGTTTAGGGTTTAGGGTTTAGGGTTTAGGGTTTAGGGTTTAGGGTTTAGGGTTTAGGGTTTAGGGTTTAGGGTTTAGGGTTTAGGGTTTAGGGTTTAGGGTTTAGGGTTTAGGGTTTAGGGTTTAGGGTTTAGGGTTTAGGGTTTAGGGTTTAGGGTTTAGGGTTTAGGGTTTAGGGTTTAGGGTTTAGGGTTTAGGGTTTAGGGTTTAGGGTTTAGGGTTTAGGGTTTAGGGTTTAGGGTTTAGGGTTTAGGGTTTAGGGTTTAGGGTTTAGGGTTTAGGGTTTAGGGTTTAGGGTTTAGGGTTTAGGGTTTAGGGTTTAGGGTTTAGGGTTTAGGGTTTAGGGTTTAGGGTTTAGGGTTTAGGGTTTAGGGTTTAGGGTTTAGGGTTTAGGGTTTAGGGTTTAGGGTTTAGGGTTTAGGGTTTAGGGTTTAGGGTTTAGGGTTTAGGGTTTAGGGTTTAGGGTTTAGGGTTTAGGGTTTAGGGTTTAGGGTTTAGGGTTTAGGGTTTAGGGTTTAGGGTTTAGGGTTTAGGGTTTAGGGTTTAGGGTTTAGGGTTTAGGGTTTAGGGTTTAGGGTTTAGGGTTTAGGGTTTAGGGTTTAGGGTTTAGGGTTTAGGGTTTAGGGTTTAGGGTTTAGGGTTTAGGGTTTAGGGTTTAGGGTTTAGGGTTTAGGGTTTAGGGTTTAGGGTTTAGGGTTTAGGGTTTAGGGTTTAGGGTTTAGGGTTTAGGGTTTAGGGTTTAGGGTTTAGGGTTTAGGGTTTAGGGTTTAGGGTTTAGGGTTTAGGGTTTAGGGTTTAGGGTTTAGGGTTTAGGGTTTAGGGTTTAGGGTTTAGGGTTTAGGGTTTAGGGTTTAGGGTTTAGGGTTTAGGGTTTAGGGTTTAGGGTTTAGGGTTTAGGGTTTAGGGTTTAGGGTTTAGGGTTTAGGGTTTAGGGTTTAGGGTTTAGGGTTTAGGGTTTAGGGTTTAGGGTTTAGGGTTTAGGGTTTAGGGTTTAGGGTTTAGGGTTTAGGGTTTAGGGTTTAGGGTTTAGGGTTTAGGGTTTAGGGTTTAGGGTTTAGGGTTTAGGGTTTAGGGTTTAGGGTTTAGGGTTTAGGGTTTAGGGTTTAGGGTTTAGGGTTTAGGGTTTAGGGTTTAGGGTTTAGGGTTTAGGGTTTAGGGTTTAGGGTTTAGGGTTTAGGGTTTAGGGTTTAGGGTTTAGGGTTTAGGGTTTAGGGTTTAGGGTTTAGGGTTTAGGGTTTAGGGTTTAGGGTTTAGGGTTTAGGGTTTAGGGTTTAGGGTTTAGGGTTTAGGGTTTAGGGTTTAGGGTTTAGGGTTTAGGGTTTAGGGTTTAGGGTTTAGGGTTTAGGGTTTAGGGTTTAGGGTTTAGGGTTTAGGGTTTAGGGTTTAGGGTTTAGGGTTTAGGGTTTAGGGTTTAGGGTTTAGGGTTTAGGGTTTAGGGTTTAGGGTTTAGGGTTTAGGGTTTAGGGTTTAGGGTTTAGGGTTTAGGGTTTAGGGTTTAGGGTTTAGGGTTTAGGGTTTAGGGTTTAGGGTTTAGGGTTTAGGGTTTAGGGTTTAGGGTTTAGGGTTTAGGGTTTAGGGTTTAGGGTTTAGGGTTTAGGGTTTAGGGTTTAGGGTTTAGGGTTTAGGGTTTAGGGTTTAGGGTTTAGGGTTTAGGGTTTAGGGTTTAGGGTTTAGGGTTTAGGGTTTAGGGTTTAGGGTTTAGGGTTTAGGGTTTAGGGTTTAGGGTTTAGGGTTTAGGGTTTAGGGTTTAGGGTTTAGGGTTTAGGGTTTAGGGTTTAGGGTTTAGGGTTTAGGGTTTAGGGTTTAGGGTTTAGGGTTTAGGGTTTAGGGTTTAGGGTTTAGGGTTTTAGGGTTTAGGGTTTAGGGTTTAGGGTTTAGGGTTTAGGGTTTAGGGTTTAGGGTTTAGGGTTTAGGGTTTAGGGTTTAGGGTTTAGGGTTTAGGGTTTAGGGTTTTTAGGGTTTAGGGTTTAGGGTTTAGGGTTTAGGGTTTAGGGTTTAGGGTTTAGGGTTTAGGGTTTAGGGTTTAGGGTTTAGGGTTTAGGGTTTAGGGTTTAGGGTTTAGGGTTTAGGGTTTAGGGTTTAGGGTTTAGGGTTTAGGGTTTAGGGTTTAGGGTTTAGGGTTTAGGGTTTAGGGTTTAGGGTTTAGGGTTTAGGGTTTAGGGTTTAGGGTTTAGGGTTTAGGGTTTAGGGTTTAGGGTTTAGGGTTTAGGGTTTAGGGTTTAGGGTTTAGGGTTTAGGGTTTAGGGTTTAGGGTTTAGGGTTTAGGGTTTAGGGTTTAGGGTTTAGGGTTTAGGGTTTAGGGTTTAGGGTTTAGGGTTTAGGGTTTAGGGTTTAGGGTTTAGGGTTTAGGGTTTAGGGTTTAGGGTTTAGGGTTTAGGGTTTAGGGTTTAGGGTTTAGGGTTTAGGGTTTAGGGTTTAGGGTTTAGGGTTTAGGGTTTAGGGTTTAGGGTTTAGGGTTTAGGGTTTAGGGTTTAGGGTTTAGGGTTTAGGGTTTAGGGTTTAGGGTTTAGGGTTTAGGGTTTAGGGTTTAGGGTTTAGGGTTTAGGGTTTAGGGTTTAGGGTTTAGGGTTTAGGGTTTAGGGTTTAGGGTTTAGGGTTTAGGGTTTAGGGTTTAGGGTTTAGGGTTTAGGGTTTAGGGTTTAGGGTTTAGGGTTTAGGGTTTAGGGTTTAGGGTTTAGGGTTTAGGGTTTAGGGTTTAGGGTTTAGGGTTTAGGGTTTAGGGTTTAGGGTTTAGGGTTTAGGGTTTAGGGTTTAGGGTTTAGGGTTTA
>CM024545.1:29297348-29306057 GCA_014182365.1 Eucalyptus tenuipes
AGGGTTTAGGGTTTAGGGTTTAGGGTTTAGGGTTTAGGGTTTAGGGTTTAGGGTTTAGGGTTTAGGGTTTAGGGTTTAGGGTTTAGGGTTTAGGGTTTAGGGTTTAGGGTTTAGGGTTTAGGGTTTAGGGTTTAGGGTTTAGGGTTTAGGGTTTAGGGTTTAGGGTTTAGGGTTTAGGGTTTAGGGTTTAGGGTTTAGGGTTTAGGGTTTAGGGTTTAGGGTTTAGGGTTTAGGGTTTAGGGTTTAGGGTTTAGGGTTTAGGGTTTAGGGTTTAGGGTTTAGGGTTTAGGGTTTAGGGTTTAGGGTTTAGGGTTTAGGGTTTAGGGTTTAGGGTTTAGGGTTTAGGGTTTAGGGTTTAGGGTTTAGGGTTTAGGGTTTAGGGTTTAGGGTTTAGGGTTTAGGGTTTAGGGTTTAGGGTTTAGGGTTTAGGGTTTAGGGTTTAGGGTTTAGGGTTTAGGGTTTAGGGTTTAGGGTTTAGGGTTTAGGGTTTAGGGTTTAGGGTTTAGGGTTTAGGGTTTAGGGTTTAGGGTTTAGGGTTTAGGGTTTAGGGTTTAGGGTTTAGGGTTTAGGGTTTAGGGTTTAGGGTTTAGGGTTTAGGGTTTAGGGTTTAGGGTTTAGGGTTTAGGGTTTAGGGTTTAGGGTTTAGGGTTTAGGGTTTAGGGTTTAGGGTTTAGGGTTTAGGGTTTAGGGTTTAGGGTTTAGGGTTTAGGGTTTAGGGTTTAGGGTTTAGGGTTTAGGGTTTAGGGTTTAGGGTTTAGGGTTTAGGGTTTAGGGTTTAGGGTTTAGGGTTTAGGGTTTAGGGTTTAGGGTTTAGGGTTTAGGGTTTAGGGTTTAGGGTTTAGGGTTTAGGGTTTAGGGTTTAGGGTTTAGGGTTTAGGGTTTAGGGTTTAGGGTTTAGGGTTTAGGGTTTAGGGTTTAGGGTTTAGGGTTTAGGGTTTAGGGTTTAGGGTTTAGGGTTTAGGGTTTAGGGTTTAGGGTTTAGGGTTTAGGGTTTAGGGTTTAGGGTTTAGGGTTTAGGGTTTAGGGTTTAGGGTTTAGGGTTTAGGGTTTAGGGTTTAGGGTTTAGGGTTTAGGGTTTAGGGTTTAGGGTTTAGGGTTTAGGGTTTAGGGTTTAGGGTTTAGGGTTTAGGGTTTAGGGTTTAGGGTTTAGGGTTTAGGGTTTAGGGTTTAGGGTTTAGGGTTTAGGGTTTAGGGTTTAGGGTTTAGGGTTTAGGGTTTAGGGTTTAGGGTTTAGGGTTTAGGGTTTAGGGTTTAGGGTTTAGGGTTTAGGGTTTAGGGTTTAGGGTTTAGGGTTTAGGGTTTAGGGTTTAGGGTTTAGGGTTTAGGGTTTAGGGTTTAGGGTTTAGGGTTTAGGGTTTAGGGTTTAGGGTTTAGGGTTTAGGGTTTAGGGTTTAGGGTTTAGGGTTTAGGGTTTAGGGTTTAGGGTTTAGGGTTTAGGGTTTAGGGTTTAGGGTTTAGGGTTTAGGGTTTAGGGTTTAGGGTTTAGGGTTTAGGGTTTAGGGTTTAGGGTTTAGGGTTTAGGGTTTAGGGTTTAGGGTTTAGGGTTTAGGGTTTAGGGTTTAGGGTTTAGGGTTTAGGGTTTAGGGTTTAGGGTTTAGGGTTTAGGGTTTAGGGTTTAGGGTTTAGGGTTTAGGGTTTAGGGTTTAGGGTTTAGGGTTTAGGGTTTAGGGTTTAGGGTTTAGGGTTTAGGGTTTAGGGTTTAGGGTTTAGGGTTTAGGGTTTAGGGTTTAGGGTTTAGGGTTTAGGGTTTAGGGTTTAGGGTTTAGGGTTTAGGGTTTAGGGTTTAGGGTTTAGGGTTTAGGGTTTAGGGTTTAGGGTTTAGGGTTTAGGGTTTAGGGTTTAGGGTTTAGGGTTTAGGGTTTAGGGTTTAGGGTTTAGGGTTTAGGGTTTAGGGTTTAGGGTTTAGGGTTTAGGGTTTAGGGTTTAGGGTTTAGGGTTTAGGGTTTAGGGTTTAGGGTTTAGGGTTTAGGGTTTAGGGTTTAGGGTTTAGGGTTTAGGGTTTAGGGTTTAGGGTTTAGGGTTTAGGGTTTAGGGTTTAGGGTTTAGGGTTTAGGGTTTAGGGTTTAGGGTTTAGGGTTTAGGGTTTAGGGTTTAGGGTTTAGGGTTTAGGGTTTAGGGTTTAGGGTTTAGGGTTTAGGGTTTAGGGTTTAGGGTTTAGGGTTTAGGGTTTAGGGTTTAGGGTTTAGGGTTTAGGGTTTAGGGTTTAGGGTTTAGGGTTTAGGGTTTAGGGTTTAGGGTTTAGGGTTTAGGGTTTAGGGTTTAGGGTTTAGGGTTTAGGGTTTAGGGTTTAGGGTTTAGGGTTTAGGGTTTAGGGTTTAGGGTTTAGGGTTTAGGGTTTAGGGTTTAGGGTTTAGGGTTTAGGGTTTAGGGTTTAGGGTTTAGGGTTTAGGGTTTAGGGTTTAGGGTTTAGGGTTTAGGGTTTAGGGTTTAGGGTTTAGGGTTTAGGGTTTAGGGTTTAGGGTTTAGGGTTTAGGGTTTAGGGTTTAGGGTTTAGGGTTTAGGGTTTAGGGTTTAGGGTTTAGGGTTTAGGGTTTAGGGTTTAGGGTTTAGGGTTTAGGGTTTAGGGTTTAGGGTTTAGGGTTTAGGGTTTAGGGTTTAGGGTTTAGGGTTTAGGGTTTAGGGTTTAGGGTTTAGGGTTTAGGGTTTAGGGTTTAGGGTTTAGGGTTTAGGGTTTAGGGTTTAGGGTTTAGGGTTTAGGGTTTAGGGTTTAGGGTTTAGGGTTTAGGGTTTAGGGTTTAGGGTTTAGGGTTTAGGGTTTAGGGTTTAGGGTTTAGGGTTTAGGGTTTAGGGTTTAGGGTTTAGGGTTTAGGGTTTAGGGTTTAGGGTTTAGGGTTTAGGGTTTAGGGTTTAGGGTTTAGGGTTTAGGGTTTAGGGTTTAGGGTTTAGGGTTTAGGGTTTAGGGTTTAGGGTTTAGGGTTTAGGGTTTAGGGTTTAGGGTTTAGGGTTTAGGGTTTAGGGTTTAGGGTTTAGGGTTTAGGGTTTAGGGTTTAGGGTTTAGGGTTTAGGGTTTAGGGTTTAGGGTTTAGGGTTTAGGGTTTAGGGTTTAGGGTTTAGGGTTTAGGGTTTAGGGTTTAGGGTTTAGGGTTTAGGGTTTAGGGTTTAGGGTTTAGGGTTTAGGGTTTAGGGTTTAGGGTTTAGGGTTTAGGGTTTAGGGTTTAGGGTTTAGGGTTTAGGGTTTAGGGTTTAGGGTTTAGGGTTTAGGGTTTAGGGTTTAGGGTTTAGGGTTTAGGGTTTAGGGTTTAGGGTTTAGGGTTTAGGGTTTAGGGTTTAGGGTTTAGGGTTTAGGGTTTAGGGTTTAGGGTTTAGGGTTTAGGGTTTAGGGTTTAGGGTTTAGGGTTTAGGGTTTAGGGTTTAGGGTTTAGGGTTTAGGGTTTAGGGTTTAGGGTTTAGGGTTTAGGGTTTAGGGTTTAGGGTTTAGGGTTTAGGGTTTAGGGTTTAGGGTTTAGGGTTTAGGGTTTAGGGTTTAGGGTTTAGGGTTTAGGGTTTAGGGTTTAGGGTTTAGGGTTTAGGGTTTAGGGTTTAGGGTTTAGGGTTTAGGGTTTAGGGTTTAGGGTTTAGGGTTTAGGGTTTAGGGTTTAGGGTTTAGGGTTTAGGGTTTAGGGTTTAGGGTTTAGGGTTTAGGGTTTAGGGTTTAGGAGTTTAGGGTTTAGGGTTTAGGGTTTAGGGTTTAGGGTTTAGGGTTTAGGGTTTAGGGTTTAGGGTTTAGGGTTTAGGGTTTAGGGTTTAGGGTTTAGGGTTTAGGGTTTAGGGTTTAGGGTTTAGGGTTTAGGGTTTAGGGTTTAGGGTTTAGGGTTTAGGGTTTAGGGTTTAGGGTTTTTTAGGGTTTAGGGTTTAGGGTTTAGGGTTTAGGGTTTAGGGTTTAGGGTTTAGGGTTTAGGGTTTAGGGTTTAGGGTTTAGGGTTTAGGGTTTAGGGTTTAGGGTTTAGGGTTTAGGGTTTAGGGTTTAGGGTTTAGGGTTTAGGGTTTAGGGTTTAGGGTTTAGGGTTTAGGGTTTAGGGTTTAGGGTTTAGGGTTTAGGGTTTAGGGTTTAGGGTTTAGGGTTTAGGGTTTAGGGTTTAGGGTTTAGGGTTTAGGGTTTAGGGTTTAGGGTTTAGGGTTTAGGGTTTAGGGTTTAGGGTTTAGGGTTTAGGGTTTAGGGTTTAGGGTTTAGGGTTTAGGGTTTAGGGTTTAGGGTTTAGGGTTTAGGGTTTAGGGTTTAGGGTTTAGGGTTTAGGGTTTAGGGTTTAGGGTTTAGGGTTTAGGGTTTAGGGTTTAGGGTTTAGGGTTTAGGGTTTAGGGTTTAGGGTTTAGGGTTTAGGGTTTAGGGTTTAGGGTTTAGGGTTTAGGGTTTAGGGTTTAGGGTTTAGGGTTTAGGGTTTAGGGTTTAGGGTTTAGGGTTTAGGGTTTAGGGTTTAGGGTTTAGGGTTTAGGGTTTAGGGTTTAGGGTTTAGGGTTTAGGGTTTAGGGTTTAGGGTTTAGGGTTTAGGGTTTAGGGTTTAGGGTTTAGGGTTTAGGGTTTAGGGTTTAGGGTTTAGGGTTTAGGGTTTAGGGTTTAGGGTTTAGGGTTTAGGGTTTAGGGTTTAGGGTTTAGGGTTTAGGGTTTAGGGTTTAGGGTTTAGGGTTTAGGGTTTAGGGTTTAGGGTTTAGGGTTTAGGGTTTAGGGTTTAGGGTTTTTAGGGTTTAGGGTTTAGGGTTTAGGGTTTAGGGTTTAGGGTTTAGGGTTTAGGGTTTAGGGTTTAGGGTTTAGGGTTTAGGGTTTAGGGTTTAGGGTTTAGGGTTTAGGGTTTAGGGTTTAGGGTTTAGGGTTTAGGGTTTAGGGTTTAGGGTTTAGGGTTTTAGGGTTTAGGGTTTAGGGTTTAGGGTTTAGGGTTTAGGGTTTAGGGTTTAGGGTTTAGGGTTTAGGGTTTAGGGTTTAGGGTTTAGGGTTTAGGGTTTAGGGTTTAGGGTTTAGGGTTTAGGGTTTAGGGTTTAGGGTTTAGGGTTTAGGGTTTAGGGTTTAGGGTTTAGGGTTTAGGGTTTAGGGTTTAGGGTTTAGGGTTTAGGGTTTAGGGTTTAGGGTTTAGGGTTTAGGGTTTAGGGTTTAGGGTTTAGGGTTTAGGGTTTAGGGTTTAGGGTTTAGGGTTTAGGGTTTAGGGTTTAGGGTTTAGGGTTTAGGGTTTAGGGTTTAGGGTTTAGGGTTTAGGGTTTAGGGTTTAGGGTTTAGGGTTTAGGGTTTAGGGTTTAGGGTTTAGGGTTTAGGGTTTAGGGTTTAGGGTTTAGGGTTTAGGGTTTAGGGTTTAGGGTTTAGGGTTTAGGGTTTAGGGTTTAGGGTTTAGGGTTTAGGGTTTAGGGTTTAGGGTTTAGGGTTTAGGGTTTAGGGTTTAGGGTTTAGGGTTTAGGGTTTAGGGTTTAGGGTTTAGGGTTTAGGGTTTAGGGTTTAGGGTTTAGGGTTTAGGGTTTAGGGTTTAGGGTTTAGGGTTTAGGGTTTAGGGTTTAGGGTTTAGGGTTTAGGGTTTAGGGTTTAGGGTTTAGGGTTTAGGGTTTAGGGTTTAGGGTTTAGGGTTTAGGGTTTAGGGTTTAGGGTTTAGGGTTTAGGGTTTAGGGTTTAGGGTTTAGGGTTTAGGGTTTAGGGTTTAGGGTTTAGGGTTTAGGGTTTAGGGTTTAGGGTTTAGGGTTTAGGGTTTAGGGTTTAGGGTTTAGGGTTTAGGGTTTAGGGTTTAGGGTTTAGGGTTTAGGGTTTAGGGTTTAGGGTTTAGGGTTTAGGGTTTAGGGTTTAGGGTTTAGGGTTTAGGGTTTAGGGTTTAGGGTTTAGGGTTTAGGGTTTAGGGTTTAGGGTTTAGGGTTTAGGGTTTAGGGTTTAGGGTTTAGGGTTTAGGGTTTAGGGTTTAGGGTTTAGGGTTTAGGGTTTAGGGTTTAGGGTTTAGGGTTTAGGGTTTAGGGTTTAGGGTTTAGGGTTTAGGGTTTAGGGTTTAGGGTTTAGGGTTTAGGGTTTAGGGTTTAGGGTTTAGGGTTTAGGGTTTAGGGTTTAGGGTTTAGGGTTTAGGGTTTAGGGTTTAGGGTTTAGGGTTTAGGGTTTAGGGTTTAGGGTTTAGGGTTTAGGGTTTAGGGTTTAGGGTTTAGGGTTTAGGGTTTAGGGTTTAGGGTTTAGGGTTTAGGGTTTAGGGTTTAGGGTTTAGGGTTTAGGGTTTAGGGTTTAGGGTTTAGGGTTTTTTGGGTTTAGGGTTTAGGGTTTAGGGTTTAGGGTTTAGGGTTTAGGGTTTAGGGTTTAGGGTTTAGGGTTTAGGGTTTAGGGTTTAGGGTTTAGGGTTTAGGGTTTAGGGTTTAGGGTTTAGGGTTTAGGGTTTAGGGTTTAGGGTTTAGGGTTTAGGGTTTAGGGTTTAGGGTTTAGGGTTTAGGGTTTAGGGTTTAGGGTTTAGGGTTTAGGGTTTAGGGTTTAGGGTTTAGGGTTTAGGGTTTAGGGTTTAGGGTTTAGGGTTTAGGGTTTAGGGTTTAGGGTTTAGGGTTTAGGGTTTAGGGTTTAGGGTTTAGGGTTTAGGGTTTAGGGTTTAGGGTTTAGGGTTTAGGGTTTAGGGTTTAGGGTTTAGGGTTTAGGGTTTAGGGTTTAGGGTTTAGGGTTTAGGGTTTAGGGTTTAGGGTTTAGGGTTTAGGGTTTAGGGTTTAGGGTTTAGGGTTTAGGGTTTAGGGTTTAGGGTTTAGGGTTTAGGGTTTAGGGTTTAGGGTTTAGGGTTTAGGGTTTAGGGTTTAGGGTTTAGGGTTTAGGGTTTAGGGTTTAGGGTTTAGGGTTTAGGGTTTAGGGTTTAGGGTTTAGGGTTTAGGGTTTAGGGTTTAGGGTTTAGGGTTTAGGGTTTAGGGTTTAGGGTTTAGGGTTTAGGGTTTAGGGTTTAGGGTTTAGGGTTTAGGGTTTAGGGTTTAGGGTTTAGGGTTTAGGGTTTAGGGTTTAGGGTTTAGGGTTTAGGGTTTAGGGTTTAGGGTTTAGGGTTTAGGGTTTAGGGTTTAGGGTTTAGGGTTTAGGGTTTAGGGTTTAGGGTTTAGGGTTTAGGGTTTAGGGTTTAGGGTTTAGGGTTTAGGGTTTAGGGTTTAGGGTTTAGGGTTTAGGGTTTAGGGTTTAGGGTTTAGGGTTTAGGGTTTAGGGTTTAGGGTTTAGGGTTTAGGGTTTAGGGTTTAGGGTTTAGGGTTTAGGGTTTAGGGTTTAGGGTTTAGGGTTTAGGGTTTAGGGTTTAGGGTTTAGGGTTTAGGGTTTAGGGTTTAGGGTTTAGGGTTTAGGGTTTAGGGTTTAGGGTTTAGGGTTTAGGGTTTAGGGTTTAGGGTTTAGGGTTTAGGGTTTAGGGTTTAGGGTTTAGGGTTTAGGGTTTAGGGTTTAGGGTTTAGGGTTTAGGGTTTAGGGTTTAGGGTTTAGGGTTTAGGGTTTAGGGTTTAGGGTTTAGGGTTTAGGGTTTAGGGTTTAGGGTTTAGGGTTTAGGGTTTAGGGTTTAGGGTTTAGGGTTTAGGGTTTAGGGTTTAGGGTTTAGGGTTTAGGGTTTAGGGTTTAGGGTTTAGGGTTTAGGGTTTAGGGTTTAGGGTTTAGGGTTTAGGGTTTAGGGTTTAGGGTTTAGGGTTTAGGGTTTAGGGTTTAGGGTTTAGGGTTTAGGGTTTAGGGTTTAGGGTTTAGGGTTTAGGGTTTAGGGTTTAGGGTTTAGGGTTTTAGGGTTTAGGGTTTTAGGGTTTAGGGTTTAGGGTTTAGGGTTTAGGGTTTAGGGTTTAGGGTTTAGGGTTTAGGGTTTAGGGTTTAGGGTTTTAGGGTTTAGGGTTTAGGGTTTAGGGTTTAGGGTTTAGGGTTTTAGGGTTTAGGGTTTAGGGTTTAGGGTTTAGGGTTTAGGGTTTAGGGTTTAGGGTTTTAGGGTTTAGGGTTTAGGGTTTAGGGTTTAGGGTTTAGGGTTTAGGGTTTAGGGTTTAGGGTTTTAGGGTTTAGGGTTTAGGGTTTAGGGTTTAGGGTTTAGGGTTTAGGGTTTAGGGTTTAGGGTTTAGGGTTTAGGGTTTAGGGTTTTAGGGTTTTTTAGGGTTTAGGGTTTAGGGTTTAGGGTTTAGGGTTTAGGGTTTAGGGTTTAGGGTTTAGGGTTTAGGGTTTAGGGTTTAGGGTTTAGGGTTTAGGGTTTAGGGTTTAGGGTTTAGGGTTTAGGGTTTAGGGTTTAGGGTTTAGGGTTTAGGGTTTAGGGTTTAGGGTTTTTAGGGTTTAGGGTTTAGGGTTTTAGGGTTTAGGGTTTAGGGTTTAGGGTTTAGGGTTTAGGGTTTAGGGTTTTAGGGTTTAGGGTTTAGGGTTTTAGGGTTTAGGGTTTAGGGTTTTTAGGGTTTAGGGTTTAGGGTTTAGGGTTTAGGGTTTAGGGTTTAGGGTTTAGGGTTTTAGGGTTTAGGGTTTAGGGTTTAGGGTTTAGGGTTTAGGGTTTAGGGTTTAGGGTTTAGGGTTTTTAGGGTTTAGGGTTTAGGGTTTAGGGTTTAGGGTTTTAGGGTTTAGGGTTTAGGGTTTAGGGTTTAGGGTTTAGGGTTTTAGGGTTTAGGGTTTAGGGTTTTTAGGGTTTAGGGTTTAGGGTTTAGGGTTTAGGGTTTAGGGTTAGGGTTTAGGGTTTAGGGTTTAGGGTTTAGGGTTTAGGGTTTAGGGTTTAGGGTTTTAGGGTTTAGGGTTTAGGGTTTAGGGTTTAGGGTTTTAGGGTTTAGGGTTTAGGGTTTAGGGTTTAGGGTTTAGGGTTTAGGGTTTAGGGTTTAGGGTTTAGGGTTTAG
>CM024546.1:2423173-2529586 GCA_014182365.1 Eucalyptus tenuipes
CTAAAAGATAGATGTAACTTCAACCATCGGAACAAGTTCTTGCAGAGATTTTGTCGCCCCCACATCATCCATCCAGTGATATTCCTCTGTCCTATTTTTAGGTATCAATATATTCATCACCTAATTCAAGAACAGACAAGAAGTGAAATTATTCAAAGTACTTAGAGAGATCATACCCTTTGTGCTTCCCGCGACGCCGAATCGCATAGTATTGATTGGAGGACAAGGGCTGGCCGACGACTGGGATCATGAACACCTCATCGTTGTAGGTCACCGTCGTTGTGCCGCCCTGGCCGTCACTGCTGCTCTGCGTGTACCGAACGGTGAGGTCCTTGTTCTGAGGGAAGGGGAAGTCGTAGAGCTCGCTGTCCTCGCACAGCCCGAAGCAGCAGAAGTTCTGGCTTCCTCGTCCTGGATCACCAGGTATCCAGAGCCAGGCCCCGCCGGCGGAGCCTCCGAGAGGGCCTAGGGACGCTGCCGGTACATTGACAGAGGCCGCGTCACATACATCTTCAACAAAAGAAAAGAAGAACTTCTGTATTTTACTACCTAGTCTTGAAATGTAAGATCTGTTCATTTGCGTGAGAAACACGAGTTTCTTGAAGTGATGCCCCCATTTATATGAAGGTGGGCAGATATTTCTTTCTCGGTTGAACCGGCGAAATCTGACTGGATATTTTGGCCAGCAAGCAAGCGAATCATGTATCGTCACGCGCCACGCGCCGACTCGTCTTCTTTGACATGGCTCTTCTCTTATTGTCACGTGCTGGTCCTTGGAAATTCCAAGTACATTATCCATTAGTTTGTGTTCATGGCCTGTCTATCTTTGCATAGGAAGGAACGAATCCGACGATAGCCCATAGGAAAATCTATGTTTCTCTAGTGAATCTACCGGTCCAATGTCCTGGACAAGCAGTTCAGCAACCATTCTAATCCTGATCGGCTGTTGATGACGCCATGAATTGGCAAAAAGAAGAAGAAAAGTCGTACAAGAAGAAGGAAAATTCAACTATGCTATCGGTTTCGCTATCTTCCAATACATTTCGTCCAAATGTTACCATTTGGTACAAATATGTGCCCATCAATTCCGTGTCATTTTTCGAGAAAACACTAACAATGGTGATTAAAAGTCGCTACGTGAGTAGTCAGATTTGTGTGATTAAGTTCATTAATGATGAAATAACATAATTACACTAATTAAGTAAGTTAAAATATTGAATTGCATAAATTAAAAATTTGAGAATCGCATCTAATATAAGACTAAGATAAAACTTGAAATGATTCCCCTTTTTTCATTTTACAAAGGCGCTAAGATCCTCATAAGTAGAAGTGGCACCCATAATTTTTAATAAATGGGTCGAATGTTAAGTATGTCAGAATTCTGCCATAACCTACATTCGATCCATTTTAAGTTTTAAGGGAAATAAAATGGGTCACACATTCTCGACCCATTTTTGACCCATTTTAAAACCTAAAAATGGACAGCCCTTCGACTTTCACCTTCGCTGCTCGCCTCCAAGCGCCTCCGCCACTCACTACCGCAGCCTCGCCTCCGCCACCGCCTTTGAGGCTCGCCTCCGCCGCTCCTCGAAGGTCACCACGATTGAGCCTGATCTCTGGCCTCGCCAACGACCGGCGAGGCTCGAGCTTGCCTGGCGTCGTAGGGGCCTCGGCCTCCGGATCGGCGAGATCGAGCCTCGCCGACACCGTGAGCTCGAGTCTCGCCAAATCCAACGAGGCTCGACCTCGCCGACGATTGGCGAGGCTCGGACTCGCCGGATCGGCGAGCTTGAGCTCGCCGACGTCAAGCGGGGCCTTGGCCTTGCTTGGGATCGGCGAGATCGAGCCCCGCCCAAGCGAGCTCGATCTCGCCCGTGGCCTAGGCCATTGGTCGGGCCGCCGTCGCCAATGCTCAAGGAAAAGAGAAAATAATTATTAAAATTAAAAATGATATTTTAAAAAATAAAAATTATTTTTTAAAAAATAAAAATAATTAAATATATATTTTTTTAAAATTTTAAATAATTTAAAAATATATTTAAAAATTTAAAATTTCGATTTTTTTAAAAATATTTTAAAAGAATTATAAAAATTTCCCATTAAATTTGTATTGCATAAAATTGTTAAAAAATTTGTATTGCATAAAAATATTTTAACAATAGTAGGTTTTTAGAATATGAGTAGGGTTGGGTGGGGGTCGGGTCGGGTATAAATTACTAGATTTACACTACAAGAATATGGGCCAAAACGGGCAACGGGCCAAATAGGTCAACCCATTTCGGCCCGACCCGTCCCAACCCGATCCACCCATTTGCCACCCCCTACTCATAAGTCATAACAATAACCACAAAAGATGCTTCTTTGATTTTTCTTAAGAAATGATTTTTTGGCCGAAAAAAAGGGTATACTCATGCATTTCTTTTTAATGATCTAATACACATAGAATTTCATTCACTAGTAAAGTAGGTCATTGTTTGCTTTTAGGCTTACTTGGCTTCCGTTCATTTCACTAAAATAACTTCCTAGAAAGCGTTTCGAATTTTCCCGCATTCGTCGTTGCACGGAAAATGGTGCTGAGAAAATATTTTTATTGAAGAAAAAGTTTCTTAAATTATGGAAAAATATTTTTCACTTTTTAAAAGGGAAAATATTTTCCACTTTTGAAAAGTGGAAAAATTTCTTTTTACTTGATCTCTCTTTTTCACACCCCTATAAGCCCTCACTTCCTCTCCTCCTCCTCTTTTTTTTTTTTTTTTTAATTTTCTTTGCTCGACAGTCTTAAATGCAACTCCCGCATCCTTGGGGAAAACCTAGGATTGATATTGATTCGATCTTTGAACTGCCACTCGATATGATCCATTAGCCTTGAGTTGAGTGGTTTATCATCATCCTACGATAGACTTAGTGTGCAAATGCTAAGTATTTTGTTTTTCTATTAGCCTAAAAAGGTTTGGAACAAAAATGAGAATTATTTTTTTTTTTACTTTTCAATTTTGGAACATAAAATGAGATATAAAACTCTTGATCACTCGCTCTTGCCACTAGTTGGTCACTCATCTATAGCTATCGGCTGCTTGGGAGGGAGATATTTAAAAAGGTTTATCAAATGAAATTATCTTTCTGGGACAAAAATTTGCGTCGTTATTAAACGCATATTTTTTCAAAAATTCATATGGAGAATAAAAATAGAAAAATCTAGCTAGAAATAGGGTCTAGAAAGAGAATAATTATTATTCGCCTTTATTCTTAGAGTCTACAAGTTGTCTTCATGTCTCTACCATAATAAGCATTTGCATAATAAAAAGTGTCATATATCTCAAGCGGTAGAATCGGGTAGTTAAAAGAAAAATCCAAAGGGAAGACACTACACAATTTGAGAAAGCTTGAAGAATCCCGCATCTCCCTATTCCATTGCTATCAAGAAGTGCGATCTTTTTACTTTAATCTTCAAGTCATTCACGAATAACTAGAAATGAATAAATTTTGACTTCCGCTTTAATGCTAAATTTTATTAGATAGCTCAGAGATAATTCTTACATGAATTGAGATTTGTCTAAAAACGATCCGATGTTGTGAATCTCTTTCTTTTCCATACCCAATTGAAACTTATTACATCATATAGTAAATGAAAGAATTTTACAAGATTCCGTAATCTGGCAATTTTCTTTCTGATTATGCAGGCCTACATTAAAATATATATATATATATATTGTCGTGATCCAACTGACGAGTGACAGCCAAAGAAGAAGAAGAAGCCAAAACCCTTCGAAACCTAGGACGGTCGTGGTCTCGTCGCCGGCGAGAGTCGCCGGTTTCCGATGGTCATCCCGGAGGACCTGCTCGTCGAGATCCTCAAGCGGCTGCCGGTGAAGTCGCTGTGCAGGTTCAAGTGCGTCTCCACCCCTCTGGCAATCCCTCATCTCCGACCCTCGTTTCGTCGACTCAGTTGAGCGCGGCCCGCCGGCCGGCGGGTCCGCTCTTCTTCGCGGCGAACCTGTCCGAACCCGGAAACGACCACCGACCCTGGACCGTTTCGCCTTACTTCTTCGCGCTCGGCACGGGCTATCGTTACGTCTCGCAGTCTCTCCACGGCCTGATTTGCTACCAAGTTGACGGTTATGTTGGAGTTTGCAGCCCCACCGCTGGGAAGTACATGACGGCGAGGACAGTGGAGGCGAAGGTCACCGGGGAGTGCGCTTATCTGCACTACTTGATTCGACCCGGTTGTCGATCCTCTCTGCTGAAGGCAGTGGTTAAATCATTCTCGTGATTGTGCTGACTCAGGAGTCCATCACTTTAACGGCATAGGATAGAACAGTTAGTGGGTGGAGATAGAAGAGTTTTACTCTGGGATTTCATGAGCTGACATAAACATCAGATCTGCTGAAAGTTCACAATGAGCTCTTACAATGAATATGATGGATTCTCCGTTCTTATGACTCCCACCTTTTGCCTTTGTTGATTTAATTTCATTGATTCTACGGAAAATCAACGACGGCGGGTATACAGATGTCATGGTCAAGTCATGTGATCTGTCTAATTTTTCTTGTTTCTTTTGTGAAGCTCTGTCTCATCTCTGTGTGTCTGTCTGTCTCTCTCCCCTCTCTTCCTCGCCTCCCTCTTTATCTCTTCCATATTTGATTATGCTGAATGGGATTTTGTTACTTGGATGACACGACATACTCAATGACGCCTAACTTTTGGAAGTTTCTACTCACGTCTGAATACTCATTTCTAGTCATAATATTAGATTTGGGAACTGCATAAATGTCCTATCTATTTCGTTTTGATTCAGTTTCTACTTATACACTTTCCTAGAACATTAGATGGAGAAGAGGACAGGAAGAACAAAAATGCACTAGAAGCCTTTAGCTAAATTGCTTAATTGCTTAGCTTGTAGGAAGATGAGTACATGTCCAAGATAAAGAGCCAATCCAGCATATTAAGAGCTTCAGGTAAGTACGCAGTTGCGAGAGAGAGAGAGAGAGAGAGAGAGAGAGAGAGAGAGAGAAAGAGAGGCGCCTTCTTCTCTGTATTACGAAGAAGAAAGGTTAACCGAAAGGCATGCGAACCCCATCCCTTCTTGCGCTCCCTCCTCCTCGTCGTGTCTATTAGCGTCTCGACTTACAAATGGCTGACAATCGTTGGTAGCGAAACCGAGGAGCCGGCAACGCGGTTGAATTAGGAGAAACTAATAGACCCGAATCGTCAAAGGAGATTGACAATGTGAATGGTTATGACGGTGGAGTCGATGCAGTCGGAGGAGGAGGAGAGGTAGGCAAAAGGCGGTTTCAATTGATTCTCCATGTCGAGTAATCCAACCATGACCGAGTTGAGATCGACTCACCGACCATGTAATGGTGGATCAATTGGTGATTAGAGAGATATCTCGGGGTGTTAAGATTGTGAGATCGTTGTTTGATGTCGCGTAGGATGCAATCGCTAAAATCATTGGAAGATGACGAGAGATTGTTATTTTATTTTTAAAATATTTTTATTAGTTCAGATTTATTCCACTCTGTGTTAGATTTCTTATCTAACATTTTTTTCAAGTATATTCAAGTTCATCCGATCCGAGGATGGTGTTGATAAGACCATTTATTACCTATTCGAGATTCAAATTCGGACCATCAAATGCAGCAATTGATGGTTAAAACAGAGTAGGGATTTGTTATAATGGTCAAAACTCTAGGAGCAAACTCGAATCACTCACTCTAAAGTTTTAAGGGGATTTTGTACCATTTTCCAAAATATTAGATGAAGGGAAGAGTAACTGAGTTTTCGAGCATGTACACGAAAATGATGTGAATACTAATGGGCTCATAAATCTATCATTCCTATGTCATCCGATGATCAAGTAGGTTTTTTTATAATCTTTAAATTTTTTACAAATTTTTAAATTATTGCATCTTTCTCTTTTGATAGGAGGAATATATAATATAACATTGTAATCATATAAACACAGAGGCGGCCTCAATATGACGGCAGAACTGTGAAGATGAGGAAGAAACGTTCCAGACAGAGGAAATCCTTTCAGGAAGAGGGACGACGATGACTCGACGATCGTCGTCCCGTTTGACCTGTTGGATGGATGACCTGTTGATGGATGTCCTGAAGAGACTCCCCGTCGAATCCCTCCGCGAAATCAGGCGCGTCTCCCGACGGTGGCGCTCCCTCATCTCCGGCCGTAGCTTCATCAACGCCCATTTCACCGACTCCGCGGCTCGCCCGAAGCTCCTCGTCGAGCTTCCCCGCCCGAAGTACCAGCCCCATTAGATTATGCGTACGGCTCTGCTTGGCCGACCAATCTGATCCTCGGAACCATCCACCGCAGATCGTTACACCTCGCCTGCTACTCCGTGACCAGTTTGGTCTTTACTGTTCGCTGTCTGTCGAGGGCCTGATCTGCCTCGAAGTTCATGGCTGTGTCAGCGAAGCAAGTGACTTTCGGATCACCTGGAACAGCCGCGCGTTCTCCAGATTTGCAAACCAAGCTACTCTTTTGGGTTCGATCCTATCGAGGGAGCACAAGGTATTGAGCGTGGTCAATACGCCACAGGGCCAGCTCCGGAGTCGTGGGGTGCCCACTCTGGGGACGAAGGAGTGGAGGCGGGTCGAGGACTGTCCTCCCCATGATAGGATTGGGAGTCGCGAGTTCTACTTCGATGGGGTGGTCTATTATACGGCTAGGGATTCCATCGTCGGCCGCATGTACCTGGTGGCGTTTTATCTAGGGACGGAGAGCTTTCGCATGATCATGATTCCTGATGAAGCCCACGGATCTAAGGAGAAAGTCCAGGAGAAAGTCCTCATTAAATCTCGAGGGGCACCTTGGGATGGTGGATTGCTCCGATGCTCTTTCTGGTGCTGAGGTGATCGTGTGGATCCTGAAGGACTTCGACCGAAAAGATTTGGAATAAGAGAGTCTTTGTCTTGCCCCCGTGTTGGCAGGAGATGGTTGGGGACCATCGTGTTTTGTTCCGGGAACTACTCTTCTCACCTGCAACCTTATCGAAGCCTGTGTGCGTATTTTATTACGATCTGCAGACCAACGGCGGCGGAGTGAGAAACCTGAACGTTCTCTCTATTTCTCACCTTGTCAGCTGAGGTTTTCCGATCATGTGGAGAATTTTACTGCCACTGGGAAACTAGCCAGCCAACTCTTTTGCAGCGTGAAGTTATGCGCTCAAACTATGTAATGGTGAATTACTTTGAACCTAGGGGATAAAGAACTGCTGTAATCATTCGGCTTGTTGTTGAAGTGTTGACTGCTGCATTTTGCTGTTGATTTCATGTTTTTTTCTGGATGACAATTGATTTCATGTTATGCATCAAGAAATCTTGCTATGTTTAAAGATGTGTGATAACTAATCAAAATTTGTGTTTCGTGAATTGATGTTGTTCTCATGGAGATCATATAGCTTCTCAGTACGATTTTTATCACTTCCCTATCTAAAGTTGTGGATTTTTCGCCAATCTACTTACCTGTTTTATAGAATGATATTGCCTCATTGTCGCATTCAAAAGCTTTTGGTAATTCTGAATCTGTTCATTGTGTATAAGCAGGAAGAAAATCTTGCTTACTGTGGAGAGTTTCAGAGATAGAAAAAACTTTTAAGATCAGTAGAAGGATTTAGAACGCATGAACGAGATGAAGGGCATATTGCTCCGGCTGATTGCCGTAATCCTGTGTATGATAATGGTAATTACGTTGTTATATGGGTGTCAGTGGACTTAAATGGGGAGACTTGGAAGGAGAAAGTTTCATCTTGCTGCCATGTTGGAAGGAGCTCATTGCGGACGGAAGTGTTTCCAGCCAGTCATTGATACTCATGAACTGTTGGTCTCGCGTCTTATCTTATCAGTCTATTTGTGTGTTTTACTATAATCTGAAGGCTTATTAGTTTAGGAGGGGTGGAATTGGTGGGTTACCTGCCTACGAAGCTTCAGTGTCTCTGAGTCATGTGGTTTAACGTTGACCAATCATGTTGGATGGTACAACTCTCTGTGATTGGGTCAAACTCAACTCTGACGAGACCTCTGAGGGCAATCCGAGTTTCGCTTGTGCAAGTGGTCCTTTTGGTATTAGTCATGGGAGTCGGTGACATGGTATGATGGTGTGATTTAGTGAAATGAACTGTTGTTGGTTAAAAAAAGAAAAAAACAGTAGCCATTTGACTCTATCGGCTTCGTCGCTTGTGTTATAATTGATGAGAATTGAATTCTGGCTTCTTCACATCATGGGGGAAAAATATACAGTTGGAAGCTGAATTCCCCCCCCCCTCTCTCTCTCTCTCTCTCTCTCTCTCTCTCTCTCGGTTTACATGTAAATATTTCGGGGCAGATGGTATCATTCCTTTAACAAGAGACATCATCTTTAGAAAGACAAACTTCAACTTTACAACCTCAACTGTCAAAAATTTCCACTCTCAGGTCAATCAAAGAATGCTCAATACCGACCGCTAGAAACCTCATCTACGGACAGAACAAATACAGAAATCTCTGAAAGAGACTTCTCAGCGACCAAGTATTGCTTGAATAGTAGTGTGTTGAGACAGAGTTAGATTCTGCGGATTCAAACAATAATCACACATCGAAATCTATGCATTAAAGCAGAGAAAGGATATAAAAACACATATACAGCTAAAGAGTTTGATAGTCATACCTGGCAGAGATGATCAAACAGATTTCTGTTGCTCTCTCAAGAGAACTTCATGAGAAAGTCCCCAGGTAGTTGGCCATATTAATCTGTATTACACAACAAGACATTTTAGAATGTCAGTCATAACATGCATAAACCAGATAATGAATCTAGGATGTAAGATCCATCAAATACCTCGTTTATAGGGTCATCAATACTTGAAAGGTCGTCATCATCACCATCTTCCTGTTGAAGCTCATAAGACATGCAAGAGTATGAACAAGGAAGTTTAGGTGATAAGTCCATTATTTTCCTCTTTATTTAGCGTATCGCTACTTTTCAGGGGAATGATCAGTGTTCCATCCCATATATCTGAAGTAAAGGAAAAATAAACAAGAAAAACAATCGAACCTCATCAAATACTCTGGCCATCGCCTCAAACTGTGCATATCCTGGTCTATCAGATGATACAGCAGCAGCTGCGTGTAAAATGTCTTTGTCACCATCCACTGGTTCCACTTCTTCCCACTCCGAATCCTCCTATAAATATGAGTTCAGGGTGAAAAATCCTCAACCCTTCATACTACTGCAAAACCAACTGAGTCAGAGCAATGCATCCTACCTCTTCATCACCAACTGGAGCTTGTTCTTGAATTTCAATCAAAGCATCAGCAAGCAAAGCCAGTATCTACAGTGCAAGGTAGTAAAGCAGATGTGTGAGCTTGTTAAACAATATAATTCCTAGCTGGATCATGAAGGATATACTGTAGAACAGTAATAGCCATGAGTCACAAGTGACAATTTAATGACATTATTTGACCGAGAAAAGGCAAGAGGTAATAAATCAATGTATGTCAGCAGAAGATATGTCCATTCCTAAGATTTGGCAACCATAATTACTGATTAAGGAAAATACAACAAAATTGCTTTCAAGACCATGTTCCACATTCTCCTCGACAATGAATACATCTTATAATCTGAGGACATCACAAAAAATTACTTTTGCAGGGAGAGGCATCAAAGTCCACTGGTCTGGAGCTGACTTAGCCTTTGAGCGAGTGGTTATCCCTGTGGCAGACTTCACATGAAGTGTGATAAGCCAAGAAGCTAAGATGCTTCTAAATCAAAGTAGGTAGCAGAAATGGGAACCTGAATTAGGTGGCCTTGGACATTAATTTTCCCCAATTCACCATGCATTGTGGAAAGTAGAAGAGCCAAAGCAGTGGTTGTCACTTTAATTTGGTATGATCCCTGAATCTCCCCTGCATTTTAAATCGCACATCTGAGTAATATATCTAACCATCTTAAAAGCAGGAAGCATCCACATGAAAGGTTTGAATAGATCCACTTCATGGTTTAAAAGTATCACAGAAGTGCAAGTCCATGGAACAATCCCACAGATTGCATAGAAGCAGCGGAGTCACTCTGAAGATGAACAGGACATGCAGTTCCACTCCTACCTGGATCTCAGTGCATTTTATTCCCAATAGTACCTCATGTATTGTATAGGAATCCAATTATCAGACTGAAAGAAAAAGTAAACTATCCTATACCCCTTTTACAGGAGTGCAGCACTGCCACTTTAACCATGCTTGGACTTCAGAATCTAGCAAGAAGCAGTTACCTTGAAGCTTTGTCCATTCAGACATCACATATGTGAAGGCATTATCATAACCTTCGGCTGGGACTCTCATCAGCATGTCAATAAATTGATGCACATTAGGAACACTTATGTGAACCTGCAATATTTTGAAGAATTACAACCAAGACACTGCCTGATATTCAAGTCAAAAAGGCTAAACATATTTTAGAGAAGCACAGTGGCTTGGTTGAGAGCCCCTAATTAATGCAAAAGTTGAGTCAAAATAATGTTCTTCTTGAATGGCATATTAGACTTTTAATAGATGCTTTGGATGGACAGGTGCTGCTGGTGCACACAAGTCTCTCCCTAGTTAACAAACCACCACTTTTACAGATTAATCAATGCTTTCTTGAAATGAATAATATCATATCATACCAGATCAAACAATTATAGAAGGTGGAGGCGGAACCATATAGCAATATCATAGAGTTTTGAAGGATGAAACACCTTACCAATCTAGCAAATATCAGTATCAAGGAAGTTCTCAACCCAGCTATTTCAGCAGACTGCATGCGTCTGACCAGGGCAGCTGCCATGTCCCATATGTGTGGCGCCATTTGCTGTGGCAAGTGCAAAATAAGTTGCAGAATATAGTTCCCAACAAAAAGAGATCCAGAGCTTTCCAACGCAGGATCCAGAAGCCTGCATCATGTTCCCAGTAATAGATTTGAGACTGACTGGAAATACAAATGCACATGCAAAATCCAAGAACTACTGAAACAGTGAAATGAGTTATCACAACCAGGACATGACATTTCAAGTGATAGCTACTCTTTCCATCATGTAAGTTCAAGATCAAGTAGCATTTCATTCCACATTGCAATTTACAGAACAAGTACTGCAGCAATTAACAGAGAAGAACCATTGAAGCTTGAGCCCCATAGAGTTGGCCAAAATAAGTTTAATTTTTCATGTGGCTGCCATAAAACGAGTACACATTGCAGAGTAAAGACATGTCACTGCAGTAGTGTTGTCACAGCCACATGCTGCCGTTTCACTCTACATTGAAAAAGTGAACAAAATTGATTCTTACAGTCAGCATTTTATCATTAAATCTCTAAAAAACCAGGATAATTGACAATCAATGATAAATTTATATAAAAGCTAAAGAACTAAACCAAAATACTTCAAAGCTGCATCTTACACATATGCCGTTGGTTTTCTTCTATTTCTTTCTTTCTTTCTTTTTGATTGGCAATTTTGACTAAAACAACTAAATACAAAAAATAAAACATCAAAATACTTCAACGACTCCTAAGAATTCTCTCCACAATGCTGATCAATATAAAGCCAGAAAACTGGAAGGGCATTGAGAGAAAGGAAATCTCCCCAACCTCGAAGCTACATCTAGCAAAGACCTCATTGTGAACCCAGAATCACCACCCCAAGCCAGCATATCCTGTCTTCCCCCAGAGACAAAGCAGCCAGGCATTCCCGTTTGCGTTCTAATAAATGGCATTGCAATGCAGAAAATTACTTAAGATATAAAGAGAATGCAATCAGGGTCCTAGCAGAAAAAGGACACAACCGATGAAACAATTGAGCACCTGCATTTCACCATGGTCTTCACTTTGAAGTGTTATACGAATGACAGCATCAAAACATGCATCGTATATCAATTTCACCGCATCAACAGGAGAATTCTGTACATTGCAGCACCAACAGTAGCAAAGAATATATATCAATTAATAAGAATTATCAGCAGAAAATTAAAGCTAACATATCAGTGAGATAGAGAGGAATGAAAAATTGGGCCTTAAAAATACCTTTAAAAGCATGGTCAACAGATCCAAGGATCCAGCAACTAAACCATCAGGTTGTTGTTGGGGCTAGAGCGTTGCCATTGGGATATGCCACAACCAACAAATAATTCAACCTCTGAGATCAAGGCATGCTAAGATGTGTCATAATAAAATGAAACGAATTAAAGTCCTACCTTATTTAGGACTGGACCGACAAAAGGCAGAACCCGGGAAATCAATGGGTGGACGCAACCAGGAGAATTTTTTATTGCCTGGTCAAACATTTTATAGAAGAGAAAGAACAAGGGAAGTTCCAATCAGCAGAGATATAGACCAATATTAAAAGAATTATTTTGTCAATGGAGTCATCAAGCTTCTTGTTTCAGCAGAATGACTTGCCATAAAAAAGCACCATGACTAATAAAAGTCGAATTAAAACGTTCTGACATTTTCAGAAAATTTTTCTTCTCAGCGGTCCACTATAGGAAGTAAAAGCATATTGGCAAAAAAATATAGACTTTACCTTGGATATTCTAGTTTTCAACATCGCAATCACCTGTCAGTGATTCTCTGTATCAATAATTTAAGTATGAAGCGATCGGAAACAGCTAAGTTTGGCAAGGATCACATCCATCAATTTTACAAGTTTTTGCTAGATTCAAAACCATCATATGGACTACCAATTAATGTGCTTCATTAGTTACCAGCACCAATCCCACAGAGGCCATTAACCAAGCCTTATGTGCAGTGCCTAAATTGCAGAGAAACTAGAAACTCACAAGCATTTTATATGATTTTCTGACATTATCCTCATAGTATAGTCATCAAGAACATAGGAAAATGAATCCCATGAGGCCACGATCCTCACAATTCATCTCAGATGTCTGAAATGAAATCATAGATTCTTGAGTATGGAGAAGTTGGAAATTTCAATGATTCAAAGAAGGGATTGGCAAATTTTCAGATGGAGTTCCAAAGTAGATAAAACAACACTCCACATTAATCAGCAGAAAAAAACTAGGTACAGGAGATGATTAATATACAAGGAAATTGAGTAGAACCAACAAGCCATTTTTTAGATAAGGCTTCCCTTAATTAATGCTATACTCCTTACATAGCAACTAACATTATAAACAGCATCATGCTCAATAACTGAATATGATTAAGTGACATAACAAAGAAAATAATAATTAACAAAAAACTTATCCAGACCAAATACCTAAGGATGACATTTCAAAATGTAGTTACCTCCAATACCTCAAGTGCCTCGCCACTGACAAATGGATCTGAAATGTTAGATGCCCAAGTGTTCAAGAGGATGGGAGAAACATTAGGCTCCACAGCAGCTATAGCTTCGCAGCCTAAAGTGCAAAGGGAAAAAAAAAGCTAGTTTAATGGTATCCAACATGAAAGTGTAGATTGGAAGCAAAAAACTAAATAAGCAGTACCTGCCATAATTGCTGCCCTGATTGTTTCAAGAACCAAGTGCAATGTCTCATCAGATGCCTGTGACGAAAAAACAAGCAATGTTGCAGCTTGAACATCAGAATAAAAGAAAGCATACTAGCTAGTCTTACTTGACTAAGGAGATTTGTAAGTGATGACAGCAATCCCTATTACGTGAGGGAGAACATTTCTGTCATTTGCCTTGGTAAGGAGTAGAGAAAGGGCATGGCATGCCCCTACTTTGACAGGTGGGGGCCTGTTAAGAGAGTAATATTACCATTAGACAACTCAAAATTTCTTTCCCAAATCAAATTGTTGAATAGAATCACTTACACATCCATGCTAACTGTTGTAATAGCTGCATAGAGAAAATTATCAAGAACTCCACGACTGATCTGAATGGTACAAAAAAAAAAAAGTAAGTAAGAAAATACTCAAAGATGACATGGTCTAGTAATTTACAAAAGGAATTAGAATAATTACCACAGAGGAGAACTTAGCAACTGACACAAAAATACGCGCATATAGAAATGGATATTCATGTACCCCTGTTACCAAAAAAAGAAAAGCTCTGTCTATTCCCTGAATAACAGAAAAGTAGGAAGAGAAGCAAAGGGTAGAATGTCCACCAGCCCCAATGTCCTCAGAGATCATTTGCTCAATCAAGCTTCCTATGTTGCCACTTGCCAATCCAGAAACCTGTAACAACAAATCAGCAGAAAAGACAAAAATAACACTGAAAATGAATTACTTTTAACAAGCACAACAAATTAATCAGTGTATTCACTGGAATGCAATTAAATGTAAAAGATGGTGCCCACACACAAGCATTAGAGAGAGAGAGAGAGAGAGAGAGAGAGAGGAAACAAACCTCAGCTTCAAGCAATTGGTCAGATAGTGATGCCAAGGCAAAAAAGAATGGCCTCCCTCATCTGGGAAAAAAAGGAGAATTAGAACAAGAATCGAAGGGTGAATGAAGAAAGCAAAATTGGGATTGTATGTGAAAGGACATGGAACCTAATTAGAGTTGAGAATATAAGAAAGGTACTTTCCAAGAAAATACTGTGCAAAGAAATGATGACCAAATAATCAATTAGCAAAAGAACATCACTATAGAATAGCATTGCTCATCTCTTCATGTCACAAATTTCTGTGATTTTCCTCTCAAGGTTCAGAATGATAATTCTCCTATGCTATCGGGTGGTATCTATTTTGCTTTTAACGACCGTAAAGCAGGCTAAGGAAGATATTTGTAAATTGGTAAATAAGCTCAATTCGTTGTTTGTTGTGAATGCAACTTGTTACCTACTGACAAAGAAGGCGCGAAGTTGTGATGTAAAACAAAAGAGGACGTAAAATGTATTCAGGTACTTAAAATGATTTTTCATATTTTCCCAAGTATAAATTCAGAAAAAAGACAACATACTCTTATCACTTACAAATAATTAAGACCCGCCACATTAACAAAGTAAATTACTTCTTTAAAGAAACAAACTATAAAAAGAAAAGAACTTTAATCTTACTCTCCACCAATCAGCAGAACCAGCACTTTTGTCGTGTATGGACTCAGCGAATCGTCTTTTTTTGCAGCCTCAATAATGGCATCAACACCTTCTCTGCCACAGGAACTAACCACCTCTTCTAGCAAAAGAGCACCTGCACACAACAGATGGGCGAATCCAACTGTAAAGTTTATCTAACTACAGTAACAATCATATATGGAACATCAGATTCAGGCACACTATGGTATAAAAATTTAGTGAAGGCATGAAAGAAACGACTAGGTCTTTCATGCAACTGAAAAAGTAGCTGACACTGTGTAGTTGACACAATTTATAACCAGAACACCATCATTATCCCCACTCATTTAACTACACATTGCGTATGGCAAATGTACCGGTACTCAGGGGAGAAAATATCATATGGGCTTCATAATACATCACTTCCACTATTGTTATTATGTACATAAAATATTTTAAACAGAAGTTTAGCATGAAACACGGCCATGTTTGTCACTTTTTACATTTGTAACTAGGGGCTTTCAAAGTTATGTGGATATAACTTTATAAATCATACTTGTTCCAAATAAATCATTTACAGGACTCCACACTTGTTCCCCAGCATCGCAAGAGTGCCAGTACTTTCGCATCACACTGGTCTTGGTTTCCCGAAAAGAATTCTAACCCAAGAATGACTTTGAAGCCATCCATCACTACAATAGAAAAGTGGGCTCTTCCCCCAGGGCAATCCACAACTTCTTTGTCACTTTTTATAATAATTAACATTTTCATAAAGTGATCCATGCTCTAGGAAACTTTGGTTTGACCCATCGATGCAAGAGACTGATGAGTGTCTACCGTTTTTCCTTCAATTTCTAATATTTTATCCTAATGTAGTTTCTTATGACGAACTGAGATTATGCAGATTCAACGAAAAAGGTAGGAAGATCTTTTTACTCCCCTGGGTGGACTCATGCAATCAACTTTTCAAGTTCTGTAACCGCTGAAAGGCACCCGTAGAGTAAAAAAAAAAGGAAATATGACATTGCTTTCAGTTCGCATAATTGACAAAAATCTTGACACAACAGCATTCAAGTAACAAAAGTTACACCAGACCCAAGATCCAGCACCTATCCTATAACTCTAAATCATTATAGATGACATGATCCTTGCAATATAGATGAAACAATTGCTCAAGCTCAAGTACCATGATATAGTATAAGAGTCAATTTACCAGCATTCTACAATGTTACATTGAATGTATGTAAAAACATGAACAGCTTACCAGAAACACGACAGCTATAAGTAAGATCATCCTCACTAGCCACGAATTCATTGGCATCCTCTGACCACGTATGGACCTAGAGAAACACAAGCACAAGACAAGTACTCAATTTAATCTGCACTAATAGATCAAATCATTGGTACTAATGAGGTCATAGGTATCATGAAAGCTGAATGATCTCGACTTAAATTTTCTATTCAGTATCACACTCAGATAGACGATTGTATGGAAAAAGTATCACGGCATCTGCCTAGGCTTAAGCAAAAAATGCACAAATTGCATGGTACCTGTTGTTCTGTCATTTTGCAGGAAAGCCAGAGTGTCATATACCAACTCATTGATATTATTCATCATAACCTACAGGGACAAATTCTCACATATACAACATGGAAAGAATAATAGCAAAAAGAAATATCCAACAACCAGGGGTGTTTGGGTTGGCAAAACCTTTACAAACTTCCTGCTGCCCATAATAGTCAATAGAAATTCAAACAACTGTAATCAAATGATGAAAGTGAGAATTTGAACTCAAATGATAAATATGTAGGCAAAATGCAAAAAGAAAAATATATTAAAATAGAAAAATAGTTCTTGCACAACGTGGGCTTTGATTGACCCACTACATTTGGAATGATTAGGATTTTTATTGATATTTCTCCATGCAAAGTCAAAGATGAGACACTCGACCGACTTTTTCTCCATTGTTCATGTCTCTCGTGAGATAACAAGTTTGGTAATGAGGAAGTTAGGACACTGAAACATCTAGACATGTAAAAGTTAGCAATAACATAGAAAAGATCCATGCATCGCTTGTACTGGGAGAATTCTTACAATGAACACGGATGGTGTGCCAATACTATAATCCAGAAACAATTCCATACACAAAGACAGTAACCTGAATGATAAAGGAATCAAAGGCTCTTCTCTGCACCATCCGAGTCATATCTTCCCTCATAAGGATCTTCTTGACCTTTAATTGATGATTGCAAATACACATTAAGAGTGGATACAAATGTTTGCCACAATGGTCCCATGATAACTGCATTAGAAAAGAACATAATAAGTCAGTCAATAGAGAATCAGAAAAGCTCACAAAGCTAAAAGATACATTCACAAGATAACTTTAAGTAACATACCCACAAATTCACCTACACCAATGCTGGGAAAATTCTGAATTAGCTGATTTAAGCACTTAAGAACCTGGGTGGAGAGATGCAGAATATATGCAACAGTTTATTGATCATTCAACTTGAAAAGATACACATCCAATCCAACATATCTCATGCTATTTTCAAACTGACCTCCATTCTAATGCTCCAATCATCAGGATCTTCTAATGGCACTGGCTGGCTTAAGATATTATTGAACTCATCTATCCATGGTTTGAGAAAAGAATTTATCATCTCATTGGTCTCACTCTGGAAAATAAACATTGCCCAGATCAGATAACCAACAATAGAGCTAAAACTAGTTCTAGCATATTCCAAATGATGAGAAAACAGATAAGAGGTCCGTTATTACCTTTTATAAACACCACTCATTGCCACCAGTACAGAGACACAAGAATAAACTATTGAAAGGGCCTTTGAACGCAAATGTTTGTCATAAATCTGAAACAAATTCACAAGAAACAAATGACAAATTATAGAGACAGAAGATGTTTCTTATTTCATCATCTTTTGAGAAAAACATGCCTTTAAATGAAGTGACAGAAGTCACAGAACTTTAATCACCTTAAACACGGGGGAAGTTCAAAAATCTTTTTGACTTTTGTAAATTACAAGTCCCAGCATCAAATTTAAAGAAAAATATCTCATAAGCACTCTGTGGCTTCCTAGTTTTCATAAAAACACAAGATTCAAAGGTTTATAAGTTATATATTTCGCACAAAGAATTAGTACCTGCCTACAACTAACTATGTGCAAATGAAGTCATCAAAAAGTTGACAAGCAAAGTCACCCGATGACACTATCATATTTGAACAAGTAACAACATAATACAGACATACGCTAATAGTAGAGCAAGCAACACAACAACAAAAAGCTGTTGTAATCCATAACCAATTCTAGAAACACTGGTAATGCTGATCAAATTGAAGATCTGCAAGCAATGAAATTCAGTTAAATTAAGGTATTACTCTCAAAAGCATGCATCCAAAATTGCAACACGATTTCTGAAAGCTAAGCTCAATGGACAGAGCGTCCTACTGGTCCTTATTTCAAACTCCAAAAGTCCCTACTAATTAAAAATCAAAAACGGCAAAAGTCTGAGAAGAAATTTAAGCAGAACATACAATAAAAACAAACCTTAGATGAGGATACAATCTTATGCAGAGTAGGGAACAAGATTGGGACTAATGTGGGCACCACTGTATCATCAAGATCTCCAGACAGAAGTGACAGGCATTTCAGAGCCCCTTGCACTACAACATTCAGCAAAATCCTTTATGTCGATCAAAAGGTTATAAGACCAGCAGAATAACAAAATTTACAAAAAGAAAGAACAGCAAATTAGAAACTTTATAGAACTTCCAAAATTAAGTAAATATAATTCTTTCTCTAAAGTTGCTATGGGATTGCAATTGGATCAATGTATAACCTCAAAAGTATTATCCTGTAGAAGCTTTTAAAATTCAACAATATTCACGAAATAGATCTCCCAGTTTAAATGATAATGAACAACTCAGAAGCCCACAGCATACAGGTAAGCAAAAAAGGATTCACATAAAAAATATGATGGTGAGAAAATGGAACGCCCTACCTCGATTCATGTTAGTTTGATCATTAATCAGCTCCAGAAGGTTAGGCAATAACTCAGGCCAATCCTCTGGCCAATCATAAACTGCGATGGATGCAACTGCCATACTAACTGCCGTGCAAATTTTCTTTGAGAGTCATCCAGCGTCATCAGAAGATATTTGCGATAACTGCCTGATAATTGATCAATAATGTTATTAGCCGAGACATTCAAAGACACGGCATCTATCAGTTCAACATCATCATTGAAATAGCAAGTCGTTCATCATCTTATATCTTCCAAAGACACGTGCTCAAGTATTTCATCCATGTCCAACATGCATATCACAGTTATTAGAGGCTAGAGGCACCCCACCTCCACCAAGAGGGGGAAAAGACTCAATTGTTTGATTAAGTAAGAATTTTTTGACCTAGAGAAGTGAATAGAGGAGGCAGAAGCAATCTACGCAATTGGCCATTGTGAACTATGATTAAGGACAGCATTCTTCAGACATGCACTCTAAATATACGACCAACTACAGCCATCATCTCCCAAAAACAGCCCCATCTGCACCCATTCATCTCACAGCTTGCAAAGCAACATTAAAAATTGAAGAACCCTAACTCATGACTCAACGTATCTACATCTATGAGAATTGGGATTAACAGTTTTGCACTATTGCGCCAATGACCAAGGCATTTCTGGCCCAACCCTCTTGGTACCACTGGAGGTATTGCAAAACCAAAAACTTATACCCTATTGTTCCTTGAATCTTTGCTCATTGGGTCGGGTGGAAGATTCACTAGACAAGCCAAAACGGCTAGAAGTAGACACACCCGTCCTTGGACCAAAAACTCAGGAAATCTAGTAACACTACTCAAGCACCTGCTTTAAACAGTATGCCTCTTCAATACACGCTAGTAGGTTGGTAAAACTTATAAAAAAATTCTAGAAATGAATGGTTGGTGACCTACCACAGAAAAGAAAATGTTGTGCAATCTAGGGAACCTTCTAAAATGAGGAGCTAAAAGGACAAAATATGAGTTTATTGATCTAGAAAAGAACAAGAAATAAGTCTACTTGTTATCAGTGCATCGACTAAAGATTACCTTTCCCCCTCACTTGAAACCACAGGATGCTCAAAAAGATTCCACCTTCTTGCCAGTGTTTCTTGATGAACTGCTTCAGCAGGACAGCAGCTAGGTAGAAATATGTTAACTTTTCACAACATAACTGCCCATATAGAAGTTACAATACATACTGATAACTAGAAGCAGGGAACACAAACTATGCTGGAACAGGATGCAAGGTTTAACGCCTCGTGTTCTTGTACAGAATAACTCGTTGATTTCCTTTTTCTAAATAAGACATTAAGACATAATTGCTAATCATTAAGGGCATTTCCTCTTTTTCTGAATAAGAAAAAAAGTAATTTTGCTTTCCTGTCAAAATCTAAAATATTATTCAAATTTCAAATAATTGTGAAAATTCATATGCGAATGTGCATGTCAATATTTCTATGTTATGAAGACACAAAGAAAGCAAAAGGCAAAATTACAAGTCATTCCAAAAACACTGGATATTATTAGCTAGTTAACTAAAATAACATGTATTTAGCTCATTCCAAAGCACGGACAAGATGTTGATAAGATAAGATAAACCAGTATGTGATGCGAATACTAATATAAGGATATCTGGCGCAATCCAAATGGAAGCTCCCGGTTGGCTGCTACTTTTGATAATGCACTTCCAAAACCTGTAAAAAGTTCAAAAGATAAATGCTATTAATAAATCATCTCAAATGATGAGAGCTAGATAAGGACTTAAAAAAGGCTAGAGGAGAAATAAACACAGCATGGAAGCTATTTGCTCCTTCTAACAGCTGATAGTAAAAACTTAGCAGGTCAACCATCTGCGTAGATTAAGGAAGACGAAACTACGACCTCACCAAAAATGAATCTTCTTTATTTTGCAAAATAGTTAGCATTCTTTTTCTAAAGATGTTTGACTAAATGAATCCTTTCAGTTGTGAAATCCATAAACTGAATGCTTCATTTGCCTTCTTATGTTATACCAGTGCCTTTTGACATGAGCCACTTGTGTCTCTTGACTTTCATCTAGGTATATTTATCACCCACTAAAATTCTACAAATTCCTGGCAGAAGGATTACCAGAATCATTTGCGTTCTCAAGCTTATACCTTCCCATTTGACATAAGCTGCTTACAACTACGTCTCTCTTGGACCTCTAATGAGGTATACATATTTCCACAAAAATACCATCACTTCCCCCTAGCAGTGACCTACGTACTAGAATTCCTATCTCTCCAGAACAAAGATGCAAAAGAACATGGGTGCCGAACAGTGTACCTAAAAAGCAAACAAAAAACTGTACTAACCACCATGGACACGACAATGTGGGTGTCCCTTCCCATATTTCTCCCAGGAGTTTTCATCCCTTTCCGCACAATGCCCAGCACAACATCTCGACAATTTGACTCATGCTCCATTCAAAATTCCACAGATTCTCAACCTCCGCTTACACACTACAGTTTGACATCTCTTCCCATGTTTCCCAAGCAGTTATTAATTCATAACTGCCCCTGCACACGATGCCCGGCAAATAACATCTCAACAATTTGACCCGATCTCTAACAAAAAAAAAAAAAAATGTACACAGATTCGACGTCTTCTTGCCACGGCCAGTTCACTCTTCCGATGGCACATTAAAATGCGAAAACTAACGCAGTCAATCATCCCCCAGCGACAAACAACGCCTGAACTCATCCCCACCACCATTCCCGGAATTTCGTTAATTCAACAAACATCAGGCAGGCGAAAGCCGCAACGGGGCTGGGGAAACAACTTCTTGCACAGCAGACAACGAGCGACGAGAGACGTAGAGAGAGAGACAGAGAGAGAGAGAGTATCAATTGATCGGAGGATCACCGGACTGCAAGGACGCTTGCTGGAGCGAGGCCTCGGCGAAAGCGCGGACGTCGTGGTTGGGGTCGAGGGTGGCAAGTGGACAGGCAGTTCAGCAGCCATTGCTGGTCCTGATCGACCGTCGATGACGCCATCGACTGCAAAACCGAAGGAGAAAATCCGCACGAGAAGAATGGAATTCTGACCTCGCTCTTTCGACTTCTCGCCGGTTTCAATGCTCCGGCGAAGGAATCGCTGGGGAGGAGGGCGGAGCGCGGGTTTTTGGGACACTTTGGCGGGGGTTTTGAAAATGGGCGGAGGAAGTGGAGCGAGCGATGTTTTTCTCCTTTAGGGTTCAGATTCAAATTAAAAAGAAAAAAGAAATTGAATTTTTTATTCTCTATTAGTACAGAATTTAAGGAATTATTGTCCGAAAGGTGGGGATTTAATTTTGATTTTGCGGTCGGACCGTAATCATGATGATGTCCGTCCGGTGTCCCTTGCGCAGATTTTCTGCAACGTTTATGTATTAACATCATGCGTAGATATCACCGTCTGAAAATTTTAAAATGTGCCAACTACTTCGTGCAAAATAAAGAAGAACGCGGAAGTATCACGAAATCACTAAGGAACTAAAAAGCAGGATTAATGTTTGGGTTCACTGCTAATATAATAAGAAGAAGAAGGACATAAACCTTAAGTTATATCTATTGGGACATATTTATTCTAAATTTTTTTGTGTGATGTCAAAAGTTCTCAATTTGTACATGTCTAATATAGTTATCACTCATTAAAATCTATTAATGAAAACCATCAAAATTTGTCTATATAAACACCATGAGACAAACATCATTGACATTACGCCCACATGGCTCAAGCAGAATAAAAAATATTGTTTTGACTAAAAACCATCTAACACAATTTTAATGGAGAATAAATATGTCACATAAATTCAAGCTTGGAACATTTTACGTCACAAGGAAAATTTAGGGTATTCATGGTTTGCATAGTTTGGGAATTTTAATGTTGCGAAAAAAAAATCATGAAGCCTAGTCTGTTTTTTTTTTTTCCCTAAAAAATCCTAAACAGGTGTGTCCTTCTTGCATACTCACTTAAATCTCATTAGTGGTTTGCTCGATCTACCTGCCAATGGAGTGGGTTGGGTGGCAAGTGATGGCTAAAGGCGGGTTTTGCATTTCTCATCTTAATCTAACATAATTAAGAATGGCTCCATTTCTTTACCTATATTTAATGGGGTGGGTAGTTATATAAGTTGTTATATTCCATAAATAGGTTATAAATAGTTTTAGAATGGTAAAACGCAAAATAAAATAGGTGTTAAATGGGTCCATGAGTTATTTAGATCCAACCTAATTTTGTGACTCTCTTCACACACTCTCTAGCTTGCTCACATCACACTCTTACCTCAATTTAAATATGAATTTTTCTTAAATTAAGTTGGGGCTGAGAAGTACCTTAAGAATAACGCTGGCCAAGAGACGAGTTACTAAATTTGTATCAATAAAATAAATCAAACGAAGCAGAAACGCCGGCCAATCTATCGAGCATTTTTTATTTTAATCTCAAATTTGACCCCATCCACCTATTTGATGGGTTTAGTCAAGGCCCAAGCTAATTCATGTATTTTAATGGTCTCATGGCTCATGCACTTGTGTAGCTAGTCCAAGGGCACTTCTACAAAAAGCAAATTTATGGTCATTGGTCAAGTCTCGAGCATTAAAGGGGGAAATGTTAGAAGGTGTTCATCAATCTCATATCTAAAGTCCTTTGCAAACTTATACTATATGCTTTTCTTTTTATGATCTAACGCGAAAGTGGAATGTCATTCACAAGTAACGCATGTCATTGCCGGGCCTTTCGGTTTTACTTACTCATGCTTCTAGTGTGCACACTCACTCAATTATTTGGCCATTGCACCCTAGAAACTGTAGCTCTTTGGTTTAAGGTATTGATGAAAGTATGTACAACTTTCACGGTTGATGCGATTGGTTGGAGTGTTGAAGTTTTTAGCTAAAAATAAGGAGTCTCATTTGAATCTCACCAACTACACACAAATTATTCTATGTCGAAGTCACTTTGCATAAACAAAAATCTAAAAGAAAAGAAAAAGAAAAGTATATGCAACACTTTGTGCTGGATTTTATACGGTACCTCTAGTCTTTCAAGAAGGGAGAATTACAAAAAAGTCATAAACCTATTACAATTGTGCAAATTCCGCCCATAAACTTTTGGCCAATTGTATCCATCCGGTCCAAAATTGGCTGAATTGGCTGACGATGTGGACGGCCTTGCGTCCGTGGCGAATTTGATGTGGCATTTTAAATATTTTTTTTTTTTATTATTTTGAATTCTTGAATTCTTTTTTTTTTCTTTTTTTCCCATCATCTTCTTCTCCTCTGACCGGCACCAGCCGAGGCTAGGCTGATGAGGCTTCACTTTGTCAATGGTGAGGCTCGCCCCGCCGGCCTGGTGGCGGGGGGCGAGGCTCCCATCAGATCCGGCTGAGCTTCCGCCCTCGCGCATCCCAAAGCAGTGGCCTCCCAGCCCAAGGCGAGGGTCAACCCGATGCTGGGTCGGCGAGGCTCCTCGCCCGCCATCCACACGCACGGCGATCTGGCTGCGAGCTCGCCGCACTGGAGGCGCAATCGCAAGGCACGGATTGAGGTGGGAGAGAGAACGGTTCCAAGCGAGCGTCGCAACTTAAAACGAGAGAGAGAGAGAAAGGGATAACCACCTCGTAGATCTGTTGAGGAGGTCGCCGCCGTCATTGGTGAGGTCGACCTCGCCTCGTGGCCGGGCGAGGCCCGGCCGGACCGCGAGGGCCAAGCCCGCCGATCTAGTGGGGCTCGCCTCGCCAGTCCTCGCCTCCGGCTGACGGGGCGAGCTCGCCTTGCCGATCCTCGCCTCGCTAACGGCGAGCTCGCCGCCCGCCCGCCGATGTCACCCGGCCAGAGGTGAAGAAGATGATGGAGAAAAAAAGAAAAAAAAAAAGAATTCAAAAATTCAAAAATATTCAATTCGAAAAAAAATATTAAAAAATGCTACGTCGGCCACGTTAGCGCCACGTTGCTAATTTGGTCGATGGACTAAATTGGCACAATTGTAAAAGTTTAAGACTAAATTGGCCTAAAAAAAGTTTATGACTGAATTAATACAATTGCAATAGGTTTAGGACTTTTTTGGTAATTCTCCCCTTTCAAGAAAGGTTACTGGAAATTCAACTAAAATGTTCTCTTGTCTCACCTTTAACCCAGAATTCTTATCCTAACTTCTTTCTTTCATTTCTTCACTAACACTCTTCATGGATGGATATGGACAACAGTGAAACCCAATACAAAAACTGCTCATTAGACGAATGAACAACACTTGAACAGACAAGTTCAAACCAATCATGTGTAGCATAAGAACTTAGCTAGAGTTTCATGGACACCGGTCACAGAAACAGCAAAGATTAAACCAACAAAAAACAGAACATTGATGAGAACTTCTCACTTGGTGAGTGTGCAAGAAGTCGTAAGCCAACACTTGGTGAGTGTGCCGAGTCCCATCCATCCTATTCTTCAGCACAAAACTCTCCACCAACACATAACAGCCAAACCTCTTCCAATTCTCACTCTACCCGCTTTTGATGAACTCCTCCATTCTCTTCACCCTGACACTCTTCTCTCCCTCCTTCACCCAGTCCACTCTCTCTTCCTCCCACCTCATGCTCTCCACAATCGCCATGCTCAGTCCTATCCCTCCTGTCCTACTCCTAAACCACATCACTCCATCACTCACATTGCCCTCCCCCAGCTTCCTCACCAAACACTGTGATGGCCTCCTCCTGAACAACCACATCTACTTTCACATCATTGTCTTCATTGGCTAAATTGTCACAGGCATGGACCTGTTCCCACCTCTGTTGCAACATCATCTCGTAGAATGCTGACGTCTTGATCGGTCACGACCTCCCGTCCTTGATTAACATGAACGGGCAAAAAGCACCACTTCCCACCACCCACCGGGTCCGAGCTCTTACGAAAAGTATTTCTGGTAAATGAGCCGAGTTGCAAAAGATTATGTATTTTGATTTGTGAAATCAATTTATGATATATATTTTGTTTTGGGGAAAATTACAAAAAAAGTCCTAAACCTATTGTATTGGTACCAATTCAATCAAAAACCTTTCAATTTGACCAATTTAATCATAAACCTTTTAGTATTGGTACCAATGTAGTTCATCCGGCCAATTTTGGCCCGCCTGAAGTAAGCCGACGTGGACGTCGGCGGACACTTGACATGGCAATTTTAAGATTTATTATTATTTTTCTAATTTTTATTCATTTTTTTCTTTTTTCCTTTTCTTTTCGACGGTGGGCGCCGAGGGCCGTGAAGTGCTTGCTCCGTCGGCGTCGCGGCCCTTGCTCGGTCTCTCTCGGGCCGCCAAGTGAGGCGGCTTCGCCCTCGGATTTGGGCCCGGCCGCCTGTGCCTCGCGCCGTGGCTAAGGGGCCTCCCTTCGTGGCTGGCGAGGCCATGGCGACCCATTGCTAGGGCGGAGGCGAGGGCCGAGGGCCGCGACCCTCGCCCGGGCCGGGCGAGGGCTGGTGGCCCTCGCTCTCCCACCCTAGCAATGGCCGCCATAGCCTCGCCCGATTCTCGGCAAGGCGCCCGCCGGCGGCCTGGGGGAGAGGTTGGGCGAGGGCCGCGACCCTCGCCCGTCGCCGGCGAGGGTCGCGGGCTCCTCGGCCTCGCCTCCCGCCCTAGTGATGGTTGCCATGGCCTCGCCGCCCGCGGAGGAGTCCGACCCGCCCTGACCGGGCAAAGCGCCGCCGGGCGGCGTGGGCAGGGGCCGGGCGAGGGCCACAACTCTCCGAGGGCAAGCGAGGGCTTCGTGGCCCTCGCCCGGTGGCTGGAAAAGAAAAGGAAAAAGAAAAGAAATTAATAAAAATTCAAAAATATTAATAAAATCTTCAAAATTGCCACGTCAACGTCCGGCCGACGTCCACGTCGGCTTCCCGGCCAAATTGGCCGGATGAACTAATTTGGTACAAATATTAAAAGGTTTAAGACTAAATTGGTCCAATTGAAAAAAATTTATGACCGAATTGATACCAATGCAATAGGTTTAGGACTTTTTTTGATACTTTTCCCTTTTGTTTTGACTTTGTGAATTGTGGAGGTTGTTGTGGGATCGGTGTTGATGCTCAATATTGCTGTGAGCCCAACAAGGGGCTTATGGGTATGCGCATATTACTCTACGATATCATTGTGAGTCGAACCATCACTAATAATATGGAGACTTAACTAAAGGGAAATCTTGGTCATCTTGTCACGGTGTTATGCATGACCATTGTTTGATATTGAGTAAAAGATTGGTCGATGGATGGACTATCGACATGTGGATTTATATGAAATGGATCAATGGGATAGACCATTGATGTGTGGTATGAGATTAACTAATGGAATAGACCATTGACGTGTGTTTTTAAGAGATTGGTCAATGGAATGGACTATTGACGTGTATTTTTATGAGATGACCAATGAGTTGGACTATTGATGTTTGCTTGTTATTATCTTAAATATTCCTGCTTTGAACCTATTATCTTAAAGTAAGAAATATTGCATTTTGGTCATTAAGGTTTGCTAAATTTCTAGATTTAGCAAAAATGAATTATGTTTGTGTATTAGATATGCATAGTGATTGCTCGATCCGCTAGAAGAAATGTATCACTCATTAGGCCGTGGTAACTCATTTCTTTCTTCTCATCATGTTTTTCAAGTCCCTTAATTAGCTGCCGTTAGGCGAGAGCGTCATCGTGGGGCTTTTGGGAGTTGGACTTTAGGTGATTTGAGACTGACCTCGTTTGCTTCGGCATTTAGAAGGGGCTTTTGGGCTCCTAAAGGGGTTTGGGCAAAAGCGGGTGGTGTTTGGTTCAATATTTGGGGGACTTTGGGGAGATGCAATTGCATCTCCAAGGGGCTTCAAAGGGCTTTAGGGGAATGGAGGGTCCAAGGTGCATTTGAGATTAGCATTTTCGGAATGCTGGGGCTTTGTTTAATGAAAATATGTCAGTTGCCAATTTTACCCTCATTTATTAACCAAAATCCGTTTTTGCCCTTTTCTAAAAAAAACCCTAAAAGCCTCTCGTAGCCTCACACCTCCTCTCCTCTCGCACTCACGCCGCACTCCACGCCTCCTACTCCCTGCACTCTCACGCCTCTCTCGCCGTCCTCACCGTCTCCTTCGCGAGCCGCTATCCGGTGTCCATACGAGATCAACCATCCCAACCTCGAAGATCGCTCCCGCCGGCTCTGCTCTCCACCAAGGCCGCGCTTGTAGCTATTGCTTGGGTAAGCTCGGAAGCTTCGATTCCATCGCTCGTTCGTCCGATTTCGCTGGCCACCACCGAAGATTCCGCCGTCGTCCCTCACCGTCTCCTTCGCGAGCTACTCTCCTGTTCATCCGAGATCAGCCATTTCAACCTCAAAGATCGCCTCATGCCGTTTCGCTCTCGCACTCACCTCTCTAGGTAAGATTTCCTTGAAAGTTGCCGCCTTACGGTGCCGCGGCCTCAGGTTGGCTTCGGTTCTTCCAATGTTCGAACAATGTTCGAACCATCTAGCTCTAGCATGTACTCAAATTCATTGTTTTAGAATTTACCATCAACAAATTTTTGGCTTTTTATGCTCAAGTCATTGGAACATCTTTGCATTTTCACAGATGCGTGTCCAAATTGGGGGTAGGGTAGGGGCACACCAAATAGAAGACATCTTACATTCCTACATTCTTCAAGAACTAATTTTAGATATGTTATTCTTTGATAGCACACGTCCCATTATGTCCATGCATGATAATGGACAAGCCTGGAGATCAATCTAAACGAGAGACAAAAGTACTTTTGCATATATTGACTTTGTCGCATGGGAACATGCACAAAGTTACCGAGCTAAGCCAACTTGGAAGATCATGACAAGATTGATCCTAAGATATATTGAGAATGTTAAATTTCGGTGATCATTGCAAATTATTTAATCTAATTTATGAGATGTCAATAAATTAATTAAATGTAATTTCTTAAGTGGGTGTGTGGCTGCAACCAATTTCAGTGCGGGTGTTCAAAATAACTATGACTTACGCAGATTTTATACACTGCATTTTACATTAGGAAAGACAAGCATTTGCTACTAAAATAAACGGGTTGAAGTGAGAGGGCTCTCCCCGGAAGGTTGAAAAGAAAAGGTGATGATTCCCCATTACAACCCACACGAAAGGAAGTTAGATTAGCACATTGCATTATTCTGTCTACCCATTTTGAGTGTACATGTGTCTTGGTCAATCGCCGATTGTCGACCCTCGTTTCGCGCACTTATTGCACTTCGTGTATAGTGATTGTTCGTTCCTCGATTTAATTTGGCTATCCCTGTTTTCAATCGGTGTTTTTGTGGGTGTATGGATGTTCGGCATGGATATTATCTAAATCTCCACACCAATGCCTTGTGCTTAATGTGCTAGTTCATGATAGACGCATGAGTTGGATGAATTCATATTCATTCTGTGCTAAGTTTAAGGCTGCTTCCATTGCTATTTTATTATTTTGAGTGGTTATTCTATTTCGGGTGGGGAAGAACGTGCTATTCTTTGTTTCAGGTTATGTTATGACCTTAATGAATGATGCTACTGTGAATGTGCTTGTTCCAGGATTGTCCAGTAGAAGTTACGAAGTGCCTCGCAAGCTGGACACGAAGGATTTATATGATTCCAATCTGAGGTGAACTACATTGACCCTTCTCTGTACAACTTTGTTAGAGTTTACTATGGGTGCTACATTATGTTGTAAATGCTCGTCTTCTCAAAGATGAGATATGTTGTACTGTGTTCTAATGAGTCGAAAAGTTTTGCCTTTACTTGAATTATTGATAATATTTTGTGTGAATTCATTTGGAACTATGCTCAATCTGTTGAAGGTGGATCTTTTTATGAGCAAAAACCTATAGCTTGCCCTTATAGCATGAAACTCCTTGTGGTGTTTGTTGGGAAGCGTATGAGATTTTTCGACTATCATTCTTATTTGATGCGTGATGGAATTGAGAGATTAGGAATTTGGTTTTCTGGGTAAGTGTTTGGTATGGGTTTTTTTGAAATGGTAGATGGAAGGGTTTTATATTGGTGTGTATGAGTGGAAAAATGAAATTGGGATAGATGAAAAGTTCACCGCAACTTAATGAATCATACCTGACGACTCCCCCTTCGTGCTTGAAGCAACGTTTCCTCAAGGTTGGCAGGGGCTTGAGTTCTCTTCCTCGCGCTCACCCTTCATGCTCGCCGCCCTCAAGCTCTTCCCCTCGCTGCCACGCCGCGCCGTGCTCGCTTCATCCAGCTCTGATTTTCCTCAATTCACGGTTGCCATTGAACTGAATTGTCTTCGCATTTTCTGTACAAAATTCTGAATTTGATGGGAGTTTGGTGGTTGATTGGTTATTTTGAGCCCCATTCTGAATTCAAGTTCCTTTGCAATTGCTAGACATATATATTTGCCTTCGATCTCGCACTTTCGCTCTCCCGAGTTCCATTTCCTGCTTTTATGGCAGTGGTGACTTCATTCTTATCGTCTAAGTTTCAGAATTTGGTTTCGAGGCTATGTTGTCTCTTTCAATTTCTAATGTTGGGGCTTGGTTAATATTTTTTCCGGTGTGAAGAGATATGAAGTCGTTTTCGAATCTTTTAACGTCATGTTTTCATACTCAAATGTGGTCAATTACACCCCCACATATTATTAACACATTGAAGATGTTATTTTTTTTGGAAATTTCGTGATGTTTGCTAGTTGTAGAGTGACTTGCTTGTTCTCTTTTTTACAATGTGAAAACTCTCTCGTTGCTGGTTCACATTAATTTGTTCTTTACTAGTTCACATTGGATTTGGCTTTAATTCAATTGCTGAATTTTTTTTTCTTATTATATGTCTCTCAAATTTGTTCATGCTCATATTGTTGGAAAGATGGCGAGTTCAACAAAGGAAAAGGCATATTGACCGCCGAAGATGTGGAAACATTTTGTAAGTTGTGTGTTGAATAAATCGATAAGGGTAATCGTCCCGTAACCAATAAGAGAGATGGATGGACTGTTATAATTAATAAGTTCGAGGAGTTGAGGGGCAAAAGTACGATAAAACTAAAATGAAGAGTAAGTGGGATAATCTTAAGGAAGAATGGAAAAGATGGAGGACATTGGTTTATAGTGAAACGGGATTAGGATGGGATCCAAGGAAGAAAACCATCGATGCGAGTGATGAATGGTGGGAGAGCAAAATCCAGGTGTTTATCATTTGTTCTTTTACTTTTCAATTAAGTTCTCATTTTCAATTATATACAACTTACTCAAATGCTTTTATAACTCCGGCCAATCTTAAGGTTAAGGTTTTTAGGACGAAATGCATACCTCTTGATCTTGAAGTGTTACTGGATAGAATGTTCAAGGATACGGTTGTTACTGGAGGAATCACTTGGAATCTTGCACAAGGTTTATGTGTTGATGAGAATGTTGATGCCACACAACCCAATATTGATGATGCCGTAGGATCTACTGATGATAATTTGAAATGTGATGTGGGTGAAAATATTGATGAACCAATTCAAACTCGGGCTCGTAAAAGAGTAGCGCATACTTCAACGAGGCAAACTCGAGGAAAGAAAGACAAGAATTTGAGCCCGGCACAATTGCTTGGAAGCCAAATTAATAGGTTTTGTTCCGCCGTTGAAAGTGGGAGTGCCGATGTTGTTGCCTCTCGAGCATATGAGGGATTCGGTCCTTACAAGGACCTCATATCTATGTTGGATGCCATACCGGAGATTGTGCAAGATGAAAAGTTGTACTTTTTGCAATCAAACATTTTAAGGATAGTGGACAATAGGCAGTCTTCATGAGCTTAGTACCGATGCCCTGAGGGTGAAGTATCTCAAGCTTAAGATAGAAAAAACTTAATCATGCCTAAGATGTTGTCATAACTTCTTATTTGAATTCTTGAATATGTTATTTTATTTTTATATGCGAACTCTATTTAAATTATGTATGGACCTAATTTATATTAATATTTTTAATGTGAGAATTGTTTCTAATTGGGGTTCTCTTTATGTGGTTGACTTTGCATATATATGTTGATTGATACTATTGTTTTTCTTAATGGATTGTCAATATTATTCATTATTTTTCTTATTCTAACTCTATATTTTGTTACGTTAGACAATTATGGATGATTCTCAAGAAAAGGAAAATCGTGAAGAAAGGAAGATGAATTCCTGGATTTGCTTTCAATTGCTGATGTTTCAATTGCTTATCAAGCAATGCAATTTAGCAAATAACCTTCTATGACTCATCATATACAGGTCATGCATGGATGAGAGAGTTGATGGCTGAAGATACTAATCCAATAAGATACTATAATATGTTTAGAATGCATAGGGATGTATTTAATAATTTAACACGTGACTTAGTAACACGCTATGGCCTTAAAGGATCTAGGAATACTAATGTTGTAGAAATGGTTGGAATGTTTCTTTATATATTAGGACATGGTATAGGTAATAGGTAGTACAAGAGCGCTTTCAACTCTCTCGGGAAACCATAAGTAGGCATTTTAGTTTAGTTTTAAATAAAGTATGCAATATGGGAAAAGATTTGATCCAACCAATTGATCGACAATTTCGGGAAGTTTCAGAAGATTAAGAAAGATCGACGATTTTATCCATATTTTAAGGAAAGTTATGATTTTATAATAAAAATGAAAAACTAAATTTAAATCATGTAATTTTTGCATTAATTGTTTTAGGATTGCATTGGAGCTATGGATGGTACACATATCCAAGCGGTGTTACCGGCGTATAATCAAATTCGGTTTATTGGTTGAAAAGGAAAGACTACGCAAAATATGTTGGCCGTACGTAATTTTAATATGAAATTTATTTACGTTTGTGCCGGTTGGGAGGGACAAGCTCATGACACTCGTGTCTTCTATGATGCCATTGGAAGACGTGATGCACAATTTCCCCATCCACCTCCGGTTGATTAATTAATGGTTTATGTATATCCATATATATTTATGTGGCATATGTTAATTAAATTTATATTATATTTGTGTAGGAAAATATTATTTAGTAGATGCTGGATATCCAAATCTCACGGGTTATTTGGGGCCATATGAGAAGTTAGATATCATTTGCCGAATTTCGACAAGGTCCTACACCTACGGGTCATCGAAAAGTGTTCAACCGTGCACATTCCTCACTTCGCTTAGAAATTGAACGCTTTTGGCGTATTAAATGAAGTGGAAGATTTTAACTACTATGCCAAATTATTCTTATGAAAAGCAGTGCAACGCTATAACTACAATGGCTTTGCATAATTTATAAGAAAATGTCGTGAATTCAATATGGAGGTTGCGCCGTCCTGCTCAGGTACCCGAGGTGCCTCCGGTCCGGACCCGGTCAAGAACCTGAAGCCCAAGCTCGATTTCCTCGCCGGCAACGGCGTCGCGGGCGAAAAACCCTCCTATTCACGTCCTCACCAACGATCCTTATCTTCTCAGGAGGAGCCTGAATCGCAGCTCGCTCCTGTTTCGATTGCCTCGTTAGGTTTTTCGGCAATAGGAGGGGCGCGATTTCCCTGTTGATGGTCAAGCGGGGACTTGGGTGTGTTGCACAAGTTCACCGATTCGATGGAGGTCAATATTGATAAGCTTAGGGGCAGGTGGGTGTGCCGGATTCGAGCATCACGAAATTGATGACGGTCTGTCCTCGGACTCTGTCCCGGACGCGACCGAGTTTAGCGGAGATCGTGGATGAGGTAAGGCAAATGGGCCTTCACCCGAGCTTGATGTTTGTTTACGGGGTGATCACGCTTGCCGGGGATGAAACGCCAAATGGGAGGCCAAGATAGCCTGCCTTTAAGAAGTTTGGGTGGTCAGATGAGCAGTTTAAGGCGATATTCGTGAAGCAACCTCAGATCATGAATCCCTCTGAGAAGAGGATGGAGCAATTCTTGAAATTTTTCATGAGCGAATTGGGGTGGACCGCAGACGAGTTGGGACGAATTGCCCCAGTATTTTTATGGCAGCTTCGAGAAAAGAATTGCCTAGGATGTCCATTCTTTTGTTTTTGCTATCAGAGGGTCTTGTGAAGAGGCAGTCGTTGTTAGGGAAACTCCTCATGTCTGAGGATAAGTTTTTGAGTAAGTTTGTGATGGAGAATGTGGGGAAAGCTCCCCAGCTTTTGCAGATGTATGAAGACAAACGAGTTCTAGCACAGTTCCATGCTTTCAAGGTAACACCGAAATTCCTCCGACTGCAAGGTTATACTTCTTTAGTAGTTACAGGTTTTCTTGGTCTAGGCTTTCAGTTTCCTTTGCCTACACAACACGGATTGAGTACAAGTGTGATGTGTGGAGCCAGTGGTATGATGAGGCAGGGCAAGGGCAATTTGATTTGATATCAATGCCATGGTCACATGGCAACGTTGAGGGATTTGAAGGGCTGGGGAGGTGGTGGGGGACTTTAGAAATTATGCTAGTGCTGAGCTTTGAAAACATATTACTCCTGGTTCATTTTTGAAATATCTCAGAATAACTTCTACTCATTGGAGTGGCATTGATAACATTACAAAAATTTACTTAAGATCACGTGTATTTAAAGCAAAATAAAAGCACAATATTTGGCTTGTTAATATTTCAAATTGATTGTTGTTCTTAGTTTTTGATATTATTCTTTAGTAGATTGAAGCCGTGGTGAGGCCATTTTTAACACACCAAACATACTCCTAAAGGAGAATGTTAAGGGGTTGATACATGAGTCAATGTCTTTTTTTTCATTTTTATGAAAAGTCATTATCTTTCTGCGCTTTTATTAGCTCAGAGAAATGCCAATCAGTAAAGTTTTGTACAAGTCAATTGATTTTGAGGTATTTTTTATTTGAATTCGCTGGCATGTATTGTTATATGAAGGCATGTGAGTTTTTATACAAGTAAAATCCTTTACCTTGCGCCTCCAAGTTATTAAAAATGTCCCTGTTTGTCAAGGACAGCCACGATTTGGCTGATATTGAATTATTTGCTTTTTTCTTATAAGTGACTTTTTGAGCAATGTCAAGGTAGAGGCTAGACTGAAATATGTGCCACAAATAACAACCAAAATAAAGGCAAATCTTGTCTGCAATATGTTAGCTGTTGTAGACCCTGCTTTGATTTTGCTTGGCCTACTCCTCTGGGAGGTTCTATATAGTATTGCCTCCTTATTGATTCAATTTTTCTTCCATCCATGGCATTATTCGATCTATCCCCCAGAGGTTTGAGTTCACAAAAAGGGAAAGAACTATTGGGATGATTGAGGATGCTGAATAGAATTCACAATGATGACCTAGCTCTAGAGACCTCAAGAAGAAGCAATTTCAGCTGCATGTTTTGTATGTTATGTGTGCAGATGTAGATTCAGCCCTGTTATCATCTTTCTGGACAGTTTGATTTAAGGACTCATAAAATTAAGTCAAGCAACGCAGAAAAAAATTTCATCTTTTTTCTTGTTCTTGCATTAAGGTCTCTTCCTTTTTCCCTTTTCATATTCCCCCTTTTATCTTTATTCTTTTCAGGGGTGGATAACCAGTTACTATTTTGGGGGACCAATAACACCATTTATCTAGTTACCAGTTATTCACTTTCCTCGTTTATGTCAAATTAATCTTTTAAAGGTCAGTGAAACTTGAAGTTTAGAGAGATTCTTAAATTTAATTGTTAATACCTATCTAAGTCTTGACTGAATTTGTGTGAATGGTAAGCTACTATGTGTGCAATGACTTGGGATATTCTAAGTTCATTTTTCTTATCTTGGTTTTAGATTATAACGTCCGGGAGAGCAGCAAAAGGATAAGATGAGAGAGCAACTTGCCCACATTTTTAAGTAGATAATGATGGTCCTTAGATGCCATCAATAATTTAGGTTCTCATAGTCCTTGATCTGCGAAGACCATTAATCCAATTTCTCTCCTTATGCTTGTAAATTTGACATACCTTGGTTAATTGCTTTCTTTTTCTTTAGCTAATGTTCTTCTGCATCTTTGAACTTTGGATAAGAGAAGGGAATTTCAGTAGCATCACTCTAGCATCTCTGCCTGCAGTCAGAGTTGCTTTGCTAAAATGAGGACTATATAATGGAGAGGAATCTATGACCGACCGAACTTACAGTTGACATGCATTTGCAGGACATTGAATCTTGTTTTATTTTCTATGTTGCATTCACAATCCCTAGCGCCCCAGGTGATGGAGCTTCTGCTTCTTCATAACTAGGAGATTCTGTGAACATAGTTGATCGGGCAGTCTAAATGTGCTCTAAGTATAGCCGCCCTTCCTTGCATTTGCCAAGGGAAATGTTCAGGTGTCTCAAAACAGGGATTTTCTTCCTGAAATTTGTGTGTGTGTGTGTGTGTGTGGGGGGGTGGGTGGGTGGACTGTGCTTTGTCATTTGAGATGACTGTACTCAGCCTTATCTGAATGTTTAATCTTGCTGACTTGCACATCAACTCATATTTCTAGTTGTTGGCAGGGGTTCTTGTCTTATTTAGGACTGTGATCCATTGTCATCATCCTCGTACCCTTCTCAACTACCATTACCGATTTCTTCACCCGTCGTGGGCCTGCCCTTCTCACTCTTGGTCTTTTCTTATTGAAGATGCAGGACTCGCCGAAAGGAGCAGTAGGAAGAGAAGGATGTTTATAGCATCTCATCCGTGAGCTCTGGAGGAGCTCCATGTTGTTTTCGACTGGTACGAGCCTACGAGGTGCCAATGTTTCTCAGATTCCTGATCCAAGCTAGGGTAGTGCCTTGTTTTCTAAAATCCGTAGGATGGAAATAGGTCATCTTTCATCTCTTTGGACTGACGCATCACATGCATTGCCGTACTTATAAAGGGCACTCTCACAATTATTTTCTGGTGATCCTGTGAGAAGATCAATATAATCATCAAGTCCGTCAAATAACTATTATCGTTTCACATGGGCTCTCAGAAATTTTAGAAGGTCTTTAGTCATTTTCTTGTGACCCTTGAATAGTTGGACAGAATTCCATCTCACGAATTTTTCAGGACCGTAATTATAATTGTTGTTAATATTATGATATATAGCGGAGATAACTTGAACATGAAATGCTTATTGATGAGTAGGGTCTAGTAGCCTCGAGATTATGTGAGGTTTTGCATAATTTATTTGAATTTTTAGAAGAAAAAAATCAAGTGTTTTGAGTTAATTCAAATTCTAAATGTAAGTTTCGTCTAATTTATTCAGATTTGAACGGATCTTTGTTTTTTTTTGTAATAACACCGCTAGTACCTGAACTTTTATGTATCCTACAAGAAAGTATATGGATTTTTTTTTTTTTTGGGTTCAATCAAGTACTTCGACCTTTCATTTTTAGTTCAATGTGAGATACCCGTTAAATATAATATCGCGTTTGTTAACATGCCATTTAGGTAAGATTGCATGACAAAATTTCTCGAAACGAAAATCGATTTCTAAGTAAATCAATTTCAATTTCTATTCTCCGAACAAGTTTCTAAGTAAACACGTTTGATAACGACTCAAAATTTCTATTTCAAAATAAACTTTGATAACGAATAAAATTTATATTTCTGAATAATGTAATCGATTAGATAACGGCATAGAAAATTCTCAAATACAAAATAATAAATAAATAATACTAATACATTACAAAGTTGAAAATACAATTTTATGAAATTTCCGGCATATTATTATCCATTGCCATTTTATTGACAATGATTTTCCTAAACGTATTTATTTGGTTTCCTTTCTCATCGATGTATTATTTACGAGCTCATCTTTCGTAGGTTTAGACAAGATCATGGAAGATGAATATGGGTCTGTCAAATGGCGCCTAAATGACCTTGTCATTTATCAAAAGACTCAGTATTATACAAGATTATTAACAAAATAAAATTGATGGTGTAAAGGGAATATACGGTATTCTACCTTCAAATAACGCTATGGTTAGGAACCAATCGGGGAAGGTCGGTTTATTTTGATTCTCGAATTGAATCGCCTAGTTGCTCATCCTAATTTCTTTATTGTTGTTCCATGAACCTTTAATGACCCTGCATAGCAAAGAGAGATTCTTTTGAATCTCTTGCCTTTGAATTAAAATTCAAGATTGTGTAACAATCTAATTATTTTGATTTTGCAAGAATTTTGAATCAGTAAAGAAACAAGGTTAAATTTCTGACACGTTTTTTATTCATCTATTGTGTGCAGAACTTTTCTTCAACTTGGCCATCCGCGTGCCATTTCTAGAAGGAAAGAGCCGAAGTTGTTTTTAAGTAAGCATTTAAGAACTTTGATCGTGTTTGAAAATCGGAGACCCATTCGATTGCAGATTTAATCCTAAAGAGGAAGTTATCAAAAAATTGAAAAAAAAAAAAATGAAAAAAAAAAAACACGAGTAAAATAAAGAAAAAGAAAATTAGCAATAATTTGTGAAGTGGTTGCCATTGTGAATTAAGTTAGCAAAGAAAGCGCAATGTTCTTTTATATGGTTTGATTTCGGTTTCGATTTCTATTTTGAAACCTCGAGTGTTTAAAATTTCGGTTCAGTTTCTTCGATTCTCTATTTCGGAATAGAAATCTCTTTCGAAATAAATCAAATTACGTTACTAAACGGATTTAAGCTCCAAACCTTTCTAAAACGAAACGGAGGATAAATCGAAATATAAATTTTGTCGTCTGCGTCCTTACTCAACAAAAGTTAAGCACAATTGATGGCGTGGCACGCATACTTAGCAAAAGTTGTGCCATCTCGTATTGGTGATGATGAGAGTGTGTCGCCCGATAATGGATGGTTTTAGCTCTACGATCCCGATATGTCTCTGTTTGACACAGAATCATTTCAAAAGCCACATCAGACATATATATATAAAGTTTGGATTTTAGATTGCAAACGGGGAGGATTACATTTTGCCCTTCAAATTTTGGGATTCTCGCAAGTTAACCCCCAATGTATCAATGCCCTCCTAATTTTTGAAATGGCTGAATTTTGATCACGTATTCGACTGCATTCATATGATTATTTACGAAAGGCATATGGATCATTTATCACTTAAAAGTATACTTCCGAATTATGTACCGACATATGATTAGTGTGGGGTCGGTAAAATTTTTTGTGGGACTTTTACTCACATGCACTTAGATATATTTCTTAATGATTCCTCAAATTATTTTTTGTATCTATCTACTTTGTATCGTATGGTGAAATTAACCTCAGTAATTAAGCAAAAATTTAAATGAACCCCTCTCTGCTCTTCCGTCTTCCTCCTCGGTTGGTCCCAATGTTTCGCTCCCTGCTGCTGAAACTCAGCGCCGGAGCTCGTCCGTCGCCGTCGTTTCCGTCGACGGCCGACCGCCGCCTCTCGCTCCTCTCCTCTCCACCGCCGCCCGCCGCCGCCTCCTCTCCTTCCTCAATCGCCGGCGCCCTCGTCCGCGCCCATGGGTTCCCCCGGAATCCGCCCGCGCCGTCGCCGGCGCCGTCGCCCCGAAGCTCGCCCCCTACCTCGACTCCTTCGTGGCCCTCTTCCGGGACCGCGGCTTCGCCCCGCCGACATCGCGAGCATCCTGACCCGGTGCCCCGACACCCTCGTGTCCAAGGCCAGCAACCTCCTCGAGCCCAAGCTCGAGTTCTTCGAGGACAACGGCGTCGCCGGCGAAGCCCTCGTCCACGTCCTCGTCAACGACCCGTACGTCCTCGGGCGGAGCCTGAAGTCGCAGCTTGCCCCCTGCTTCGATTGCCTCGTCAGGGTTCTTCGGGAGCCGGGAGGACGTGGCGGCGCATCTGGTCAAGCGCGGGACTTGGGTCCTGCGCGCCTTCTCAATCGATGGAGGCCAACATCGCCACTCTCCGGCGGCACGGCGTGCCGGATTCCAGCATCGCGAAGATGATGACGCTGCGGCCCAGGACGCTGTCGCGGGACAAGGGTCAGTTCAGCGATATCGTGGATGAAATTAAGGGAATGGGGTTCGATCCGTCCTCCTTGTTATTTGTTCACGGGTAATCTCGATGGCCGGAATGAAGCGCCCGAAATGGGCGGCGAAGATGGCTGTTTTCAAGAAGTTTGGATGGACGGATGAGCAGGTTAAGGCGGCGTTCTTGAAGCAGCCCAAGGTGATGGGCTTGTCTGAGGAGAAGATGGAGAAGGTGTTGAAATTTTTCATGAACGGGTTGGGGTGGACCCCGGATGTCTTGGTCACGTATCCCACCATTTTCATGGCGAGCTTCGAGAACTGCATTTTGCCCAGGCTGTCCATTCTTCTCACCTTGGTGTCGGGCCGCCTTTGAAGAGGGACTCGGTGCCAGGTGGACTCGTGCTGTCTGAATCGGTGTTCTTGAGGCGGTTTGTGATGCGGAATTCGGTCAAGGCACCCCATATTCTGCTGATGTACCACAATAAAGAAGTTCTGCCGCAATTCAACGTTGTTGAGGCAAGACTCGTGAATCCCCGCAGCTCTACGTTCATCTTTCTTTGTATTTTCTGATTCTTATGTTGATTTGAACTTAAAAATTTCTCGTACTATCGGTATCATGTGAAATGGAATACAAGTTCACCTGTAAATGTATCTTCAGGTTAGATGAAATGCAGCACCATAATGGGATATCAATGACATGTAGATGTATCAGGGTCGTTTGGCAAGGAAGATAGCTGCTAATCTGACCTTTGTTATTGGTTCTGTGTTGTGAACAACGACATGGTGGTGGCTAGGCCGAATAGGTGCACCGACCAATGCTGTAGCAAGTCTTGTCTGCCTCGTGGGCAGCATTGGTAGACTTAGTGCTTATATCATTCGTCTTCAGTCGTCGGGAGGTTCTATACAAGAATTGCCTACTGTCATTTGCTTCTTTCCTTACATGTTCTTCTGGACGGGAAGAAATTCATCTGTCCCCAAAGTGTGGTTCATGAAAAGAGGGAACTTCTGGATGAGTTGAAGATGTTGCATAGGTCCATACAAGTCAAACAAGTCTATTGCTTGTAAATTCTAGGACCTTTGGCAAATCAAGGAACGACATCCGTGCTTTAAAATGTCGAGATGAAGCAACATATACTCAGCTGAGAGTCTGCTTTAATGTCCACTCTATAATGTGGTTATAGACTCAGCTCTTACTGTAATTGTGTGCACATTTGATTACATGAGGAATCAAAAAATCAATTGGTGGGGAAGTTTTACAGATTAAGCGATGTAGAGGATTCTTTTGTTCCTCCTGTTATATTAAAATGGTCGTGCTTATGGTTGCATGAAGTTTCCTGCTTCCTCTCTTCTTCTCTCATTCCTTTTGAAATTTTCTTACCTTTTTTTCTTTTGGTTGGTCGATAATCAATCACTTTTTTTAGGATCACTTATTTATCTGGTTTACAGTCATTTACTTTCGTTGTTTATGTCGAATTAATCATTTTATGGTGATAGATTCAGAAAGCAGATTTAGAGATATAATTTCTTTTTCTTTTTTTTGGGTTGAAAATTTGTTGTCTATTTAGTCATAAGCATTTATTCAAGCATAGATTTAGGTGAATGATGAGTTGCTGTTTGTATGATGACGCAAAATAGTAATAGTCTACTTGTTTCACTGTCTTTTGAGATTACAATTTCTGCATTGAAAACAAAATGATAAGTTTATGCACCAATTCCTCACAATTTTTTATTATGTCATGCTCATTCTTAGATGTTATCAGTGATGGATTCATAAATGTTCTTATCAGAAAGAGTGATTGGAAATTGATTTGTGCTTTACTAGGGAGCATGAAGATAGTAAATATGTGCTACTGGTGTGCATGTGTTAGCATATAAGGAGAGAGTTTTGTGTCTTGACTTTTGATGTTCGCTCAAATGGTAGGACAGGGAGGAGTTATACTCTCAACCTTATAAAATTGGTTAGACTTGTGATTTGGGTTGCAAGTTGGCTCGTGCATTGACAAGAGGGCAGTCTCACTCTGTTTAGCTCATCAAACCTTTATCGTCCAGTAACTCCTCTCTAGTTGGATTAGTGAAGTCGCATTTTTCTCTTTAGTTTCAGCAGTCGTGCATGAAAATCACTATCACCCACTAAAATTATGGAGTTCTCTGGCTTTTACCTTTGCCTTCTTTTTACTCAGTCTTGGTGTTTGGTATTTTATGATGCAGGACTTGCCGAAAAGACCGGTAAAGGGTGACCAGTGTTTGTAGTATCCTGTGACATGAGCTTTGGAGGAGGTCCGAGTAGTTTTCTGCTGATGCGGGATGCGGATGTTCGTCGGGATTTTCAATTCAGACTAGGGCAGTTCTTTTCTTTTCTTTTTCTTTTTTTTTAGGTTTTCTGAAACTTTTAGTGAGAATTTTGCTTATGATGGTCGCTATTTAAAAGTTTGAATTTAGGGTTCTTGTTTCCCATGGGGATGTTCATGTTGTATCATGGGTGCATTTGCTGAAAGAAAGCACTCCTAAGGGGTTGCGAGGATTTCTCTTCAACATTGTCTTGTAGCTGAAGTTTGTGGCAGCAATTGAACTATTGTTATCCAAAGAGTCTTTATGCGTGCATATACTTGTCCATACATGGAGCAACCGAGATATAGAGACAGAGACAGAGAGAGACAGAGCGAGAACGAGTGCCACCATGGCTTACCTTTGTGGTGCAGGAAACATGCGACAGCCGATGCTCGCATGGCCTGCCGCTTGCAGGTGAGTCATAGGCGAAGATCTCTATCAACAGTTAGTGTCATCAACCCCAGCCGATGCCCACGACCTTTTTGAGGGGTTTGGCTAGGGTCTTCAAAGGCTGGCCAACCTTACAATCGACATATTTAGTCCGAACATTCTCGACAGGGTCGAGCTAATTGTCTATGGTCTCCCCATCTCCGGCCCCTTTCCGGTTTTGCCTCTTTAAGACCCAAAGCCTAAAAACCCACAGAGCGAGCAAGCGACATGGGCCCATGAGGAAAGATAACCCAGGCTCAACTCAAACTTCTGCAAAATTCTCTCCTGTTCCTAAGAAAAAAAGAGAGAGAGAGAGAGAGAGTGACAAGCATAAAAAGAAAAGCCAGCAGGGCTGACCCCTCCTATTGGCAGCATGGCTGGTGCTGCAGCCAAGTGTTGGGGGAGAGGGGTCTCATTTAAAGATTAATTTAATTAGACACCCAAAGCTCTTCCTTTCTTTTTTTTTCACCCAATTCCCATTTCATTTGACCCTGCCCATGATCTCTTCTTTAAGAATAGTTGGGTAAACCCCTGACCATGGTTGGTATTGTCTCCCCCCCTTCCCTCGCCTCCCTTCCTTTTCTCCTTCCTTCAGTCCTCCTCTTCTTGCTTTGGTAAACCACTTTCTGATTTAGCCCAAACGAGCTCCCAAAATCTTGATTAGAGAGAGACAGGAAGAAGCAGAAATGACGACCCACCCACTTGTTCCATAACTCTCCATGAAGACCCACCACTTATTTCATAACCCTCCACCTTGCCTCTCTCTCTCTCTCTCTCTCTCTCTCTCTCTGTGCTCTGTGCATTCGTATTTTGCCTCCCCATTGTCTGTCATTCTCGCTCGAGTAAAAGGGAGACAGAGACGAGAGCGTTGAGAGAGATTCTTGAGGGGCCCCAGATGAGAAGATCACCTCCTTCCTCCTCCTGCTCCTCTTCCCCATCGTCCTCGTCCTCTTCATCGGCTTCTTGCGTTGTTGGGTCCGGTAGCCCTCATGACATAGCCGAGAGCCCAAGAGGAAGCGCTCAGGGAAAGTTCAGAATCTGAATTCCTCGCCTGACGATCAATCCCAGAATGCCACCAGCCCAAGCTCCGCCGAGAAGCTCCATTTACAGAGGAGTCACCAGTCTGTCTCCTCCCTCCCTCTGTTTTTCTCTCTCTGTCTCTCATGCTCTTTGCCGACGAGGGAACATGAAAAATGCGTTCTTGAGATCGTAATCCATGCGGGTCTGCATTTGCATGCGCTAGTTCTCGACTCTTGATTGAAAAAAGGACCACAAAAACGCAGGCATAGATGGACGGGGAGGTTCGAAGCCCACCTCTGGGACAAGAGCTCTTGAACAATACACAGAACAAGAAAGGACGACAAGGTGTGCACTGTGCAGCATGGATTTTCTTTTCCGACAATTCATACATTAAAAAAGTGAAAATCTCTCTGTCTATTATTGCAAGGAGTGAGCGGGGGGGAGGGGAGAGGAAATCAATGAGATCTGCAATAATTTTCTTTAATTTCTTTAATGCTATTATTATCATTCATGATCAAAGCTCTTCTCAGCAGAGATTGTTTGTTTACCTACTGCTGACTCTGTTTTTATTCCTGATGATCCCTGTCATTGCCAACGTTCACCGCTCGCTTTTGTCGCTGCTTAGTTTATTTGGGTAAGTCTGTAAGATCTCAACGCCCCCAAATTTCCAATTATCTTTTCCTGGAAATAGAGAGTTATTAAAACATTCCAATGCTTAAATAAATCTGCACTTTCCAGCAGTAGCTAAACTGTTTGTTTGTTTGTTTTATTATTTTATTTTATTTTTCGCGTAGGCGCTTATGATAATGAGGAAGCGGCTGCTCGCACCCTACGACCTTGCCGCCCTGAAGTACTGGGGGCCCGACACGATCTTGAATTTCCCGGTATGCGAAATGCAAATAAGAAAATATAAGTTGATATCAATCGGTTCGTTTTCTCCGATGAATCTGTCTAATTTTTCATGAGATTTCAGATAGATGGGTACGAGAAGGAGCTCGAGGAAATGCAGAATGTCTCCAAGGAGGAGTACCTGGCCCGCACTGCGACGGCGCGACGCGCTTTTCCAGAGGGGTTTTAAGTACCGCGGCGTAGCCAGGTAAAGATGACTGTTTGAGTACGATGCAAGATTAGAGGAAGAGATGTCCAGGGTTCTAATTGAATTGAATTGGATTGGATTGGGATTTGACGATGGGTTTTTTTTTTTTTTCCGTCGCACAGGCATCACCACAATGGGAGGTGGGAGGCTAGAATTGGGCAGTTCTTGGCAACAAGTACCTCTACTTGGGTACCTACAGTGAGTCCCAATCCTCCATTTTTTTCCTTTTTTCTTTACAATGTTTAGTCCTAAATTAGTCAATGCATTTAACTGGTCCAAACTAAAGTTAGCTTTGACTGAATTGCATCTCACCTATTGAGGTCAATGTACTTCCTTCTAGGCATCAATTCGGATCACCCTCCACCTAGAAAATCGATTCTCTTTTGGTCTGTATATTGATCATTCACTGTATGTTTGCACTTCACATTAGACAAATTTACCAATAAAGCAGCACCTTCCCAATTTGTGGAAAAGTGAACAAATTAATTAATGGGCGCAATAAATTCTCGGACCCTTGAGGTCAACAAAAAAAGGGTAAAAATGAAATGATCGCTCCGTAAATTGTACGGTCTTCGCTTCTTTTTTCCCCCAAATTTGTTAATTGTCTACCGAATTTAAATAAAGTTAGGGGTTTCGTGCATTTTTTTGACCTTTCGTTTTTACTTCCTTTTCTATTAGTGGATTGTCATCATCCATTTCGATTTCGTAGTTGGGCAATTGCCCATTCATTTGATGCATCGCTATCCATTGCTCTCCCAAAGCATGTTTTCCACATTGGTCTTTGTCTCTTTTTTTTTTTTTTTTTTTTAAATCTTTTTCCCATAAAGTTGTGAATTCCTTTTGTTGACCCTAATCCCACTTGGTCAAAATTGTTCATCGTCTTTTTTCCCATCATTGTTTTCAGCGAGTTTCGTGGTCAAGGTTCACTGATTTGATCAAAAAGATTATGCTCTTGCCGTTGTTTGGGTTATTCACATTACTTCACTAATGTTCCAAGATCGACTTTTAATGGAATTTAATTGGTCGAAAAAGATATAGAGTAAACCCGTTTTGTTTCCGACGTAAAATAGTGTGTATATGTGGACACACATGTATATGTATGATGATTTTTATTCTTTTTAACCTGTCTTGTACGTAGTATGTATGAAGGTTTTTGTAGTTGATTAAAGAAAATTTGTCGAAAAAATTTATGAATTGAAATGGAATAATATACACGTGGCGTCTACTCAAGGGCTGGGGTGATGACAAGTGCGTTTATGTTCGTACTTAGAAACCCTAGTGAGATTCATCCAAGAAAATGTTTTTCTAATTTTCAAATGTCATTTTTTGTCTGACAGAACACAAGCCGGCACTTGGCCTATTTGCCAAGCATGCAGCACGTGACTTCCCACTGAGATCTTTTTCATTCTAAATAATTATATCTACTTTAGAGATCAACAAATCTCTTCGAAACTCCCTTTCTTTCTCTCTTGTTTTTGGCATAATGACACGCACGAGATCACGTGAGGGTGTACCCAAATCCAGATTTGAATCACTGAATTTATGAACATGGCTATACAAATATATATGCGTATGTATGTATGTATGTAAACATAAGAGTCTAAAACTTCGATGATTTATATAGATTTCGTGTATTTCCAATGGTGCATTCATAAGCCACTATACGTTTTAGAATCAGAGTTGGGATGGATGATGTCGTTGTCCTAGGTGTCGAATTTGAAATCGATCTCTAGCTGCACATAGCTTTGAATCGACTCTTTGGTGACACGAGCCTCACGAGGAATCATTTTGCGTGTGTTCAATAGAGAAGAGGACTAGGGATAGGCTATCGACCACGTTGAAAGTCTTGTCTCCAGTCCTTGAAATGGCTAGGTTCGAAGTTGGAGCAACTCGAGTTGACGTGGTGCGCGTGAGAGCAACAATGGGTTTTTCATTTTTCTCCTTGATTGTGTGATTCACGAATGGTAGGGTTTTCTTTCTGGTATGGTCGGCTCTTCAGTTTGGCCTCAATGGGTTTTCCTCTTTCTCCTTTTTTTTTGGTCCATAAACCTAAAAAATCTTGATATAAAGTTGTCAGCAATAATTAAATTCGCTTACTGGAGATTAGTCAAATGATCAATTGGCATCAAATCGCTCTCTCTCTCTCTCTCTCTCTCTCTCTTAAGTGAGGGGCGGTCAACAAAATACAAATCTTGACTGAATGGAATACGGTGTCACGTGATTTTTATAGATCCTGTCTTACCTCCTAAGTAGAAGCTCAACCACAACTTAATTTTTGTTAAAATTCGATCTATGAAGTCAGCAAAACTTACCCAATTGTTTAGATTCAATGTTGATTTTGTCATTTTATGTAAACTGAAAATTCTGAATTATTTTGTTGGTTTGTTTGCTTGATGAAGATACACAAGAGGAGGCGGCGGCGGCGTACGATATGGCGGCCATCCAATACCGAGGAGCAAATGCAGTGACCAACTTCGACATTAGCAATTACATCGAACGCCTCAAGAAGAAAGGCGTCCACATCGACCTACTGCAGCCCCAAGCGACACCGGCTGATCCTCCCAAATCACAACAAATGCAGTGCGTCGTTGTTCACGATGACCCGACACCACCGACGACTCTCAAACAAGAAAAGCTACAGCAACCGGTCCTCCGGTATGCCGATGACTCGACCTCGGCCCGTCTCCCAATTGCATGGACATGGACTCCTCTGGCATTATGGACTCAACCGATGACCGGGGGCTCGCTCCCTGGAGCTTCTGCTTGGATGTGATCGGGCTCAACCCATTGCCAGTCCCGGAACCTCATGATCGAGAAGGGCGGGGAACTGCCAGATTTGTTCGGCGAGCGGGGTTTCGAGGATGACATCGACTTGATATTCGGAGGATGGTGGGGTGGTGGAGGTTGAAGGGAACGTGGTGGAGGGCAATGATGGGCAAGGGATGATGTTGTTGTGTGAGAGATCATCATCTCCCCATCTTCTTCAACAACTTCTGTTTCTTGTGACTACAGTAGCGTTTGAAGGTCCTCTGTTTTCTTTTCTTCTTTTTGTAATTCCTTTTTCTGGGTGGGGGATGTGTTTGGAAGGTAAGAACTGGTAGGGTTTGTTTAACTCTTTTTTTTTTTTTTTTAATTTTTCCTTCTTTTGTTGGAGTTGGAATCTGTTAGGAGATGGTTGATGGGAAAGATTAAAAAAGCAATCGTTCCCAAATCTAAATCTCTCTCTCTCTCTCTCTCTCTCTCTCTCTCTGAGGCATCTTCTTTTTTAATATATAAAGCCGGCTCCAAGTGGTCAGTGCATTGGATCAAACATCAATACACACCAAGATCTGTTTCTGCGCACACCAAAGGAGGAGGGTCTACAAAGTGGGTTGTTGCATGGTCGGACACGATCTTTCTGTATCAGCAAATCTAGGGATGTTCTATCACGGTTTCGGCCTTGATGTTTTGCATCATAGCTTTAGACCCGTTCAAAAGGGTCCCTCGGTCTCACAGGCCCAAGAGTCCAGGACAGAACATGCCATAGAGGTGACATTGTAAGCATGAACCTACAGAATCTATGCACAGGTTTTGCTATACTTTTCAGTCCTACAAAAGAATGATGAATCTTACATTTCAAAGGAAAAACAGATGCCAAAAGACGGATAACCATATTCTCAGAATTAATAAAGCATGCAATTGCCGGGCCAGAGGAAGAGAAAAGGCTTGAAAAGATAATCTGAAAAAATCCCCTTTCATCCTTTCCCCTTCATTGCCTTTATAAAGGAACGAGATTTTACACCCTTCATCCATTGCAGAATAAGGCATCATTTAGCAAGAGCAGAGCAATACCCATTGTTGAACACCATGAAATTGCATTTCATTTGCACACTAAGATTTCCATTGCTATATCATATGACTCATTACATACGTACAGTTGCAAAGAAGCCCCAAAATGGTTTGCTTGCCAAACAAGGAAATTTACCATTTTGAGTGACATTTACTCCTACTCGTTTTTGGGAAATTGGCAAAACTTTCATCTTCAACCTTGAAGAGGGATGCTATTGACTCCGAATTCCTGAAAAAATAAGGAAGAAGATAATCAGCCACGCGCAATTAAAACCACAAAAACATTATGATATCAATAGGATTTCAGGTCCAATGCCTTGTAGTGAGAAGGGGGGAAGGATTCAGATTAAGTTAATAAAGCACGCGAAAAATTGGAGTAGTAGTGCAAATTTGGTGTGAACTCACGTTTTGTATCGACAGATATCTACCGATCGGAGGTAGAAGTTCTTCAGCTCCAACCTTCATGTTAGGGCCGGATGGCACTCTCCTTGATCCAGCCTCAGTAACTACAACATCCACCGAAAATTCCGAGCAAACCGGACGGTGATCCAAAACCGACTCTCCTCGTTTGTAAGAATATTGCCGTATCCCATTTCCATGCCATAGTATTCGGTCGCACCTGTGATCATCAACAAGATCAAGTATTTGCCGCTTATTCCAGTCAAAAGAGTGAGGATAAAATGCTTTTAACGAGCACATACCATGCCGGAGTTCTCCTTTTGTCCTTTGATCTCACGTTCTCTCCTGCATAGGCGTCTGAGTTGTATGAGAACTTTTAAGTAGGCGCAAAGTAGATCTTCCCCTCCTTCCATCCCTTGAACACTCGGCCCGCCTCCCTTTCAATCTTCAACTACCACAAGAAAAAAAAGTACATATGAGCTACTAGAACAAGAAGAGAAACTACCAAGGTCCTGTAAGAAAACACGCAGTTGAAAAAAAAATTAAATTTGCGCAGAAGGAAAACCTGATCTTTGTTGAGCAGTGCATCCCATGCGTCCTTGTCCATGAGCCTTTAGTCTCGGAATAGCTCAAAGATATTCGGTAATTCAAGTCGCCAAACCAAATGACCCGGCTGAAGCCATTTTGTGCAGGACATAAGTATATCAAAACTCAATAAATTATAGTTTTGGCTAAGGTGAAGTTATTAATCAGATCAGCATGAGAAAAACATTGATGAAATCAAACAAGTCACGGTGGTACTCACTCGTGTTCTAATATTTTCATTGGTATCCTGCTGTTAGGGACTCTGCATATTTTTGCGAACTGAGTGTTCTTGAGAATTTCTACCACGTCCGAATTTCTCCTGAGCTCATCGCCTTCCTTTTCCCCCAGATGCCAGGTGACTGCATATAAAGCAAAAAGCTCGTCTGATGGAATAACATACTAACTGATATGCAGCCCTGCAAAAAACAAAAGCAAAAGAACAAAAAAAAAATTAAGATTTGAGATTTTCATTGATGTCCAAGTTGCGGCAATTCTTTTCATTCAAGTTCAATTATGAATGTGTGTAGGAACAAATTTAGCTAAAAAGGTTCACCTATTACCGAGACATCCATGATCCCCCACGGCTGAGTGCACGAGATTCTTAAATGGCTTACGTGCTGTATGAGCTCTCTCCTTATCCAAACCGTGACAAAAATTCCAACCATCTGCTTGATCGCTACTAGACCGTACTTCATCTGATTACCAACGGAAGCAGCTGAAATATCCACCATCTCAAAACCGTTTGTTCCATCATCTTCCTCCTCTGAAGAGATGTCGTCTTCACCTATACTTGGCTGTTGACACCGAAAGCAGATATCTTTACTGTTTTTCCTCTCCAAATCAGTTGGACAATTGCAAGCCTTGAGCCGCCTTCTACTCTCTGTCCTAAAAATTTTACTGATCTTCTTAAGGGAAGGCTTCGGGAAGAAAAGTGAACCAGTAATAGTGGGCTAGCTCTCAGTCCTCTGTAAGCAGCATTATGCGGTTTGTTGAGTGACTGGTTTATCAATGTTAGCCACTTCACTGCAGGTTCAGTGTCTTCAATCACAAGCACATTCCCGGCATTCAATGGGACGATTTCCTGAAAACTGGCATCTGAAGAAACTTACTAAATGAATGAAAGAGAGTGGATCAAAAAAAAAAAAAAAAAAATGAATGAATGAAAGAGCCAAGGCAGTATGCATCTCTGACTTCTTTCAAAATTCCTCATATAAATTCAAAAAACATTCAAGACTCTATAATGATGACTGAGAAAAAACCAGCATCTTCATCAGATGAACAGAACTAGAACAACATCTTTTCCCTTCTAAAGTGTCACACGGCAAGTATCTCGGGCTAGAACGCTGTTTAGTTCCATTGGTGCATCTCCTAATCAAGCGATTGATGAATAACTAACAACTGCTAAGGAAGAAGATACAGCTTTCAGTAAAAGTTACAGGAAAGAAATGGTAAGGCTGTACCCTAAAACATATATGTCTGACGGATCATGGACACGAAGAATTCCATCTAAATTGAGGCTTCCGTGAGGAGATTTGCCTCCAACATTCCATGTTGCTACAAAAACCCTGCAAAATGAATATCGAAAACAACGCGTGCAAAGGGCAACTCGTTCAGAAAAGCATTGTGAGGGGAAGATGTAAAACAAAAAGAAAAAGACTAGAATCATAGCAAATGAGTACCTGAAGGGCTGAACATTTCGATCTATCGACATTCCTTCGATGGCCCCAAGACAAGAACTCTCAAGTACCGAACCCCGCTGTTGATCTGGAAAGAGCAAGATGAGAGATAAGTTTAAATACAAGAAACATGAAGGCACAATATAGTGCTTGAAGCATCTGAAGTCAGGAACAAACTTTATCTGATGGTGACTGGTCATATCCTAATAACCCTAGCATATCCAAAGTTGCCATTTTACTTCCACCAAGAAGACATCCGGGAATTTAGAAACCGAATATCTTTAATTTTTCATTTATCCTCATATCTTAGGAGATAATTCTTTAAAATGGGCCATTGGAAACAATGAAGAAAGGGGTAAAAATTCTTGCTTCCATTAGAACATATTCTTCCTGTACGAGATGCTCTCCCCTTTCTTGGACCTCTCTTCACGTTCGTCCTTTTTCCTGATAATAGCTTCGCGCCACGGAATTGCAGATATGGACCAGTGACCGAGTCCAAAATATTCTCGAAAAGAGATATTCCAAAGATGATAATTTTCATTAATATTGAAGAAAAGAATTCCAATTATCAGGTGCCCCCCATAAGTGCCTCATTTGTGACCGGTGTGTCGTTCATGTCAAGAATATAGTTTGCGTCTAGAAAATTAAGCCCGGCAATTGCCGTATCGCCAGGATGAATCTATAGCAATTGCGTCCAATGAATCGAAGATCACAAGAATTTACAACTGCGAACTGTAGATAGAAAACAAAGGGGCTTTCGGCTCTGGCATTCAAATAGCTTCTGAAAGAAAACTCACCGGGGGAGTCGCTTAACTTCCTCTTCAACTTCGTTCCAATCCAATTCTTCATGCCCATAACTTTCTTAGAGAATGACTGAAATCAAAGCATACAGTTAATTCTTCAGAATTCCGACAAGCAATTGATCTCTTCATAATTATATAACCCCGTAAAATCATTATCTACGGCTGAAAACAAAAATAAACAGACCCATCATAATAAAAAAGAATTTAAGAACGAAAGGTGGGGAAAATCTCTGACCTTCTTCTTGGTCCCCTCTGGATTCATCAATGTCACAACCGAAACTGCGCCTTCTCATCAATGGAACAGTGGCGATGTGGAATGGGCGATGACCTTGGGAAAATGAATTGGCGTTCCGTCGGAATGGCACATCATGGACCGGAAATGGCAACAATCAATTGGAGAAATTGAAGGATCGCATGTGGATTGGATAACGTTTATATCCGAGGGCGAAAAAGGTATATATGAGCAGGCGTGAATGGCATTAAAGAGCAAGAGGAAAGAGACCACCAATCTCACATCCCAAGCATCCCCTCCAACAAAAAATCCCATTCAAAAAAGTTCCATTTTCATATAGTCCAGACACAAATTTCCACCCACAAAACCAGAAGAAGATGAAGAAGAAGAAGAAGAAGTAGGAACAGAGAGAGAGAGAGAGATTGCGCAAATGCCCATCAGCCAGACGTGCCGTACAATATATAATTGTGACTTGTTGATCATGATGGATTTTTATTGGAGGCAAGAAAAAAGAAGGAGAAAGAGTCATAATGTAGGAGATTACCAGTGAAAAAGACAAGCATCACAGAACCATCTTGAACATGCGAGCATCGACATCACAGAGGGCAAGTTGGCAACCCCATATAAGAAATCTTAGACGTCCCAAGTTGTGTGATTTTCTCCCCGAGGAAATTAAAAAAAAAGTCAACTTTCCCCGAGCAAAAATCCACAGGAACGTCTTAAGATAACACTAGTCAGGGATTTTCCCGGTTCTCAATTTCTTGGGGAACCCAGTTTGAATTCAGGCTTGAAGGGGACAATGAAGAAGAACAAGGAACCTGGGTATCCGGTCCTGTACACAAGATCAAGAACTCTGTTCAAAGACACGAAGGCAAAAGGTTGACGTTTCGAGAAGGAATAAGCGGATACAGAGAAAGAGAGAGAGAGAGAGAGAAGGAGGAATGGATTTACGTGCAAAGGGTGCGAAGATTTAGAATTTGGATTTATAATCGGTTCAATCGAGAAAGAGAAAGAGACGGTCAAAAGGGTCGAATGAACTTTCTCAACGTCGACGGCCATGGAAGGAGAAGGATAAGGAGACGCTGTGCTGCCAGTTGGGTCAGCCAGTCAGTCAGTTCCCCATCTGTCAGAGTGAAAGAATTGAATTTACGGTCCTACGGATCTGAAAAGCACAAGATCTTTTACGGTAGTCCAACCGAGGACGAGTCCTCGTGAAACTTTTTAAGGCTAATTCAATTATTCAATTTATGACGCGATTTACAAATCAAGTGAATTGACAATAATTTTGACTATTGATCGTGCGGCGGAGCTTGTCGCGAGACCTATCATAATGAATGGTCGGGATAGACTTGATTCACGAGCCATACGATCGGGTTGGCCACAATTTTTATATGAATATCATAATGGAATTGTCTTTGGAAGGGGTAAGGAGGAGGAGTTGGAAAGCTGTTCTGGAAGGGGTAAGGGCCTTGGTTTGTCAAAGGAGAGAAGTGGTCCACACGTGTGGCCTGCAAAAAAGAACAAGAAAAGCATCCAAGAAACATGCAAGTCCCTGTCAAGTTGTGGATTTCTTTTGAAGCTTTTTCCCCCTTCAGCCAAGGTGACTCACCTTGGCTCCCTCAAAAGTGATGCATCTTTGCCGGCAAGCGTGGGTCACCTCTTTCCCCTTCTCTCTTGATCATGGTCCATACCCTAGTCCTTACCCATTTCTTGATACCCTCTTGTTTCTTCTTTCTTTATCCTTCCTCTCCTTGCTTTCTTCTTTTCAATTTAGACCATTTTCAAATTTCCTCTGTTCCTTTATGCGGGCTATGAGGAGCTTGTTGTGTTTGAAGGCGGGTTTGACTCCTTTATGACCGTTTCGAAAGGCTCAGACGGTTTCGAATGCTTTGTTTGTCTGTAACAATTTGAATGGGAATTCTCGACGTGTTTAAAAATCAGTAGGCATTATAGAAACATTAATCATAATTCAAAGGGTCTTTATCTTTTTTCTTTTTCAGGGAAAAAAATAGGATTCACATATTGAGCGGTGAAGCTAACAAATTAATACGCATAATCGACTTAGAGTATGAATCGATGACAATTATGGAATGTTGAAAAGCACAAGTTACATAGCACGTCGCTCTCTTTGGTATTGGCGTGTGGGGACATGGGAAGGTTCCTTCCTTGGTGGCTTTCGAATTCGTAATTTGTGGAAAGTACGAAATGATTATTGAGATTCACCTTTGTCTTTTTATACAAGTCAAAACCACATCTTTCTTGAGAAATAGACAAAAAAATTCCCACTTTATAAAGGCTTTTACAGCTCACCATAATGTTTCTAAAACTACTCGGTCATGATTTTTCTCAGAGGAAATCCACCATCCTTTCAATGAACTTGAGTGGTTATCAATGTCACATTCACAAGAAAGTAAACAACATCGAACTAACAAAGAGGAGGCATCAATGTGCTTGACAACCTCAGTCAAGAAAAGGCCAAAACTAGAGATGAAATCAAAGTCGATAATTTGCAATTCTTTCTGTTTTTCTCTTCTTCTTTTTTGAAAAAAAAATGCATTATGTTTGTGAATAATTTTACTACAATGCAAACACAGATCACCCTATTTCCTCAAAAGAATTGATTATCGAGTAGATTTTCTCTTGTAGGCGTTCCATAAAGGGGTCGCTTTTCAATAAAATCCTAAAGAAAATACTATAAATTAGGCTTGAAGTAATGACCCCATTTGAAGAACGGGTCAGTGCAATCCAAACCATCAGACCCAAGCTCTGTATTCATGGGAAACGGTCAACCAAACAATCGAAATAATGAATTCTAATGTCATATTATATTAACCTAAGCTGCTAAGACTAAGCAGAAAGAAGCAAACCTGCTAGGAATGAGTGGCATGGGTAATGGTCCCAAAAGCTTTGATTTTGTAGCGCAATTATTAATTTTGCTGCTTCAAAGAAAAGCAGATGATGATGCTGATATAGAGGAAGACCAGGAATATTTTTTTTTTTCCTCTTTCTTTAAAAAAAAAATTGTTTTTAAGAAGGGGCGTGGGAAATCTTGTTTCGGAGACAGCATGTTTGCTGTGTCCTGCTTTGTGCTTCAAATTTGAAGCAACCATTGAATAATAAATGGGCGTATCGTGTGAAGGAGTTGCCTTGGAGAAGAAAAAGAGCTTTCAAGTAGTTCTACGTTGCCGAGGAGGTGGTCCATCTTGTGTCTTTTCCTGGCTTGATTTGTGATCATATGGAAACGTGAGCTTTAAGGCTATTTGGCCATCCGGATTCGGATTGGAATAAAAAATAGGATAAGGTGGGATTAGAAATTCTTTGAGTATCTTTCAAATCGTAAAAATCACATCGTATATTTGATACAATTTAAGATGGGATCGAGAATTTGTTGAGAATCCTCCGTTGTGTCCAGCTGCTTCGACGGAGGGACGCATGCTTTGATCCACGATGAGAGAGAAACGAGTGATTGCGGAGCATATGTGAGTATCCGATCAACCCTTCACGCTCATATTATTGTTAGGTTTTGGTCCCCTTCATATGGCTATTTCATATAGCAGATTGTAACAGTACTGTAGTAGAAGAGTAAATTGTGCAATATGAGTTTGTCGGGCATAAAAGTCAAGTGATATAAGTCTGTCAGGCATACGGGCATGTACAAATTATTGGCCACTGCGGGGGCATAAGGCATCTTTGTAAATTATTAATGACCTCCATAACTATCGCCAATAATTAGGTGTTAGGCGTTTGTCTTATGCCTTAAGGGCCAAAAATACCCCCTCCCTAAAAATAATATTGTATGAATTAGGAGTGAGTATTGGTTTACGGTCAATCTGGACTAACCATGGATCAGCCCCAACCCGACGGTCAGGTCTAATTTCCAAGGATATTAGGTCGGGCCTTAGTCCTAGGATCCCTAAATCCTACATTGTGTAGGTTGGTCTTTAGTCCCGAGAATTTAGGATTGATCCAACCCGAACCAATTATGAACATAATATATATTATATGCTTTTATCTACTTTAGATTCTAGCGCCTCATCTTCAGTTCTCTTTACCATTCAGTTTGTCATGTGAATTAGAAAATAGAAAGAAACCCAATCTTAATTTGACCCAAAAATAAAAAAACCTCTTCCCTTGCCTCGGCCTTACTCGCCTGCTCACCTTACTCACGATTTGCCTCTGTTACCTCACCTCGCATGTTTGTTTTTATGGTTTGTTGCTTGTAGCAAGTATAAATTTGTATTACTACCTTATCTTATATTTATGTTTGATATGTACCGGTGTTCATAAGTTGATTGATCATTATCGCATTATTGATGGATATGTAATTTAAAATAATCCTTTTAAGGAATACAAAAAATAATCAATTTGTCCTTGACCTTGGAACCGAGATGGGACTAGAGGCCGATCGATCCTTGGTCCCAAAATTGAAAACAAACACTGTGTAGGTTAATCCTTCAATTAGATACTTACCAGCCACTCCGAACCATGCCACCCCCAGGTGTGGTTTGCTATGAATCCTTAAAACTTTTCTTATCTTTCTTTCTAGATTCTTTAAAACTATAGATGTTCTGTAATATTGGTAGTATGCTTTGCACTTTTCACAATATGGAACTTGTGCATCAGAATTCTGCTATCATAAAATTTTCTATAACATGAGTCAAAAAATAGAAAGAGTTCGGTGGCTAACAGGCAATCCCTACTCGATGCCGAAAGGCTTGTGCGTGTGGATAACATATGTGCCGCAAATTCCATTTTTGTTTTTTTCTTGGTTCATATCATAGGCCAATTTCTGGTATAAGAAGTAAGTTCTAGGTGACAAGTAGTAGGTTTATTTTTATTTATTTTTTTGTGCGCGCACGCGTATGTGTCCACGTCAACGCCCAGCGGTATAATCTAGGACGGTCGATGTCTACGTCAACGATTTCCGGCCTCAATTGGCAAAATTGAAACATTTAAAACTAAATTTGCCAAAATATGATAGGTTTATGACTATTTGGAGAATTCTCCCATGATGAACAGAGCGGGTTCTGGATGACAAGTTGCACCAGGCCTACTTGAGAGTAAATGATGTTTCAGTTGAGAATTTTTTAACCACAATTGCAGAAAAAGCTGATGTATTCACAGGTAAAAAAAATATGCAACAATTAACATGCTTAGGATTAGATTCTACACCCACAAACAAATGAATTTCACAGCCCTTAAGACTTTCTCAACCAATACGAAGAAATGCCCGATTCTCTCAGTCGCATGTGCTGTGCCGGCCGTGGAAATCACTCCAACCAATATTCGTACACCATGCCCGCAATTATCGTCAATTATGGCTTCTGGACAGCGATGGCGATCATCTTCGAACTCCTTTTCACCCTCATCGTCATTACACGATCGGCTTACCAAAATAACGATTCGTGGTGATTGAAGGCGATGGCGATCAAGTAATAATTGAAAGTGATTACAATGGCTATTTTGGTGGCGGTCCTAGCGTGGTGGCCAGCAAGCAATATGCATCACTCCATTGTTCGAAACTAATAGGATTCATCGAGTCATTTCAAATTTTTTAATCCAACTTGGATTTTCCTAATCCCTTGTCTCGGATTTCTTATCCAGCAATTTATTCAATTAAAAAGAACCGTCACCAAACATCTAATAGGATATATTATCTCATCTGAACTACCAAACATAGCCTCAGTGATCTCTAAGAACGAGAAAACTAAACTTGCTTCGGTTGCTTCATGAAAATAGTGAATGAGTGATGTTGCCGACGTATCCAATCCAAAATAACGATAAAGATGACCGGGGAAACGGCAGCCTCTCAATGTGGACGATGAGAATCAAGTCCTTTTTTTTTTCCCAGTTCTCAAAGGAACCTCGTGAATTCAAAAAGAATAAAAGACTAGAACTGCATTTAGCGTCTAGGCTATGATGGAGGAACTTTATTCCTTCAGGACATTTCTCAAAACAGCTGGAACGATCTTTCAAGGTACTTTGGGGCTTCTTAAAGAATTAGCTAGTGAGATGGGGTATCTTAAGATTCTCATTCTGCTTCATATAACGTGCAAGTCATGCACATGTTGTAGTTGGGAAGATACATCAGCATTACCCCACTCACTCTCTTGGTCATTCACGGTTGTCCTGAATAGAATTCTATAATAGAGTCTGAATTCCAGAACCACGACACGAGAGCGCAAATTCCGTTTTTATCAGACTCGGTCATCGTGGGTATTACGAAACTTGAATTTCACAGACCAACATGAGATTTTCGAAAGAAATCACGCATCGCTGCGATAAAAAGCAAATAACAAAGAGACCAGTCCACAAGGCCACACACAGAAATGTCTCTCATTCACTAACACATCGAATTCCAGCCACAAGCATTCATGTAACTACTGAGGTCATTCAGCCCAAAAAAGACAGATCAGCAGTGGGCAATTCAGTGCATTGACCAGATGCCAAACCTACTTTTGTTGTTTGTACTCGGCAAAACTGAGTTAGAACGCGTTTTCGCACATGCTAATGTCATCAACTAGTGCCGGTAATATTTGGCCCGTCGAAGATGTTATCCTTGAAGCGGTTCAGAAAAACCCACACGCAAAATTCATGGAAAAAAAGGAAAATTAAGCGACTCACAAACTTGTACCAGATGTGGGATGACTACGACCTCTCTATAGGTTACTTATAAACATAAAATTTCCCTGATGAAGATGGAAAATGGAAGAAGCAGCAAGGCAATTGATACTATGCTCAAACTTATGGTGTGTTTATTTCACAGAAAACTTAATGGTAAAGGGAAATACTTCCTATGAAAGCAACTTCTGGAAATACAGTTAATTTTTCTTTATTTGGTAATATATAAACAGAAATGCTTTCTGATGTTTAGATTTTAATGGAAATGATTTCAATCTCATGACTTTATTTCAAACAAAAAAATTAAATTTTTGAATAATTTTATTAAATTCGAATTTTTAATTATTTTCAAATTTTTGCTACTTTCTCTTTTCTTTTTTCTTTTTCTTTTCTTTCATTTTCTTTTCTTCCTTCCTCTACCGCAACGGCCATAGGTGAAATCAAGCTCATTGGGATCTAGCGAGACTTGAGCTCGGCTGGCCCGTGCTTGTGGCTAGTTGCCGATTGTCGCTAAGGGAGGAATAAACAGAAAAAAAGAATTAAAAAGTTCGAGATGAGCAATTTCAAAAAGTATTTTGACTTCTTTAAATTTAGGAATTTATTTTCCTTAATTTATGAAAGAATATTTTGTTGACAGAAAAAAATTTCGGTTGATTAACCATTTTTCACAAACCAATCAGGTGAAAGTCAAGAAAATCAATTCTTGGAAAACACTTTCAACAAAACAAACGCAAGTCAAGAAAATCAATTCTTGGAAAACACTTTCAACAAAACAAACGCAACCTTATATCCAATAATATGACTTTAATACTAATTGTCTTGCATTTACGGGCACAAACAAAATAAGGTACGGGACCCAAAGAGACCAAATACGCAAACATAGAGACCAGATACATTGACTGTAGTCTTCGGAGACTAAGGATGTGCATGATCATAAAGTTCCTGATCTCAACCAGAAGTCACTCAAAATTGTAGTCTTCTGCTACATTATTCCTTTCCTTATTGTCAGTTACCCTTGTTCAAATTCAACGTTTAATTAGTTTCGTGCTTTTTTTGTTTTTGGCCAAGAAAATATTATTTCACGCTCTTCGTTCTTCAGTCATTTTAACAAAGCATGGAAACCTTTTCAGCAAATCCCACTTCTAGCCCCATTTAAAATGGAAAATATAGAAAGTATCTCCCATTTATGAGAACTACTTTTGGTTTCAGAAACAAGATGAGTTCTACCAAACATGTTTTGCGACCAGATTTTCGATTTGCACCATCAGTCTTTTCACCTAAAAACAAAACAAACTGCAACGTTTGACGTCATGCGTCCCCTGAATGGACTACCTCTCTATTGAAACAAATTAATGCTACAGCTAAAATGGCAAAAATCTCACGATGTACAACAAATTCACTAATCTAAGCTTAATGATTGAATATAGTTACACATAGATTGTCTAAGCACGAGGGATCACAACTCTAGAAAGAGAAAAGCAGTCTGGTGACATGAAGCAGAACCCTTCAGAGCGAAAAACTGGATCTAACCAAGTGATACATAACAAGAATTACAGAGGAGAAAAACAAGAGCCAGAACATGTCAAGACTGCATGGCTAACATTTCGGGTTCAGGCTCGTGCCCATGCACTCTCAGGCGATAAATGCAAGTATGAGTGGGGCTTCCATGGTTTGACGTGAAGTCTAACCTGACTGTATCAATGAGACCAGGAGCTGTCGAATCCATGACGCTAAATGTTTGAGCATTGCTCTTCTCAAGATCATACATGAACTCTGCCAAGAGAAACATCTTCTCAGTGTCAACTGCTGCTGCATCAGCATGCCCTTGAAGCCATCCAGAAACCCTACAGTCCTTAGGAGCACTTGATCTATCGTATGCTACACTCTGTTCAAAAATCATTGTCAATCACCAATTTTTCAGTACAAATGCCAACCAGGTAAAAACAAAGAGAATCAATTCGATTATCTGATGATTATCCACAAGAAAGAGGGAACAAGGAGATGAAAAAAAAGTGGCAAACAAGCACCAGTTATATCTTATCTAATAGTACATTAATGGCATGGAGTGACTGATTAAAGTCAATGGGAAGAGAATCCACGTTTCAGAAATTCGAGTTGACGATTAATAAATATGAATAATAAAAACAGAAGTGGGATAGAACCCTGATGATAGTAGAAACAAAGAAGTATTCAAAAGATAATGCAAAACAATATAACGATACTGCAGAACAAAACATAGAAATCAGAGTCAGGAAGAAATTAGTTACATCCCAGTCCAATAAAAATGTGAAAATCAAATCTTTTACTATATCAAAGGGCAATTCCAATCCATCGAATCTTCTCAGTTTGTAAATTGGGCAACAAATCACAGAAAATGAAATAACAGCAAACTATTTGACAAGCCTAACATAGTCATCAGATCAAATGCACCCACATAACAAATTTGACCAATATACAGCTGGTAGAAGGGAATAGCAAATCATCAGCAGGTGGAGCAAAAGCCAATACAGTAATGAGACAAAGTCATCAGACAAAATCCATCAATTAAGAAATTTCACCAACTAGCTAATCAATCACAAGCTCTTATTAAAGCAAAGTCTCTTTCAAGCATAAAAAGTATGATCTATTTCACTCATTGTGAGGGAACTTTCACCCCATCCTAATGGTATTACTCTGATCTGTCATTTAGAACTATTAAACCTTTCGACATAGGTTTTGCTCATTTGTGCGAGGTTCCATACGGCCATATTACTCTCATTCACGAGAGAAACTCCCAAAAGTACCATCAGATTGTAAGTTAGTAATGCTTCAACACACAAGAATCTCACTATCTAGGACGCAACACCCATGACCTTGCCCAACAGAATAATATTTGCATGGCTCTCCTGTAATGTTGGTATCATGGTTTTGGCTATTGCCATTACCCCTGCAGGAACCGCTAAAATCAGTTTTTGTTCTCTACCGAATGAAGGGATAGGGATCAATTGATAAACATTCTTTTTTTTAAAAAGAGAATCCAATCTAGGATGAATGCTTTTTTCGTTCGCTATGTGCTGACTGGATGCGTACTCGCATGTTAAATCGTTGGACAGGGGATTGCGTGACTAAGGTAAGTAAGATCATGTCCTTAAGATTCTAAAATTAGTGCAATATACAGGTCAATTCTGCTTCATTTGCTTTGACTACTAAAATGTTTCACTTCACAGGTTCTCTTTGCTGGCCATAGACTTAGCAAGTAATCAAAAGATTGGCCTACAATAAACTTAACCAAATTTGACATATGCATATATACCCACTAACTATTCCAAAACTACTAGGCCATCATCAATACCATACACCTCCACCACATTGAGCCATGACCATTGAGCCATGACCACTCCCACCACCATTGCCAGTGTCCAACCAACCCTATCACAACTGCACCAAACATGTTGGCAGTGATTACCAAAAATCAACATCCCCTATACCGCCAACAAAACAAGTTCCTAGATTCCTTTTCAAGAAAGAAACTTTGCGTGGCCCAACCATTAGAAAATATCTCACAATTAGGGAATTATAAAGAAAATGTGTTTCATTGAAGGTCAATCACAAAGTTTATGCCAAAAAATATGAATACATAGCACTCATGATGACCTATTTCAGGAAATTCTATCATGCTAGGTAGCGGGTTTTCGCATCAGAAGCATCCAGCACCCCAAAATTTTCTCCCTTCTTGAAAGAGGGTAAAGACAAATTCAAACCCTCGCTTCACATACCACTCTCTCATGCCTTTCTTAAATCATCCAACTAAGAGAGAAGAAAGCTAAATTATTCAAGCAAGGACCTCAATTATACAGATTTGTAAAAGCCTCCCAGTGAATCACGCTTAAAGATATGCCATCGAGAAGCCAAAACCATACTTCCAAGTAATATTGAAGAAGTGTAGTCTAACATCACTTCCCCAAATTCTGGGCCCCTGGGCTTTACAAAATCCTTGCTTGTTTCAAGGCAAATCTACATCAGCAGGCTTTTTCTGCACTAACCTCCTATAAAGATTGAGAGGCTACAAAATTTATGGCAATCAGAAAGGACGAGACAAAACTCTTTGCACGTGTAGAAATAAAGCATAACCAAACCTGTACAACTGAATCCCAAGCTTTTGTTTGGTTCAATTTAATTAGGTTTTGTTTTTATTTACCACTTTATTTAATGTGGTTCTTGAACCTTGACTGCTAAAAAGGAATTTCCTAGATTAGAAGCCCCTTGGAAATGCTGAACCAAACGCACCCAAACTCCTTTTTGCAAGCTGATCCACAGAGGTCTCTCAGGAATGGTATAAACAGCCATATGGTGTCACCTCACATAGCGGCCACCGATGTCTGGTGGCAAGGAGGTTTTAAAAGTGCGAACTGCCAATTTACAAAATGGACCTATAGCATCCAAAACTTCCCATCACTAGACTTATGAGCAAGAAAATGGAAACATATAGTGCACTGTCCTTTAAATACATCAGCACATATATTCTCCCACTCCTCTGTTACCACCCCTTCCTCGTGCGCATCAAAGTTAGGGCGAACACTTGGCCCAATATCAGTAGCAATGAACAAAACATGTTTGGCAAGATAACATAATGCTCTATCATCTATATGATTTTTCTTCTTTTTCTTGTTCTAAGAGGTAAAATCCAGATGTTCTCCATGTCAATGCCCTAGTTTAACTGTACAATCTAGTCACAAGTATGAAGTTCATCAATCTCGAGCTCAACTAAAACAGAATGAAGGAAACTCTAAGCAAGCACCGTAACCAATTACTCGGACAGGGAAACAACCCACCATTCTGTTACCTTTTGTCAATAGGTCCTCATGTTTAAGTTAATATAAACAAAAGCTCCACCAGCAAATCTTAAGCACTCACGTCAAATCCCAAGTCCATATAGGCAAGAGACCAAGACAAAACAGCAAAAAGGAAAGTGAACGCTGATTCTGCAGCAAGAATTGCAATATGTTATGAAAGAAAGCATCACCTTTGCGACATGTTCCAAGGTAACAGCTTCAGGAACAATTGCTGTCCTAAGTCTAATTTGCACATAGCCATTACTTCCTTTCAAAGGAAAACACTGGCCAGGCTCACCGAAACTGGGTTTCAGCATTTTATCCGCATCACTATGAACACCTTGGCGATTGCTTATTAAAAACCAAGTACTTCCGATGAGATAAGGCTCTGAGTGTTTAACCACCATTCCTCCACCGAAGAACAGCGCATAATCTACCCTTCCAAGCCCATCTGCAGCGTGTTTCTCTATCTCCTTCAAAACGACATCTCTTGCATAAGCCTTCACATCATCTAAACTGACATCACTCTGTTCAACTACACCACCCTTTCCCTTCATAAATTCTTCGATGAACTTCTCAAACTCTTGCTTCGACAACCAATTTCCTTCCTTTAACTCGCTCAGAGACTTCTCCACGGCTTCACTCTTGGCTTCCAGTTTCTTCAGATCAGTTCTCATCATCACACTGCTATCCTCAATCTGCTTGCTAAATTCCTTCCTCAGCCCACCAATCTCACTCCCCAGTTTCTTATCAACCACATCCACCTGCACCTGAATCATCTTCGAAGTCTTCTTCAACATCCCCTCCACTTCCGCAATCCGCCCCTCGAAATCCGTAAACTCCGCGACGCTCCCCGACGACTTCATGGAGAGCCTCCTAACCAACTGAACCAGACCTAGCAGGACGACCAGGAGCACGACATTCTTCGTGAAGACGCTCACCACCGTGAGCCACCGTGGCTTCTCGGCCCTGGGGCCACCTTGCGCGCGCGGCGCGGGGAGATCGTGGAATTCCCGAGCGCCTTCTTCACGGCCGCCAGGTCCTTGGCCTCCCTCCGCGGATCGAGTGGTGGCTCAGATCCTTGCTGTTGCCGGAGACGGCCCGGTCGTCGGCATTGGCCCCGTTATCGGCGGGGACGAGCTCGATGTTGGCCCCGGACTTCTTGTCGCCGAGCACCACCGGCCTCCGCCGCGCCGACGCGGGGTTCGCGGTGATCGACACCGTGGACGCGGACATCCTCGGGCGACGGCAAGAGAGGGAGTCGCCGGTACCGGGAGAGCAGAGAGAGAGAGAGAAACCCTAATCTGGTCGGCGAGCGATTGGCGGTGGTGAGCGGCGATCTAGAGAGAAGAGAGAGAGTCGCGCGGCGGAGGAGGGCGGAGGGGATGGGCGACGCGACGATTTGAACGGTGGCACCGCTTCTGATTTCGATTACTTCAAATTATGGTTTCGCTTTTTGTGGCTCAAGATAAAAAAGAATAATAAAAAAAATGGCACTCGGCAGTTTTCATCTTGCGCAAGAGAAAAACGACGACGTTTGCTTGTGTTGAATAAATCTCTTGATTTATTTTTTTATTCTTTTTTATTTATCGATGATTATCACAAATTTTGATGTTCGTCCAATCTCGTCCCTCGGATCTTTCACGTCATCACGGTTTTGTTCAGAATAGCGGCTAAATTGACGTAAATCATTATCATATGTTCGCATCTTTAATTAAAAAAAAATTGATTATCGTGCAAACGATGCGTCAATAATGCATAAAGAAAATGTGGTGAAGTGGACAACATTTTACACGCCGTCAACAAGTGAGCAGAGCAAAATAGAAAAAAGATAAGACTGGTTATCAATTATTAGCCTCCCAATCAATTCTTGTGTGCTATCTTATGCCTATATAAGACGGTATATGTAAACGTGAAGGGGCTAAGTGTATTTTTCATAGAAATATCCTCAGTTTTCTTGAATGGAAAAATGATGAAAAAATCATAATTTTTTCATAAAGGATTGAGCATTTTTTGACAAAATCTTAGCAAGAGTTTGCACATGCGCAATATTCATCATTCTGTTGATAGACATTTCGAAAAATGTCAACCTATATCTAAATCGAAATTCTCATTCGAATCGATTACCAACACTTTTTTTTTTTTTTAACCCCTCATTTGGGCAGAGTTATATTTATAAAAGGTGCTCAAAATTCGAATTGGATTAACTTGTTGAGAACGCATTAAAAGGAAAATTCATGATTTCTAACACCTCTTAATGCTTCATAGCGAGTACGATAGTTCGAGAATATTAGTGCATGGGAATTTAAGGGGAGAAAAAAGCAAGAGAGAGAGAGATTTGTTAGAAGATATGCGCAAGTTATATAATATTTTTTGAGATTTAGATTGATATGTTAGATCAATCAATACAATTTAATATTGGAATTGATTTTGTAATATAATTTATTTCCTTTTCTTATACATGTCTAGTGCTATAATTATAGAACATTATACATTGAGCCTTCCCTTCCTTAATTTCTTTCGTGGTATCAGAGTGGGCTACGCTTCGATTCGGCTTGCACGATTTTTGATTGCCTGTCGGTACCTTATTATTTTTGGTGAGAGACACGAAAACAACGTTAGCCCTATGGCGTAGAAATCAATTTCTGAAGAAATAAAAACAAGTGAAGAGAAGAAATCCTCAACATGACAGAGAATCGACCATCACCTACTAAAGAGCATGTCATAGAAGAGAAAGTTCAAAACCCTACCTTGAGCTCACTTGTTGAGGTTGCCGAAATCCAAGGTCAACCCAATGCGGGCTCTTTTTCCCTTGGTAGCCCAATCTCGAGCAACTTGCTCCAAGCCAATCCATTCGGGTCAGCCCATGGTAGGTTGACCATACCAATGGGTGCCCTTTCTGTCCAACCCAGTCCATGGTATTACGGGCCAAGCCCAAGTACTACATTACAGGCCAAGTCCAAGTACTACATGGCTAGGAGTTCAAATTTCTGAATACAATGTCCAGCCTAATGATGGCCCACCAATAGTAGATGGGGCAAGTGGAAACACTAGGTCCGGAAATTCAAATGCGGGATTATCAAACGGCTCAAATAATAAGGGTATGTGTGCGAATCCTTACCCAACACTGCCGCTCGAATTCTTGCCTTACCCTATCACAACCGCCTCTGGTCACACGAGGGAACTCTACGACGCCCTCTATGTATCTACCGATGGACCCCGGTGATTCGACTCATGAGTCATCAACTAACGAGGATCCGAGAACTATTTCATTTGGGCACAAAAATTATGTCGAGCCCTAGTTACTAAAGATAAAGATGGGCTCATCGACGGATCTATTTCAATTCGGACGACGAGAGGATGGCAAGACAATGGAAGAAATGTAATCAATTAGTAAGAACATAGATCGGGAACCGCAATAGTCCGAAATACAGCCGATCTTTCCCCATAGAAGATTCGAAAACTATGAGGAATAATATAAGGGAAATGTATGGTGTCGCGACCTCCCAAAGCGGGTTGGACCACCTGAGGTTCGGTAATGGATTACTAGCCTAGACTTAGCTCGAGCTCTCCCAAGCTCCATACCAATTCGCAACTTAGGGTTTAAGTTCTTAATATGCAAATGATTTTTATCATGGAGTCGCCACTAATCTATTTTGGGCGGGTCGATTAGAAACCCAAGTAAAGTAATGGGAGAATTACTTCACTCCTACGAACCCGAGAGATTAAATGAGTTCGGGGGACTTGATTACGCTAGATTCCTCTAACGCCCTTTTGGTACCTTTTCTCTTTTATTTCAAAAAAAAATGCTTTGCGAGGCGCTTGAATTAATTTTCATTTACTTCCCTAACATATGAGGTGATAAATGCAGGTCAAAGCAAACCACCAATTTAACACCCACATAAAGTAGTGAATAAATTGCAAGACTTACCTCATGGCCACAAAGACCATAATATTAAATCGAGAATTCATATCGACAGTCCTAAATATGATTTCTAATTAACATGCGATTACTTAATTTTTGTTTTTACTTATTTAATGAAAATCACGTTCTATGCAATGCATGCTATTAATCTAACATGAAGTGACATGACCTAACAATATGACCTAGACTATATGACGTAAGCACAAAGTAATTAATTTTTAATTTTTAATTTTTTTAATGTGCATGCAATCTATCTAGAGAATTAATTCTAAGACAATTCTTTTTGATATTTTTCATGAAATTCGAAGTGAAAATTGTTTAATAATTAAATGTGCAATATAAATTAACCAAATGACCTAATTCTAATGACGAGCAATTTCTAATTAAATGAACCTAGCAACAATCCTTAAATGATGTGCATTTCATGAATCTAGTTCTACATGACATATGCATGATTTTTTTTTTTGGTATTTTTTTATGAAAATTCGTAATTAAAATTGCTAAAAAATAAAAATCTAATTAAAGTGAGATATTATCTATGTTAAGTTAGGAATAGACTAATCTGAATCTTATCTTAACTTAGAAAATTATCTCGTCATGCAATTTAATTCAAAAGATACTATCTAACCTAGATACCATCTAACATGCATTTTTACAAAACAAAAACTAACTATTCTATCATGCAGGTTTATCTAGGAAAATCAATTCTAATATACATGAAATGCAAATGCAATTTTTTGTATTTTTGGGATAAATAAAGCAATTAAAAGATAAGCACCAAATCATTAATGATTATCAAAAATATTATCCATCATTCAAATTTGAAAACGAATATCTAATCACCCTTGATTATTTCGCTAATAAAATCAATAAATTGATCTTAAGCCTTAAAGATCGAGATATCAATTTTATTCCTCGTGATTAATTATTCCATCTAAAGCCTTATAGATGGAATAAAAAAACTTGTGCGGTTGTGAATTAGGCGGTACATCAAGTATTGCACTCATGCGTCAAGAAATATTTCAAATAAAGAAACAAAACAAAATAACTAAAAAAAGATAAAATAAATCTACTAAATAAACCTACCTAATAAAATAAATCAACCTAGTAAAATAAATTTACCTAATAAAATAACAAAAATTTACCTAAATTTGGATTTTTTTTTTTTTGTTTCCAAACGTGGCAGGTCACTGTGGTGGGTGCTCAGTCACGAGTTGTAGCCCGAGGCAGCAGAGGAAACCTGGCAGCAGGGGGGCTCGGTGAGGCGGCGAGGGGCTTGGCGACCGGCTCCGGCAAGCTGCTGCGGGGGTGTGCTCGCGGAAGTGCAGGACCGGCAGTGCTGGGGTCGGGTCGCAGCTCCGACGCGGCTGAGGATGGTGGGTCACCGGAGGTGATGGGTCGCCGTTCGGAACGGGGCTTCGGCAAAGGGCGGTGGCTGGTGAGGGCGTGAGCAGCGACGGGTCTCAGATTGGCGTGGTGGTGCAGGCTGCGGTGGACGCCGGGGCGGAGGTGCAGGCGCGGGCTGAGAAGGCGACTTCGCAGGCTGCTGGTTTCGCAAGGGATTGAGCGACGGTGGAGAGTAGTGGCAGGCTCGAGCGGTTGGAACGCAGCAGCAACTTCTGGTCAAGCTCGTCGCGAGCTTTGTGGAGGCAGCTCAGGCGCAGCAACTCGAGAGGGAGAGCTGGTGGACTCGGCGGAGCAGCGAGCAGACCGGTGTCGGGTCAGCAAGCTCAGAACAGCGGGGGTGTCGTGGTTGGTGGCGCTTAGCGGACTGAGAGGCAGCGGCGCGGGCAGCAGCAGCGACGGCGCTCAGGCGGGCTGCGGCGGCGGTTGCTACGGTGGTGGCAACGAGCGGAGCAGGCGTGGGCGGAGTGGCGCTCGTGGGTCGCGGGCTGCTGTGGTGCGGCGTTGATGCAGATGCAGGTGTCCGGGACGGTGCTGCTGGTGTTTGGGCGAAGAGCAGCGTAGGCGAGGGCGGAGCTGCTGGGGTGGCAGGCGAGCGGGGCGTTGGGCGCTGCAGGTGGAGGCGAGCAGGTCGCTGCTCACAACGTCGAGCGGAGCGGAGGTGGCGCGGCGTCGGCGTCGGCAGCGGTGCGGTGGCTGTTGGTGGCACGGCGATCGGCTCGGATCTGCTGCGGCGTCGGTGCTCGGGCGGAGGGGCAGGTTGCAGCAGCGGCAAGCGGACTTCGGGGGTGCGGCGACCGGTTTGGTTGCTGCTTGCCGACGCAGCGGTGGCGGGCGGAGATGGTGGCGCGCGCGGAGCTCGCTGGAAGGAGATGTTGGCGCCGGTCAGAGGTGCAGCGACGGGGACGGTGACGCGGAGGGCAGGGGCGCGGTGGCGGGCTCGGAGCTCGCCGGAGAGAGGAAGGCGGCGGGTGGGCGGCTGCAGCGCCGGGCGATCAGCGGCAGCGAGGAACTCCGAAGAAGATGAACAGTAGGGTCTTTTCCTCTTTTTCCCCTTTTTTTTTTACTGTTCGGTCACTTCTTTTCTGTCTCTCTTTCACGTCTCACTTTCTGCAGTCTCTCTCTTTGCTTTTTCTTCTTTTTTTAATCTCCTCTTCCTGACTTCATATTTTTTCTCTAACAGACTCTATCTCTCCTCTTTTTAACCGAAGGAGAAGCCCCTCCTAATGAAATTTTCGTTCAGCTCCTACTCAGATGAATTTTTTTCCCCCTTTTAAATGCCGAGGATCCTTGCTTATTTATAAGCAACAACAAGTGTGAACAGATGAACAGGAGGCAGCCGTAACTTTTCCTTGTTGTTCACGTTCGGTTCTTTTTTTTTTTTTCAAATATAGTGGCCACCAATCTGACACTCATTAATTTAGCTACAACTGTTGACTTTTCTTTGCTTGTTACTTGCTTCTTTCTTGAACACACTTCTCCTTGCTTCACCAAAATTCACGACCCACACTTCAAAGAGTATATTATAATATATTATGGGCTTCCCTTTCGAGGCTCCTCACGTCCGCCGAATTCTTGTGCATGCATGTGCATGCATTAATGAAGAGACAACGGACGTGCAGGAACTTCTTTCTTCTTTTCTTCTTCGTGCTTGAAGCTTCTTATACGGCTACTTGTCCCTCCCTTCTATAGGATTGCCGCAACTTTTGACTTTTCTTGCTTGTTGCTTGCTTCTTTCCTCGGCAAATTTCTCGTTGCTTCACTAGAGTTAACACCCACACTTGAGAGAGCATATATTATATAATATATCATGGGCTCATTTTGCTCCTTTTGAGGCCTTCTCTCGTCCGCCGAATTGTGGGCGTGCATGTGCATGCATTAATGAGCGAGAGACAATGGACATGCAAGAACTTCTTTTTTTCCTTTTTTTTTTTTTTTTTTTTGTTTTTGTTTTTTTTTTAGAGATTAAAGATTAATCCTAAATTTTTATGCAATTAATTACTAAAATGATTAGTCAAAATTTAGGTGTCAACATATGGCAAATTGAATAGCGCAAAGATTTTTTTCCTTGATGCAAGCTCTTTCAAAATTGAAATGGGAAAATATGAGTATCACCGCATGTTTTAACAAATTATCGCCCTCTAGAACGAGCTAAAAGCAACCGAGGAAAAGCTGGAAGGACCCGAGGCGACTTTGCAACAATATAGGGTGATACGAGACAGAAAGAAGGTCACACGATTTTTTGAATGACACTTACCTAACGTTCGGATCTCAAATCTTAGCCATGGATCTCGTGCCACCGCTCGGCAGCGGTATTTTCAGTTAGCTATCCAAGAAGAAGGTCAAAGGCTCGCATCGCCGGAGCAGCAGAGCATTGCCTTGGGTCGCTCGCGGCGAGGGAAGAGAAGGGGATAGAAAAACCTAGAAAGGGATCTCTGGTGAGAGAAGCTAGGGCTGGAGGTAGATTCGTGTGGCTTTAAAGGACCTAGAATGGACAAGTCTAGATTGCGCTCTACGATCGGACAGTTGGAAGTGGCCCAATCCTTTCTTAGGATCACACGGTGGACAAGGAGCCGGCTTTAAGGCATCCAACAATCCAAATTTTCCGAGGTGGATCAAAAGCCTTAGGGCGAGAATGTAAAAGGAAAAAATAAATTATTTTGTGAATACTGGTGACCCCATCATACCTTTGACAATTGTTGGAAATTGAATGGTAAGTTTGGTGAAAAATTAAAACGGGAAGAAATCTTCGGTAGTAACCTACCAAACCACTAGTTCAAATAATGATCAACCCATCACACATGGGCAATATCACCGCTAATGCGGGCAGACCTTTGCAAAACTGGACATTTCCAACAGAGAAAGTAGCTTCTCAAGTATTTAACATTATCTAATAAAATCCATTTCTAGAAATGCTTGGATAATCGACTCAAGGGCTGGTAACCATATTGTTATGTGATAAGGGTTGTTTCTGTATTCATAAAGATTTAAATATTCATGTTTACGTGCGACCGCCAAATGGAAATATTACTCATGTAACCACTATAGGAATCGTTAATCTCGAGTCCTCAAATAACCCCGAAATATCCTTTATGTTCCGAATCCAACTTTTATTTCATTTACGTGTCCGAGCTTACAAGGAAAACTCTTGTCAATTTTTTCGATGCTAATATCCGCTTTTTTCAAGCCCTTTCGGGCCGGGAAGGCGATCGACTTGGGTAATCTCTCCGAAAACTGTTTTCTAAACTAACATTTCAAGAACTTTAGATTTATCTTAAATTTCTTCCAATAAACAATCATTGTGTAATATGACTACCAATGAAAAGTTTCCTTTTACATTCGAATGGGCCATAGTGCTTTATTTCCTTACCCTCAATGTCAAATATGTCCACTTGCAAAACAATCGCGTGCACCTTTTCCAATTAGCAAGAATCGTTCTGGTAGTATTTTTTCACTGATTCATGTTGATGTCTGGGGACCTATGATAGACACCATCATGATGGGTTTCGATATTTCCTCACCATCGTGGACGACCACTCTCGGGCAACATGGGTCGTCCTTGTGCAATCTAAGGGTCAAGTTTTCTCCATCTTGAAAGCATTTCTTTCTTTATCGAAGATCCAATTTGGAAAATCTATCCAATAGATTCAGACGGATAATGGATAGGAGTTTTTCAACCATGAATGTGCTTCTCTTTTTCATCCCATGGCATTTTGCATGAAAGTTCTTGCACATACACTCCACGACAAAATGGGGTAGTAGAAAGGAAGCATTGCCATCTTTCGGAGGTGGAACATGCCTTAAAGTTTCAGGCTTCCATCCTAGATAATTTTGGGGAGATTGTGTGGTTAGGCAGCTTACTTAATTAATTGGATGCCAACAAAGGTGCTGAACGAACGAAGCCCTTTCAAGCCCTTTCTAAGAATATTTGGCTGTTTATGTTACTCACTACGGTGGGCCCTTAGGACAAAATGGGTGCTCGTGCCCATCGGTGTATATTTATGGGTTACCTAAATCTGCAAAGGGGTATGTTTGAATTGTCTATAGGAGAATTCCTCATAAGCGAGTGTTTCCATTTGTTGAAGATAAGTCCCCAAAATTAGACACCACTATTGCTTCTAGGGTTTTTTTCATTGAAGAAGATGCATTCAAAGATCCTGAATATGTCCTGATTAGAAATTCAGAAAATCTCAACAGTACATCGACAACCGATAGGACAACTGCAGAAATTATTTCTCCTTGACCAACACTTGAGGATGTGATTATTAAAGTTCCAAATCCCATGCTAGAACCACTTGTGGAAGAATATTTACCACCAAATCAGATCTTCCTTGACTTTCGGGCGCACATGACTAAAGAGTGGGAACCATCTAGCTATCTTTGAAGCATCCATGGATCCACAAGGTAAAAGGCCATGGCAGCGAGAATTGCAAGCCCTAAATGAAAATCATACATGGGATCTTGTGACTTTGCTTCCCAACGTAAGCCGATTGGGTGCAAATGGGTTTACAAGATAAAATATCAAGCAAATGGATCGATTGAATGATATAAAGCTCGCTTGGTGGCTAACGAGTTTACGCAGCGAGAATGATTTGACTATCATGAGACATTCTCTCCAGTGGCCAAAGACGTCACGGTCCGCTCTTTCCTATCGGTTTCGGCTTTCCAGGATTGGTCATTACACCAAATGGACGTTCACAATGCATTTCTTCATGACGATTTGGATGAAGAAATTTATATGGAACTTCCTCAAGTTTACGAGGGACAAGGGGGACAAAGTGTGTCGTCTCCACAAATTCCTTTATGGTCTCAAACAAGCATCCAAGCAGTAGTATGCCAAATTCGCAAATGCTCTCACAACAGCAGCTTTCAAACAGTTCAGATATAATTATGCTCTTTTCACATGGACAAGAGGTACGTCATTCATTTATTTAATGATATATGTTGATGATATACTTATTATGAGAAACAATGCAATTGCCATAAGAAGCTTCAAGAAATATCTGCACTCTACATTCCACATAAAGGACCTAGGATCACCCAAATGTTTCTTAGGAGTAGAAATTGCCCGATCCGATCAAGGGATCCCCCTCAGCTTATGAAAGTTCGTGCTAGAAATCATATCAGAAGCAGGTCTATCAGAATGCAAGTCAGTTGTTGTTCCAATCAAGCAAAATATCAAATTAACTACGGTGGACTATGATGAAGGAAATTCTCAGGATGATCCTATTCTTAGAGACCCGTCAGATTATCAAAAACTCGTTGGAAAACTCATATATTTGACTATGACTAGACTAGATATATGTTTTGTTGTGCAAACACTTGGCCAGTTTATGCAATAGCCAAAGCAATCCTATATGAATGCTGCCTCAAGGTTGTTAAGTACTTGAAGAAATGCCCAAGACTCGGAATTCTTCTTTCCAAAAAGTGCAACGTGGAGATGACGGCTTATTGTGATGCTGATTATGCAACTTGCCCGATGAGCAAAAGACCAATTATTGGATTCTATATCGTGCGGGAGAATCTTTACTCTCATGGAAGACAAAGAAGCGACCAACCGTCTCTTTATCTTCAAGAGGCGAGAATCACCGAACTATGACAAAGACAACTTGTGAGATAGTGTGGCTACAAGGCTTACTTCGAGACCTTAGGGTACAAACAAAGGGATCGATCAAATCGTTTTGTGACAACAACGCAGCTCTCAAACGTCCAATCTTTTAGCGCACGAAAGAACAAAGCAAATAGAAGTGGACTGCCATTTCACTCAAGAGAAGATTCAATAATGGGTAATAGAAACAAGAGGAATTGGGATTATAGAATAGCCTACATATGTCTTCACCAAAACTTCTATGTCAAAGACAACATGCACATCTACTAAGCAAGCCGGGTGTCTTGGACATCTATAAGGGCTTGTTTGTTTTTACTCCAAGTAGTGTATGATTATGTTCTTTTTTGTTCCCCTAACAAAAAAAGAAAAAAATGTGTTTAGTAAATTTTTTTCCTAGGAACAAAAATCTATTTTTTTGTTCAAAGAGTAAATTTGAAATGTAATCAAAAGTAGAAAAAACTTGCTTCTTGTTCCCAAGAACAATTTTGGAATCAGTTCATATTTTTTTCTTTTCTTCTATTTTCTTTTTTTTTTTTTTCTCTTCTTCTTCCTCTTTCTTCTTCTTCCCTTTGGTCACAGTCGTCGGCGGAGCGAGGGGCGACCTCACCGGAGCGCGGCCCCCCCGGCCGACGCTCCTCGAGCCTCGCCGTGGCCGGGCGAGGCTCGACCTCGCCAACCGGCGCCAAGCCGGGCGGCCGACCTCGCCCGGACGCGAGGCCGAGGCTCGCCTTGGCCAAGCAAGGCTCTGGCGAGCCCGGACCTCGCCTTGGCTTGGTGAGACTCCGGTGAGCTCGCCGGACTCGCCCAGCAAAGTCACCGATTGAGGAAGAAGAGAAAAGAAAAAAAAAAAGGAAAAATATAATAAAAGTATTAAAAATTTAAGAATTTTACCAAACGTATTTCTATCCCGGAGTGGAAATTTTGGACATTTACCAAACCTCTTATTTTGCTCAGAAATTGTTCCTGGGAGCAGAATAAAAAAAAATCATTTCTGATCAAAAATTGTTCTCCGAAACAGAATGGTTACCAAACACGCCCTAAGCCACCAGCTTGAAGGGGAGTGTTAGAAGATATGCACAAGTTATATAATATTCTTTGGGATTTAGATTGATATACTAGATCAATCGATATCAATTTAATAGTGGAATTGATTTTGTAATATACTTTCTTTCCTTTTCTTGTACATGTCCAATGCTATAATTATAGAAGATTGTACATTGAATGAATATGAAAAAGAAAATACAGAAAATATTTCCATTTTTCTAATCGTTCTTCCTTCCCTTCCTTGCTTTCTTCAAGATTTAAGTAATCGGAAAATAACCAAATTATATCCTATGATGGTTCATTGAATGATGATTCACAGAGAGCCCATTTGTCAACTGCAATAAATGCCCACCACTTCAAAGAAAAACTTTAAAATAAAGAAAAAGCTGATTAATTAATGCAACGGCAAAAATAGCATCTTAAGAAACTTTAAGAAAATAAATTCCACACAATATATTTTTTTCATATCACCTCGATATTGAGAATTCCAAAATAAGTTCGGAAGAGAAATAAAAAGTAAGAATTTTTTACTTTATTATTTTGGAAACTTAAATGAATGATAAAATTCTCCACACGCTCCTAGCCGGCTACCCACCCGCCTTGTCTACCCTCGCCAGCCAATTGCCTTTTTTAAAAAAATTAATTTTTAATTTCCCATCCCATTTTTTTTCATTTTTTTTAAACTCCGTTTTCTTTTCCTTTTTTTTTTACCGAAAATATAAAATAAAATGGGCAATTCATTGCTCCATCGTCTTCAAGCTCTCTTCCTCCCTCTCTCTCTCTCTGTATCGCTCTCGCTCGCTCGTGCTCGCGCCTGCGAACTGCTCTCCGCCACCTGCGCGCGACTGCGAAATAACTGAAGATTCGCTCCTCCCCTGCAATCCGCGCTCCGCCGCCGACGACGGCGGAGGCAGGAGCTCCTCCGCCGCCACCTCCTCCTCCTCCTCCGCTCGCGGATCGATCGCCTTCCCCCAGCGCTCGCGCCAGTAAGCACCTTGAAATTTCGGTTTTTTCTTTTTCTTTTCTTTTCACGGAGCTCTTTCGCCTTCCGCTGTCGCGTTCCCGTGCTGCATTTGCCCAACGGGGAAGAATCGCGCCTCGCGCTTCGGGCGGGGCGAGAATTTTGGGGTCGATGCTCTTCGGATTTTCGTGCATGCAGAGCTGTTTTGCCAATGATGATCTCGTGCTGTTTCGGGGAATTTTTCTCTTCTCTTCTTCTTCTTCTTCTTCTCGTTGCTCGATTCCGTCGCTGCTGGGGAATGTGGGAGCGGATGAGTGCGGTTTCGATTGCTGGTTTGTACAGGCGCGACGTGAAATGGTGGCGATTTCTCTTCTTGCATGCAGCTGATCCGATCATTGTGTCGCTCTTCCTGGATTTTAATGTCGAGTGCCGTGCCGGTTTTGGTTGATTGTCGAAGCTCTTTTTGCTGTGGACTGGCGCTCCGGTGCGATGGAGCTTTTTTCCCCCCCTTTTTGTGTTGTTTTGACTGATTAATATGTTTCTTTGTTTTTTTCTTCTTTGAGGTTTAAGTCGATTGTTTTTGTCGGAGGAGAGTTGTTTCTAATTGCAGCTTTCTTGTCGTTAGATGTGTCCCTTGACGACAACTCCATGCTTATTTCTATATTTCTTCTGTCGATCAGCTCTTAGTTTTGAGACACCTGTGGCTGGAGTGGAGAGTGATGGTGCTTTTATGTGTTGAGGTGCTGTTGCATGTTGTATATTCCTGTTCTAGTAGGGATCTGCTTCTCCATCTTTCTGATGCATGCCCATTTCTTGTAAATGGGTTCCATATACGTTGATCTAAGTTTGAAGTGCTCGTCGAGAAGTGCTGGCATCTGATGGTGTTTTTATGCTGGTATTGGTTTCAGCTTGCAGGTTTCCTGGTTTGCATCTGAGTTTTGTCGGCTTGAGGTCCGTCGTCGGTAGAGTTATGACCCTAATATTGGATTGACCCGGTAAGGCTAGATTAGCCTGTTGAATGGGGATTCAAACAATGGCTTCACAAGGCGGCGGCGGCGGCGGCGGCAGTAATGCCGGAGGTGGCGGCAGCAATAATGGAAAATCCACTGAAGTTCAGCCATTGACTCGGCAGAATTCAATATACAGTCTCACACTTGATGAGGTCCAAAACCAGTTAGGTGATTTAGGGAAGCCATTGAGCAGCATGAACCTGGACGAGCTTTTGAAGAATGTCTGGACAGCTGAGGCCGGTCAGTCAATGTTTATGGATGTTGAGGGAACGGCTGTGGTAATCAAAATGCTCTCCCTCGTCAGGGAAGCGTTTCATTAACTGGTGCATTGAGCAAGAAGACAGTCGATGAGGTATGGAGAGATATACAGCAAAATAAGAACAGGGAAGAAAATAAATCTAAGGAACGACAACCCACTTTAGGAGAAATGACCTTGGAGGACTTCTTAGTAAAAGCAGGTGTTGTCGTTGAGTCATCTTCGGATAAAAGGAGCACAGGTAACATTGGCGGGGTCGACCCCAGCATAACACCACAAGTTCCTCCTCAAGGACAGTGGATGCAGTACCCACAACCTCAGTTTGCTCACCCACAGCAAAACATAATGAGTATTTACATGCCAGCTCAGACTATGCCACAGCCTCTGCAAATGGGAGCTGGTTCCATGATGGACCTTCCATATCCTGATAACCAGCTTGCTTTACCTTCACCATTGATGGGAACATTGTCAGATTCACAGACAAGTGGTAGGAAAAGAGGCGTTCATGAAGAAGTAGTAGATAGGAGTGTTGAAAGGAGGCAAAAGCGCATGATAAAAAATCGGGAATCTGCAGCTCGTTCGCGAGCGAGGAAGCAGGTAGGCTTTGGCTTGTTCTGGTTGTTTAAGGTTGGCTGACTCAGCATAATGGTCTTTCTGCAATGTCAAAATGTTTGCTTGTTTCTCTTTTTCCATTTTACCTAATTTTATTGGTCACTCCAAACAGGCTTACACAAGTGAACTGGAGAACAAAGTTTCACGGCTAGAAGAGGAAAATGAAAGGCTGAGGAAACGAAAGGTCAATCTTTCATTTAAGGACAGTATTCTAGTATTTGTTTCTCTCGCTTGATTTCCAGTTTATAGTCTGTTATGTGCAACTTCGGTGTTCTGTGGGTTGGCCATTTGATGAAAACCCCTAAGGTTACAACTTCCTAGCAGTGATCTCATATTGTCCTGTATCCTTATGAGAGATGTGGAGTTATGGCAAAGGCTCTTTGTATGCAGGAGAGTTGAACTGAAGGAGGAGCATTTCACTTTTCCTGAATTTTGGGAAGAATCCTCACTCGAAAAGCTTCAACTCTCCTCTCATAAGAAGACCTAAATAAACTTATGCTTATTGCTCTTATCTCAACTTGCTGCCATCATCCTGTGCTTCTCTTGGTGATGGGGTTTACTTCTTCTTGATATGAATAATGCGCCATAAAGTCTATGATTTCTTGGATTTTCTTATAGAGATGGATTTCCTAATAAATTATAGGTTTACCAGCTTTAGCTTGGCCAACAGTGCTGGGCAAACTTGAAAACTGAGATTGAGACACAGTACTTAGGTTGGACAATTTAGGACTAGGTACACAAGTCTTTTGTCTGAATTTGGTTTCCTTGACTCAAAGGCTGTGAAGGGTGATATCCCTTTCATAAAATGTCAAATAGGATAATATTGGAAAAGTCAAGCCGAAAAAAGGGTGTCACTGGAAAGATGAATGGACTCATAGGCTCGATGGGCGAGAGAGAGGGACAAAAGAATGCAAAGCATTTTTGCCCTTCTGCACGAGGTCACAAATGCTGTCTGTAGCATAATAATTGCAAAAGGGGGATAATGACCAAAAGAACTTCCCCTTCTGCTTGAGATTGCGAACATGTAGTACAGTGGTTGTGGATTTGAACTTGGATGAGTGACATTCATCAAGGGAAAGCCATTATTAAGTGGCGTAAGGAGTTTCGGTTGAAATTAGGTTTGTGCAGACAATAGAGTGGATAGTTTTCCATCATAGGAAGAGGACTTGAGAGATATTTATAATCTTTCGTCATCCAGAAGTGAAGATATCTTAACCTTAGAAGAGGAGAATTGGCCATGATTTTCTGGGATTGATGGCTTCATACTTGAATTTTGTCAGTCTAACTTAGAAAATGTGGAGGAAGATATTACGGTTGTTTTTGCATAATGTTGAGCAAGGAGTGATGAATCTTTGTCGGTCGAGCATGCTGGCTTATGTAGGTGGCTGGGGAATTAACTGACCAATTTTAGGAGCATTTTGTGTAAGAGTTATGCCTGGTATAGATTCCGGACTCCTATTCTAAAATGTTGAGGTTTTGAGGAAAATGTTCTGGTTGTGGTGTTGGGCCATGGCCCTTATTCTGTTAGTGTTCTAGTGCTCTTGCTCTCGACTGGCCTATGGGATATGGTTATGTCCCCATGCTGCCTTTCTCAAGAGGCTGGAAAAGAAATTCAGTGCATTTCTTGCCACAGGACAAAGATTGCAAATGTAATTCTGTTTGCTGACTAGGTAATGGATTACCACTTTATGAATGTATAGGGTATTATTTGCTAATCAAAAAGGTGTAAGTTAAGGTGTTGTGGTGGTTTTTTCTCTTTGTACTTGAGGCTGTGGATTTGGGTGTAGATGGAATTAAGTATTTTTATGGCAATAGCTATTAAGCTCAGGCAAATTGTATCCTGGGTGCTTCTGCAAATGGAAAGATAAATGCGGTGATTGATAATTGGAGAAAACCGCAGAACAGTTGAGTGTGTTGCAACATTCGTTTTTATTACCAATAATAGATGGCTTTGCACTTTGTTAGGTCTGATAGATGGTCCATATATATGGGGTATAGGATTGCTACCCTTTGGTACTTTTTCCGAGTATCCCCTTTACTTTCCAGATAAAAAGAGCTTCTTTTGGTAATCATTCTAGCCACAAAATTCTTTTTGGATCCTAGACTTTTGTTGCCTGTTTTTAAGATGAGGTTAGGAAGCTTTGCTTTTTTGGAACTAGGCTATTAAGTTCAAAATTTTGATGTCTGGGGTTGGTTTCCTGGTAGTTCTGGTTGCGCGATCCTGTCATAACTGTCATTGGTGCAAGGAACTTGCACAAGTGGGCTAGTTTGAGGATTAAGTGGACTTTCAGCGAGGTTTTTCCAAAATGCAAACGGTATTTGGTTAAGTGTAATTTAAAAACAACATTGACTTAGATGCCATTCGGAAAAAGCTACACTTTGGAAAGGACTTTGGCTAGTTTTTTTTTTAAATCCTCAAACCTTTGTTGGTGGAACTCAGCCGCCCGCAAGCCAAATCGGCTTCCAGCCAACTGTCAGCAGCCAGATCTAGCCACCAGCCAGCCTCCCCTGAGGTCGCACAACCTCAAGCGTCACCTAGATCGTGCAACCTAGGTGACACTGCCTGAGGTTGCCTGACCTCAGGCGAGGCTGACCAGTGCCAGACTAGCTTGCCAGCAGTTAGATTTGGCCTTGCTGACAGCCTGAACTATTGCCGGTCACGTCGCACGAGGTGGGGACATTTTCAGAATTATGAAAGTTTAGTGATGACAAAGTTGGAAGAAGAAAAATATATATGCCGGAAATGCTCAAAACTCAAAGTACCTCCAGACCTACCTTAAGCTAAAGGTCTTTAGAGGCTTCTGGAAATATAGTTGCATCTCCCCAAAGCTCTCCAAAAAAATTGCCAAAGGTACATGCATTTGCCCAAGGGTTTTTTGAGCCCAAGGGGCTTTGGATAAGTGGTTCCCAAACGCACCATGTCTGAGCATGCTCTGGCATTTTTAGACTTTAGAGTCAGTGTTCCTTACTCTACAAAAATTTTTAAAAAATTAACTCGATGAGATCTTCGTTGGAAAATTTTCTTCTGGAGAAACCTGCTTTGAAGAATTTTTTTACCTTCTTGGTTTCAACTATGTCATTACTGTTATCTAGAAGACTGGCAGAAAAGAATTATTGGTTTTCCTTGGCTGTGTCAACTAGCTGATGAAACCCATTTCAAATGGAAATTCCAAGCACTTATATCCCATTGTAAATTATGCGTTGCAAATTCATGGTGTTTGTAATGGTTTTGTTGTTCAGTCAATTGTATTTTGCTTTATGAGTCATTAAATCAGTCGTACTTCAATTTCACAGGAGTTGGAGATGTTGTTGCCATGTGCACCCCCTCCTGAGCCAAAGTATCAGCTGAGAAGAACTACATCAGCCCCATTTTGACATCTGCTTCCGTATGCTGTATGTGAAGGTTCTGTAGATATAACGATGCCTTCATGGTTGGCTGTTTTGGTTTACCCGAGGAAGATAGAAATTAAACCGAAGCCCGTCAAGTCGCGCATTTCAGGTGCTTTCTAATAACATAGAAATTAAACCGAAGCCCGTCAAGTCGCGTATTTCAGGTGCTTTCTGATATTTGTCTGAGCCTTAAAAATTTTGCTTATATTTAATTTGCCTCCTTAGTGTGTCAATGGGATCATTGTACCGTCTGTGATTTTCTTTGTTGTGTATCGCTGTGAGAATTGTGATTCTTAAGCAGTTTTTGTAAGTATTTGTATCCTGTCATTCTTGCCAGTAACCCCTTGATCTCTTCGGTTGAGCTATTCTCCTTCACGGGTTGTTGTGCTTGGTCTGATCCAAATCCTGGGCGTTTGATTTCTTCCCCTTAAACAAACAGTACTGATTGTTAATGCCAAAGGTTGTCAACATTCTGATATATTTTTTTCCTCACCTCAGTCCAGCGAAAAGTCTGGAACTTCATCTATAGGCATTATTCTTGCTTCATTTTACCTTTTGAAGCTGTGTTAAGGTCCAGCCTATTGGGACATGAAACCACCTAAATAGAATTCCGGACTTGATATTATAGCCTATGCTCATCTGTTTCGAGCTGAACGAGAGAGAATTTATGTAAAAAATGATTGCTATACCGAGCAAACAAGTTTGTGGGGACAGTACTCATGAATTGCTTCCCTCTCTTCCCCTCTCTCTCCCTCTCAATTATTATTGAACCCGATATATGAACTAAATAATTGACTTTCTCAGCTGTGCGTTGGGAAAGGAAGGGACTTTCAATTTTATACCAACACAAGTTTTTTTACACTTGACAAAAGTACCTTTTTCCTAAAATTGTGTATGTATTCAAGTGGTAAAGCCTCAAGCATTGTGAAGGTGAGATCAAACCCATAAAATAAAAATAAAAATAAAAAGTAGCTTGATCAATAACTAAGGAATTTGCGGAACTCTTCCGGTTAGTCAGATCCTCATCATTTACATCAATATTTCAATTGGAAATGTCTTTATGGCTAGGAACCTAGAAAATGTCCTGTGTCATTTAGCAATTCAGGCAATGCTAAAATACGAGGATAACTTCTATCAGCGAATGACGAAAGGAGCAGCATAAACACAATGCACGATCGATATTTATTACTAAAGCAAATCAAGAACAATAAAATCCTATAACTTGGATGGATATACACAATTGGGGAGACCTGTACTGCCAGTCAAAAATTATATACACCTTGGACAACCTCACAAGCAGCAACTACAATTTACACAAGGCTTCTACTTCCAATCAAATTATAACTACGGCTATAGTTAACCAGCCCGGCAGGCCACCCCAAAAAAGAAGAAATATAGATAAAATCTGCTCACAAGTCTAATTGCTAATTATTACTGAAAAGCCAAAGCTAAGCATAAGTCAAAACTCAAGATTCTTCAAGCCCCCTTTGTTAAGAGCCCCAGACCTACTGCTTCGACTAGCCGGATTCTCGTATGCGACAAACTACTCTTGACCACCAAATCTCTTTGCAATGATAGGACGAACATCATCTGCCTCAACCAGACTCTCCAAGAAGGGAAGTAGCGAAATCAGCTCACGGTCCGATGGATCGTCGAACCAACTCATGATTGGGATCCCATTATTCACATGCCACCGGAATACCTAAGATGCATAGAGAACAGACTTAGAGGAGCTATTGACAAAACATATGGACAACTGTATTCTTGAATTAACGAGCTACTTCCTTAGCTACTATGAGTTCTCAAGGTCATTTGAACACAGAAGGGCTGGTTTTTTTCCTTCCATTTTTTTTTAATTCATCTAATCTCATCAAAAGTTTCGACACCATATTAAGGCAAAGTTGCTAGGAGAGGATAAACCAACCTGGGGAGAGTTGTCAACTATAGCAACTTTTTGCCAGATCAACTCCCAAGACTGTCAGATCTTTAGTGAAAATACCATCCGATAGTACACATGTTTCGCGATATTCCCGACGAGAGAAGAACTTCTTATCAGGGTCCAGGTGATCCAGAAGCTGTTCAGCATAAAATCTCTGGCTGGCTGTAAACAGTACAATTTCAAACATATCCGACACCTTTTCCAAGAATGTCTGGAGATAAGGCCTCTGACGAACGTAAAAAGTATGCTGTTCCATGTTCAAGGAAACTTGTATTGTGAAGTCTGCATCACACGGTTCCAAAGTAGAGTGGACGAGAGTTTCTGTAATGTTGCAGCAGATGTACGTCAATATAAGTTCTGATCTTTAAGCAATAAAAATTGGAACCTCTATCAAGTAAACGAAAATGCAGCTATCTACATGTAGAAACAGTAATCTTCACAATCTTTCCAAAGGAAGTAAAGTGATGCTAAAAATAGCAGCAAAGATTATGTTAAACTTTCAAATGTCTAGCTTGGAACAAAATAGAATATAACAAAAAATGAATAAATTCCCAAATAAACATTATGATAAGGCAGTTTAGACATGCGCAGGAGTGCTCACTGCTTAAAGATCATTTGTGCAATCTAACCCTCGAATAATTACCAAAACCTGATTTTCCAGAAAAGCACAAATATGAAACAAAAGCACTGCTCTCTGCAAATAGGAAGTTTATTGAGATTCAGATTATCTAAGGGTGTACCAAATATCATTTCAAGAAGTTGATTGACAGTCAGATTATCCAAGGGAAAACCTAGGTTCCTCAAAACAATGATAAAAATAAATGGAACCAGAACACAAGAGGGAACACGACAATCAAAAGTCAAAACATGGGAGGAAACTCTACATAAAGAGAAGAAAGTGCACCTACCATCCAGATCAAGAACTAAGGTGATGTGCTTCCCTCTTAATGTTTCTTTGGGCAGTAGTGCTGGCAGGAGTTAGCTTCAGATCAGATAGGTCAAGAAAATTTCTAATAAACAACATGGGATCAAAGGAGTCCATTTCAACTGAATCAGCAGGTCTGGAGTTAGCAAGAGCCTGATCACAAATTCTTGAATGATGGGTCACCATATTAAATATCGCACTCTCTGAATTCAAGAGCTCATCACTTAATGTCTGTGCTTGGAAAATAGACATATTTATTGTTTCTTCCGGTAATGGAAAGGGCAACATGACACAATTCCCAGTCATATCAACAAGCATATTGGATTCAGTCCATCCGAGCTGCTGAACGAGGCTACTCTTCATAATATCATCTAATGCCGTTGCCCCATCACCGTCTCTCCTAGTGTTACCATCATCGTCATCCAAGAAGTGTAGATCCAAATCATGTGAAGACAGATGACTGGAACAATTAGTGCTCCTAGTATTATCAGAGTTGATTTCCACTGGCTTCTTCGCAGGATAATCTTCCCTCCCTATGGCTGACAAATGAGAAAAGATAATATGGAGATGAGAAATACTCTATAAGACAATGGAAAGAGTAAGCACGTACTAGGAAATCAACAGCTGTTGTCTAATAAACATTGGTCCCAAATGATATGAAAAAGGTGGCACATACAGCAATCTGAACTTGCAATTACACCAGGGGAGTCATACCTCATCGCTTATACAACAAAAGAGCCACCATAAACACTAAAACTGTCTTGAGAAACTAATCACGTCGGATATGTCACAAGTACCCCAAGACCCTTCTCTGCTTAGATTGATACACATACTCGCTAAATTGGCCAACTCCAAAATATACATGAGAGCCAGAATTCCTGATTGTCTTTCTATGGTTATCTTTGATTGTCTTTACGATCAAAGATAACACTCATTTTTCCTTTCCATGGTTTTGCAATTGACTTAGAGTGGTTTAGTGAGTCCCTCACTGCTACAGCAGAGCAGAAGGTGGTAGAGGAATTTTCACCCATCTAAACTGCTCTGTCCTACCAGTGGAAAGTTCCTCTCTAAGGATCTCTTAATCTTCTGGGGTTCAGAGTTGCTTAGTTTTAGTTGGACATTTTGAGCTCCAAATTGACACTTTCCATGGAACATGGCAAACAAAGAAGCGCAAGCCGGAATGTACCAACGATACAACCCATCTTCATGTGAAGTGCACCACTAATATCTCATACATGAACCAATAGGTCCCACACTGTAAATATTATGACCATGCAGTATCGATCTCAGCAGTACATATGCCATCCTAAACATTGATAATGTTAAAAGCAAAAGCCTGAGAGATTTACAGAACAAGATCAATCCAACATTCACTATCATCTTCCATCCTGATTTTAATATGTCCTTTTACAGTCTTTCTTCCTGGATTTAAATTGACCAAAGAAAAATGGCTACTGCACGGAAGATCCTCGCAAATTAAATTGTGCATCCAAGAAGAAAAATACTGCCACACGAAAAATCAAGACACTGGATTTTAGAGGGTAACTGATCCCAACTACCTATATCATCAGAAGCACTTGAGTCGCAGTTCGTGACCTTGGACTCTACGGGGATCGAGGAGACTCTTTCCAAGGGTGAAGGAAATGGAACCTGCGAAGAGTCCTGCCAGGAAAAGCAAGTCAATAAATCAGATGACAACAATTATAATCTTCCAGAAAGATTATGATAACGCACAGGACCTTTTATTAGGAATTACAGAAAGGCATGAAATTTTCAACCTGAATACATATTCAGTTCCCATAATTTTCTATCAACTAATAGAGTCATTGAAGTCTCCAAAATCCCAAAGAAATAATTCATATTCATAATTGAAGCTGTCTCCATACTTGAAGCTGTCCATTCAGAAAAGATTCATATTCGTACTGCCGATTAATGAATGTGTACCAAGAAACATCCACTAAATCCACTAAAAGACTGCATAGTTCGATCCCATATATTTTCTGACTTGTTTTAAATACTTGCTTCGACAATGCTCGGTGATACAGAGTTGCAATACCATTTTCCACAATATCCTTCAAATGGAGAGAAAGAAAACCGTTTCTTCCCTTTTCTTAACCAGAAAAAGAATGCAAATTTGAACTTGAAACAAACCAATCTAATGATGAGGTAAATTCCAGAAAGAATCAATGAGCAGTTTGTGCTTTCAATGTAGTTAAAAGAGCATAATCCTGAAAGAAAGAGTTCCTTGAACGAGATGTGAAAAATTATAACAGAGCTGTCTGATACAGGAATTATAGTAAAGGCCCTGGCATCGTGTACTAATTCAGAAAAGCTTCTAAAAGTAATAACTTACATCTATTGCGGAGCTAAGATCTTCAGAGAATAACGATCGTTCTTGGGCCACAATGATGTTTTGCTGGCTGTCTTTTTCAGAATGAATGGCTTTGTCAATTATGGTTTCTTCTGATATTGCTCCTACATCACGAAAACCCACCAAATTAAATCTGACTTGAAGTCAAAATCATAACAGGGGTCAAATTCTGCATGAACCAGGCAAGTACGCAGGGTTCAAGCATGTCTGTCCGCCGAGCCCAAAACCACATGCACACACACAGATGGGTGTATGTGGAAATTCACTTCTAAGACAATAAACTATGAACCTGACAAAACATACCATTTTGACATTCAACCGTCTCCCCATCTATCACTTCATGGGATTTCCACAACAAAGAGCTCTTCTTTTTAGAAATTTTACTCGAGTCCTGGCATAACCTATGCAGGTATCCATCTCTCTCACAACTCGTGAGGGCTTTGGGCTTCATTTGTAGTGCCGGCATCGATCCTCAGCTGTTGAATAGCATAAACACAAATTCAGAGCATATCTTCCCTAAGAGAGAAAAGAAAATGGAACCAGGTACACAAGCCATGTAGGTTCATGCTATGTAAGACTTCTATATCAATTGAAGAAATCATCAGGGTCAGAAATTATCAACAATATTTAGCCAAAGGAAAAGAAAGAAATCTCTAATATATAAAGAAAAATATGTCATGAGTGCATCTCAAGAAGCTTTTACTCATATCACTACCGTTTTGGGTAAACACTATGTCAGCCATCTCTCAATTGCTTATTTTGATAGCTATGCCCAAAAACTCATCCAACCCTGCACTTTGACCAACATCGGTACAGTTGATTTCATTCAAAAAACACAGCATAGGCCTCATAACACAAACAACATAACAAATTAGAAAGTGAAAAAAAAAGGGGCAACTTTGCACAAGTTACGTTCTTGGCTGAGGCTTGAAAGGAAAAAATGGGTAACTTATTGTGAAGTCCGACTCCGAATATCCAGGTTCCAAATGTTGGGGTAGGCTCCACCGGGCTATGATGCTAATCTAACGAACCCAGCAAACCAACAAAGTAACGATGTTGTTGAAAGAAACGATTTTTACAGGACATCGAGCAGAAATTCAAAACCCACCAACGATACAGCGAGCAATTAGCACCGTACGACCCACAAAATTCCGAAAAAAGTCGCAAATTTCACTTAAAAGAGAGAGGTGCTCGAGGTGGCGAACAGATCCAGCCAATTGAGCATCTTAGCTCCTACCCTCAGATCCACCTCGAACCAGAAATTCAAAAAAAAATCATCTTTTCGTCAGACTAATTCCGAACTCGGGAAACCATTCACGGCAACATAACCAGAAGGAAATGAAAGGGAAAGAAAGAAAGAAAGAAAGAAAAAACCCAGAGAAAGCATAAACAAAAATTGAAAACGAGCAATTGAGACAGAAAGGAACAAACTCGAAAGCGCTCGTCGTCGGGGGTCAACGACCCTCCTTGAACCCATGTAATCGGAACCCAAAAACCCCCAACCCCGAGTTGACCATCGACCAAGAAACGGAGAAGAACCCAGAAAAAAACCCCAAAAAACCCAGCAGGCAAAAAACCTCAAAACAACCCAGAAGAAAAGACTCGCCGCAGAAGCGATTGCCCGATCGAAGGAAGCGAGGAAGTACGAAAAGAAATGTCGAAGCTTGCGATGCAAACCGACTTACCCACGAAGTGAAATCAGCAGCGCAGCTCCAATTCCACCACCGCCTCTCCCTCCTTCCCTCCCCCCTCTCTCTCTCTCTCTAGGCGCGATTCGGGAAGAGAGAGAGGAGAAGAGGACCGAGATGGTGGTGGGGGGGTCAAAAGGAAACCAATGGAGCTCGCACGGGCGCCTCTTTATAACGGAGGAGAGAGAAGGAAGAGAGAGAGAGGACGAAGAAGGCCCAATCATTTGAATCAGCGAAGGAACCAGGCAGGGGAGGAAGAATTTCGCTTCTCGGGGACGACATCGGACCGCCCCCGGGGGTCGATGGACGGTCGGGATGCGATCGTGGGGGCGCGGAGGGAGCCGTTGGGAGGTCGACGCGTGTGCTCGCGAGGATTTCCAGCTCAGCACGGCACAGCTCATCAAGGGGGTTGGGGGGATTTTCTTTTGCGATGTGGTGTGGCGGTAAAGTGGGGGAAAATAAAAAGAAATTGAAAATGATGTGAATAGTACGTCAATTTTGGTCCGACGTGTAACGTCGTCCCGAAATTTTTATTTTATTAGATATCATTATTTTGTTTGCTAGGAATGTGCAAAACGGACCGTCCAAATCAGAAACTGCCCAGATTGACCGATCGATTTAATTCGATTCTTGAGTGTGTCAGTCTAGTTCTTGATTAGAAATTAGAATCGGTGTCAAAATTCGGTTCCCAATTTTAATTGGGAGGCCGAACTAGTCAATTTGGTCATATTTCCATTAGCATTGTTCCGATTCCCGATTGAACTAGTCAATTTGATTATATTTCCGAGCGTTGTTCCGATTCTTGATTCGTAAAAGTAAAATTAGTGTCTCTGACAATTCGACTCCCAATTCCAAGGAGAATCGAGCAAGACAAACTAAATTTACTTTTTTATTTATTATTTCTTCAAAATATTTATAAAGTGTGAACTAAACACTATCTTTGTCCAATTCTTAATAATGGGAAAAAAAGTAATGAGAAAAAAGTTGTGGCAAAAAATAACTAGCGATGTCACTATAATAGTTTCTAGTTTAAGATCACCCGATCTGGTCCTCGGTTTTCAAATTCATGGCATCGGTGCTTGGTTCTAAGTTCCAAATTGCAATCAAACCGAATTTGGGAACTGACCACCCCTAACATTTGCTCGAATGATCAATTAAACATTATTTAATGATGTGGATCATCCATCTTTTTATCCATTTGTTTAATAAAAATGAAAAGAATCAGGGCGTTAAAATGTTGATCATTATCTGATGATATAGATTGTTGTATTATGATTTAAGATGTACATCTTACTTAGACAATTCAAGTGTGATTGCTTTTTTGCTACCTACCATTCAAACTCAACGGATTGAAAATCACATCAACGGATTTTGATAACTTGAATCGGCATAAGAACGGTATTGAATATCTTTATATAATTTAGAACTAAATTGAATACTTTCACTAATAATTTGAAGAACACGTGAGCGAATTAAAAATTCGGATATGACATGATACATTGAATCAAAATTCAAAATGATTAGTGCCATTTTCCTTGTAAAAAGACGAGGGAGAGAAAAAAGAGGTTTCGTTTAAAGCGCCTCGAAGTGGCGTCATTCAGGAAAAGAACGACGACGTCACTCTGATCCAATGGGGTCGCGTCGGAGTTCGAATATCGTGGGCTCTTTCCTATAAATGAGGTCAAAAGATGAAGTTATTCGATGGTCGCGATTGGCCCTTTTCAGCGGACATTGTTGCTACAGTGTTTGAACGATTCGAGAAATTCGTGACATTGCAAGTTGCAATTTCTCAATAAATTGATTCGCGAAGCTCGTTTAATTGTGCTTTCCGATAAATGTCTTTTCTATTACGGCGGTGGAATTGCCGAAGAAAGATCTCTCTTCACCGTTTGTAGAGAAAAACATGTGTTGACTCGGATTAAGGGTCAACGAAGCCGAGTCGCCGAGTCAAGTCGTGAAAAAATTACGTATGTTTGCACTCTCTGTGCTCGTTCTATCCGCTTCGAGATCCATATTCGGGTCTGATTTGGAGGAAAAGATGGAGATCCTGCATCGACGATCGTTTGAATTTCACGATGAAAGTGAAGCGAATAAGAGATATTTATCGGGCATTTCCGCCGAGCTAAAAGTACCATCGAAATAATGATTAAGAAGTGACGGGGATTTAGCCATAAAGATTTATCAAATCGGGGAAAATGACAAAAAATTGGTCCTTCCCTGAATCATTAATCTGTTCAATGTGATCCAAGATTTATTAGTAGATATTCAATCTAATTCATATATTATATTAAATATTTAATGTCGTCATTTTGTTAATTCGGATTAAAGAAATCTACCGACGTGACCTCTAATCCATTAAATATGAATAGTGCATGAAAAATTGATTACACTTTGATTATCCATGTAAAATATTCATCTCAAATCGAGATATTGCGATTACGATAGGGGTGATCGATTTTAGAGTGGGTAGGTTCGGAGTTGAAACCTATAAGTTACTCTATTATAACTAGTTCCTAGTTTTTGACCTCAAAATTTACCCAATTTGCTTTGAATTGGTTTTGAAACTTACCATGTTTTTGCAATCCATTTCTAGGGTCTACTGAAAAGCTGTTTTATTTATTTTTTCTTTTTTTTAGTTTATTTTTATAGCAAAATCATATGAAACTATGAGTAACAAATTATCTAAAGTAAAAGATGAACAACAAAAATCCTAATCCTCTAAAAAAAAAAAAAATCAAAAGCTGAATACATATTTACGTACAATTGTAAATGATAAAAATTTTAAATACATAACATATAACATAAATTATAAAACTACATTCCCCATTCATCCATAAAAATTTAGGAGAAGAGAAAAGACTAGCAAGGAGTTTTGAGATAGACAAAGGGCAAATGAGTGCCGATGTTAGAATTTAGGGAAAAAAGAATTAAGAATTTGATTTTTTAGCTTATAAAACGATTTCGAAACTAGATCCAAATCGGGGGGGTTCGGTTTGGTTCTTGGGTGGGTATTCACTCGAGACCTATTCCCAAACTAGTTACAATTGGTTCCAAAAATTTGGAATCTATTATTAGACTAATTCCAATAGGAACCAATCCCTGGACCTATTTTATGGGTGGTTCGATATGGTTCTGAATATAATTAGTTCGGTTGCACACCTCTAATTTATGGCATCAAATAACAATCGACAAAATGTTAATACCCCATATTTTTTTTCTTTTTAAAAGTAGATGGACATGTAAAATTCGTCACTTTTTTTATATATATATATCCAACTTAGCAAATAATAATCTACGTTGTCAAATAACGTTTGATTTGTCTTTTAATCAAACGGAATGATCACAAGAAAAACAATTACTGATAGTTTAGAGACCATAGTGCATATTCAGCTAAAGTCGAAGGATTAATATGTCATTTTACCGTCAATTTTCCTTAATTTTCTTATGTCTTTTGAATGGAATTATTTATTCTTAACACTTAAGTTAAACTCGTGGACCGGGTCTCCGTCGTCGTTTGACTCGTGCTGTCGGTGGGCCGTAGAGTTTGCTTGTAGTCAACGGTTTTCTCGTTTTGGGCCGTTTTGGAGTTTAGGCCCAGCTTTTTGTATGCTCGAGTCCAATCATACATAATTTTGCTGATCCTCTAGGGTTTTTCTCAACATCGTGGGCTCGAAATCTGATGTGGACATGAATTGGACAACGACCCAACGCTAGATCTAGAAAAAACTACATAAATAGTTCATGAACTTTTATCTAACGTGCAACATGTTCCCAGATCTTTAATTTTTTTTTTTTAGCACAGTTCCTTGACTTTGGTTCAATGTGTAATATTATCCCGAACTTTTGATTCGTTCAATGTGATATCGTCATAAAACAAACGAGAATATTACATCAAATATTTATCAATAACTCAGGATCATATTAAATGGATCAAAAATCTAGGGATGACATCGCATACAGGGTAAAAGTTTAGAAAGTGCATTCAATAAATTAAAAATTTAAAGATGAGATTGCATATTGAACCAAAATTTGAGGACTGTTCATGAAAGGCAAGATGATGACGTGGACTGAAGATTGTTGTTCAGTCCAAAGGACAATCTCTTCACGTTGAGTATTCAAAAGGGAAAAGACAGAAAAGCCATGGAGAGAGAGAGAGAGAGAGAGAGAGACCATTTCTACACTTTGTTTGGAACCATCCAAACAAGATCTCACTCGATAAGTTTGGGAATAGAATCGCGTTTGGTAAAATTTTTGTTCCTAAAACAGATTTAGAGTAGAAGAAAAAAAAAATTGATTCTCGTTCTTAACAAAAAAAAAAAAAGAATCAAAAGAAGTGGAACTCTTCTTCCTTTGCTTATACATTCTCTCCCCTCCTCTATTGTCGTTCGCCACCATCTGTCGTCACCGTCCGCAAGTCACCGGCAACCTGTCCGGCGAACTCGTCGGAGGCTCGCCAGGCCAGGGCGAGGTCCAGCGAGCTCACCGATGGCCGGCCCGGCTACTGCATCGGGCAAGGGCGGCGAGGGCTGAGGTGAGCCTTGCCTGGTCAGCTGCGTGGCTCGGCCAACAAGAGTCGGTGACACCGTAGTGAGGTCGGCGGCCATAAGAAGAAGAAGAAGAGGAGAAAAATAAAAAAAAAAAAAAAAAGGAAAAAAGCGAAAAAAACAAAAAGAAAAGAAAAAAAAATGAAAAAGTATATAAATTATTTAAAAAATTAAAAGAAATTGATTTGGAACATAATTAATGAGCACGGTACCAAATGCAATTCTATTCCGAATCGAGAAATTTTACTAAATGGCTTAAAATGTTAAGAAATTGTTCACCTGGAATATAATCAAAAGGAATAATTTCTTATCAAAATCTGTTCCGAGGAATAGAATCGTTACCAAACGCACTATTCGTTTGTCAATTTGCTAGTTCCTCTTATGGATAAGTACTATGTGGGGCAATTTATGTAATTGGCGTACTTAATTTATTGAAGGAGTCGATTTCATCCTCCAGGTGAATCTTTCTCTTGTCCTTCCGCCATGCTAATTGATGGATTTGCTTGCCGGGGCGGGAGAGAAACGACGGTGCAATCATGCATTATGGGCTCATGTCATGACTCAAATTAAGATGATATGATCGTTTTATCACCAAGCTACCACGTCCTATGATAAGCTGAGGTGTTTAATAATTATATGTTATATGATCATGTGTGCATGTTTCAAATTACATAGAAGGATTTTCAGGTTTGTGTTCACAAGGTCGAGAGAGATTCCCCACGAGGCCTTATGAATAGAATGAGTCTCACTAACTCCAACAATGTGTCCTTTTTCTTTTCTTTTTGTCATTTCTAAACCATGTTCATTGGCAAGTGTGTGGCGTCAATGAGAAAGATTTTCGGGTTAATAAATTTTACATCGATTTACGTTAATGAACTAATAATTAGGCACGTCTGTTTCATCAAAAACTTTATGATAAAAATATATTTTTCATGAAAATTATTTTAAGGAAAATGATAAGTTTTCCTTTATGTGGCAGTTTTTTAAGAAAAGCGATTTCTTTCTTGTTAAAAAGGGAAGTCATTTTTTTCCCAAGGAAAATACCACAAAAAACCCCAAACTTTGTCCAAAGTGACAAATTTACCCTATTTTTTTTTTGTGATATAAAAAACCCCAGACTTTCGCAAACGCGACACATTTACCCTACTAAGGGCATTTTTGTCTTTTTTTTTTTTTTTTTTTTTTTTCTGTTTTTCATTTTTTATTTATTTTTCTTCTTCTTCTTCTTTCTTCCCTCCGTCGGCCATGGCGGAGGGAAGTCGGCGTCAGCCGAGGGCGGCCCTCGGGTCGGGTCGAGGCGGGGCCGGCTTGCTTGGCACCGCTCCGGGCCCTCGCCCGACACCGATGAGGGCGTCCTTTTTGCCAGCCTCCGCCATGGCCAGCGAAGGGAAGAGAGAAAAAGAAAAAAAAAAAGAAAAAGTTAAAAGATCAAAATGTCCTATAGTTTAAGGTAAATGTACCACACGAATAGAAATTCATGATTTTTTGTGTCACGAAAAAAAGTTTGGGAGTAAACGTGTCACGGTTGGCAAAGTTCGGGGTTTTTCATATCATAAAAAAGTTTGGAGTAAATTTGTTACTTTAGACAAAATTTGGGGTTTTTGTGGTCTTTTCCTTTCCCAAACATAAACTTATTATTTTCAAAATTAATTCGTAATGCTCATTTAATTGTGCTTTTCGAGAAATTTCTTTTCTTTCATAGCAGTGGAATTGCCAAAGAAAGATTTCTCTCTTCACTATTTGTAGAGAAAAATATGTGTTGACTCGGATTAAGGGTCAACGGAGCCGAATCGACTCGTCTTGAAAAATCACGCATGTTTGAATCTTCGAATCAAGTCGCCTTAGCTAGAATTCTATAACGCCGGGTCGGAATGAATAACCCTCTGTCCAAATTTGCGCAGGTCCTCTCTGCACTCGTTCTATTCATCTCTAGATCCATGATCGGGTCTAATTCGGAGGAAAAGATGAAGATCCCGCGTCGACAATTGTTTGGATTCGGCGATGAAAGAAGGGAAAGGATTTATCCATAAAGATATATCAAAATTGGGAAACCGACAAAAAACGGAAAGTGAACTTTGGAACTTTTAATTTGCTCAATATAACCAATTGATAGATGTTTAACTTAGTCATTAAATTGTATGAAAGTGTTCGATATTAGCATTTCAAAACAAGATATTTTGATTCACAGCATAAATAACAATTGGTATATTAACACCTAATTTGTTTTCCTTCTCTAAAGTAGATAGAGGAAAGGATGGACATGCAAAACTCATTAATTTTATTTTTATTTTTTTTTTTTAAGTCCAGCTTATCCAACTTAACATATAATAGTCCACGTCACCAAATAACATTTGAGGGATTGTTTGTGTCGTTTTTTTTTTTTTTTTTTTTCTGATTATAATTCAAGAATCACATTGCAAATTGATCTAAATCAGATATATCATTTGTGTCATTTTTTCCATTGATTTCCTTTATTTTCTATCTCTCTTGAATAGTGTTTTTTCCAAATTATAAACACTTTCCTTAACCCGTGACCGGGTATAAGGACGCGCTTAATTCAAGATTCGATGAACTTTCAGCCTCCAAAGTCCTCGAGAAAATACTGGATTGCTTAACAATAATTTTAAAGAAACTTTCAAGTGAAAGCTAGTATTGAGAAGGCTAAAAGTCTAATACTAGTCCCTACCGGTATTGGGCTTTCGGTATTTGGCCATATACTTTTGAAATTCATTTTTCTTCCGAAATTACCTCACCAATTCTTCAAAATTTCAAATTTGTCCTTTTTTAATTAAAAAGCACCAAATCTTTTGCCGGTTCGGCGAAGGGTTACGGCCGCTAGTGAGCCAAATCTAATGTCGACGACCATCTTGGGCAACCTCTAATAAGGGTCGCACGACCCTTACGAGGGCCATCAAAGGTCACTTGACCTTAGGTGACCTCGATCGAGATGGCTACCGATGCCAGATCTGGCTCACCGGTCGTTGTAGTCCTTTGCCAAGCAGCGAAGGGTTTTGTCTTTTTTTTTTTAATTATATATATTTGATTTTTTAACCATTATTGTCAAAATTCATATTTAAAGTTGCATACATTATTTTTTTTTTTTCAATTTCAAACGGATAAAAGCAAAAAAAACTAATGTTAATCATGCGAAGGGCTTTTCAAATGCATTTTATATCAAATAACATTTTTCTCAAATCTGCTTATTAAGGTATAGTTTACCAAACAGCCTTTGCATTTGCCTAGATTCCTTTAGGCTAAATTACTGTTTTTAAAATATTGAACCATTTGCCTAGATACCTTGAGTAGTCGCTTCACTTGTGTTGTTGGTGGGCTAACACAGTTGGCTCGTAGTCTTTGGTTTCCTTGTTTTGGGCCCCTTTTAGAGTTCAGGCCCATTTTTTTTCTATATCATCGTCCAATGATTCTGCTACAGCTTTTCTTAACCTCGTGGGTTCGAAATCTGGTGCGAACATTAATTGGACAAAGACCCGACACCGTATTTAGGGAAAACATCAAATGGTCTCTAAACTTTTTATCTAACCTATAATATCGCTCCTAAATTTTTAATTTATTTAACGTGGTCACTTTGGTTTAATGGACAATGTTGTCCTCGAATATTTATTAATAGCTCAATGACCACACCATTACATATTGAAAAATATAATAGTTCGAGGATGATGTCGTGCATTGAGCAAAAGTTTGGAGATTATTCGTGAGACCCGAGAGTCGAGACAGAATGTTGATGGACCGAAGATTGTTGTTCGGTCCAAAGGGCAATCCCATCACGTTGAGTATTCAAAGAGGAAAAGACAGAAAAAGCTAAGGAGAGCAAGAGATCCTCGTTTGTCGATTTGCTAGTTCCTCTTCTGGATAACTACTGCGAGGAGTAATTGAATAATTTTACTTTTTGGTCAAAGGGTAATTATGTAATTGAGATGCTGAATTTACTGAAAGAGTCGATTTCATGCTAGCTCAAGTCATTGTCCCCTCGCGTCCTGAGTGCGTGGAAAAGCAGGGGCGAGAGAGAAGCGATCGATGCAGTTACGCTTTATGAGCTCGTGGTTCGAATTTGTGATCTTATAAAAGACGATATGACCATTTTATCGTTATATTCTCACGTTCGATGGTAAGCAAGGTATCTAATATTTATATGTTATGTGATCACATGTGCGTGTTTCGAAATTACATAGAAGGATTTTCAGGTTTGAGTTCTTCGGGTTGAGAGAAGTTCCTCATGATGCCCTTTGAATCGAAAGAGTCTCACTAATTCCAACAACGTGTCCTTTTTTTTGGTCCTTCCTAAACTATGTTTATTGGCATGTGTGTAGTGTCCATGAAAAAGATTTTCGGGTTAATAAATTTTATATCGATTTACATTAATGGACTAATTTTTAGGCATGTTTGATAAAAATATATTTTTCATGAAAATTATTTTAAGGAAAATGATGAGTTTCTTTTATGTGATAATTTTAAAAAAAAAGTGATATCTTTCTTGTTGAAGAGGGAAGTTGTTTTATCCGGACATAAACTTGTCATTTTCAATTCATGAAAAGCATTTTCATAAATCAATTGATTTTCCATCATCTAGACATCTGAAAGTTGTAAAACAACTTCTTAAAAATAATTTTCTTTCAAATAAATGTACCTTAAGGCTTCAATGACATGTCCGTGATGAGGTTCACGACAAATGGTTGATTTGATGGACAATCCAGCGCGTATTGGCAATTACATGATGTCCCACGAGTGGGATCTCACGTTCTTGTTGGACACTTTGTGTTCACAATATTCTATTTTGCCAAGTTAATCGCCACAATTTGAAAATGTAAGGTGAACGTACTTTCATGTATAGTGTTAACTAATATATGAAAGCTCGATTCTCGATTCGGTGGAAAGTGTTACTAATTTATGAAAGCTCGATCCTCAATTTGGTTGAGACCTCAATGAGCTTAAAGCTTGACTCAACTCGACTCGATTGGTCATAAATTTTAGTTTCTAGAAGGAATTTTCAAAAACACACTATTTTACTACCGTTGATATGCTAAAATGCCATTTAGTGTCATTATTCTCGCAAAAGCATTTTTTGTCATAATCAAAGTGGGCGAATACTCGTTCAAGAGAAATAGAATCAAGTTGGAGGACATTACAATAATATTCGGCTCAATATCGAATTTATTAAGCACATGGGAGTTGGAGGGTTGGCAACCGCTATTATTGGGGTGAATTTAAAATTAAATTCCTAAATATCCATGTATAAAAATCTTGGTCAAAAAATTTAAAAAGAAGAAGCTACTATTCTCAATTTTTTAAATTGAACATCCATTTATTCTTTTTAAAAGTTTAATGATCTTTCACTCCAAGCATATTTGTAGATAATATATTTTAAGCATCGATTAAGGCTGTTAATCTTCACGGTCTCGAATAAGAACAAGTTAGACCCCCCAAAAAAAGGAATAAGAACAAGAGATCAGGAGATCGTGCTGCTGAAGATTTTCTCAAATCTCACATTGCAATTTAAATAAAAAAGAGAATCGTCGAAATACGAAATGCAAGGACGTATAAATTAAGAAGAAAAAGCGAAAGATACCTTATTTATATCGTTGTTTGGAATGGAGAAAAAGGGAGACCATAACAGATCCCAATTTTGCTGAAAAGATTAACGGTTTTCAAGACAAATCAAGAAATCACAAATCAATATAAGCAAAAATATAAATTCCGGGTTATTTGTTCGGGATTTTTCTCAACCTAGCCAAGTTAGAAAATCGGGCGTGTTAAGATTTATATTATTTTGCATTGCAACTACAATTCAAATGATCTAAATTCATAAATTATAAGATGCCCGAATCAATGAAGAAAATCTTTTGATGATTTAGATGATGTCCTCGGATACTCGATATCTTTTTTATGTTTTTTCTTGACTTGATTGATTTATATACAATTAAACCAAACAACCCTTTGTTGCAATTACACCATATTTGGATTGATTTTTTTTTTTCTAAATCGGGATAAACATGTTTTTATATAAATCATGCTTCAAATGAAAAATCGAATCGAAACACCCTTTTATCACGAGATAATCCCCTAAAACACCATTGACTCGAAGTCTAATCCCAATTTACTCTGAATTTTATTCTGTACCATATATGTATGGTATATGAAAAAGGAGTTGCACCTATGTATTGTCTTAACTTCCAGTCTGATTCTTTTTATCAAAATGTTTTCTTTTATCCAAAAATTCACCCCAGTTTTTTACGCCATTTAATTTCGACAAAAGACCCACACCCAAGTTCCATAGCCTTGGGTCCGCTATCCCGATCATGATCTTTTTTATAGTGACAATTATATGTCTCATGATCAAGGATATTTGAGATTTTTTGCTTATATGAGTTTTTTCAATACTTCCATGTTGGGATTAGTTACTAGTTCGAATTTGATATAAATTTATATTTTTTGGGAATTAGTTGGAATGTGTTCTTATCTATTAATAGGTTTTTGGTTCACACGACCTAGTGCGGCGACTGCTTGTCGCCTTAATGCTTTTTGCTGGTTGGTTCCATTATCACAAAGCTGCTCCAAAATTGGCCTGGTTGGCCTCTATGGTAGAATCAGCCGGGGGGCCGGAGAGGCGGTGGTTTACCCTGTGGCGGATGTCAGCGGTTCGAGTCCGCTTATCTCACTAAGGCCGACTTTCGTCCCTGCTCGACGGGTGGGTCTTGCAGTCAAGCTCCCTTCTGCCTTTGCACTCGAGGGCCACTTAGTGTGCGACTCGTTGGTTTTTTTTTATAGGATAGAATTCCAAAAAAATGGACGGACCATGGTTCGATATTCTTGTCCTAGGCGTAGAGGAACCACACCAATCCATCCCGAACTTGGTGGTTAAACTCTAATCTCGAGAGGTTTACGTAAAATCCAGGAAAACGCCGAACGACTTGTCTTATTTGTCAAAGAAAAATAGAATACGTTATAAAGAATTAATGTATGATCAAAAATCCTAAACTTTCACTTTAATTTTAAATTGGCTTGTGCGTCCAAAAATTGCCATTAATTTATTCAATATTATTAACATCGGAAGGTTGCCATTGTTCTTAACAAGGTGAGGACGTCGATGAAAACACAATTTTGATAATAAATTTCTAACTGGTTTGGATGTCACTAATTTTGAGTAAATCGGTGGAGGATCTTTGACATGTGGATAGATTTGGTACTAGAACGAAAGTTCGATATTTTTTATGAGATAGAAAAATTCAAAGTAGAATCGATATGGAATCGAAAGTTTAAAGGGATTTTTCAGGGAATCATACTCTTTATTTCGTGTACGCTATTCCCAATAAGCCCAACGTACACCCCGAAATGTACCCACATTTCCCTCTCGATTCCACCTGCTCCACTCCATCATTATCCCCAAAAGCTGAATCCCACAAGATGAAATTGACAGCGACATATATTATTAAAAAAAAAAATCGACCGAAATAAAATAAGAAGAAGTGAAATGCCTTCCAATCAAAGGGCCACTCCCTTTGAACCAAAAAGAAAAGGGCACTTCCCATTATCTATTTTTCTAAATATTCTTTTTAAAAAGAAGCCCAAAAAGAAAAATTAATTTAAAAACCAAGACTCCTCTTTTGCGATTTTTCTACATTATTCCCCCAACCGTTGCGATTCTTCCTTCCTTTTCTTTAACACACTCAATTCTTTTTAAAAAGAAAATGCACAATCATTACCATTTAATTAATTAAGCTAAAGCCGATGCTTTCGAATTATTAATAAAATGTTTAATGTTAGGTAAGAGTTCCGCGTCCTGCCGCTAACTACTGCATCAATACGTCAAACCGGGGGGCGCGGGGGAGGACCGCAGGGAACACGCGCTGACGTGGACCAATCGGGAGCCCGCATCGGCCGAGCCTAGAAATGGGTGGCGAAGCAGGGGATCCAGCCCGAGCCGCTCCTCCCCCTCAGTTTCCATTTCCTCTCTATTTCTCGCCTCCTTTCAGATTTTCAATATCTTTCGAAGAGCGAACGGGAATTTTTTTTTTTTTTTTTTTTTTGTCATCCATTTTCGCTCTCGAATTTCCGCAGCATTTTCTCGGGCCTTTTTTCCCGGCGCATTCGCCCGGCGGAATTCGATCGGCCGACGGCGGCGGCGGCGGCGGAGCAGCACTGGCCGGCGGCGGGCGGTCGTTGGTTGAATTCTCCAGCTGGTAATTCTCTCCGTTTCAGCTCGGGTTTTCCGGTTGGGATTTGTCTTCCCGGCGTTCTCGCGTCGGATCCGGTTCGTGTTCTGCTCGCGGATTTCGCCCGGGCCGATCTGATCCGCCGAGGCTCTAGGTGCTGTCACGCTTCCGCTTGGATCGTGGTTGGGATCGGCGCCGCCGCCGCGAATCGGTGATTGCGCGATCCGTCCGAGCTTTCGAGAGCGGGCGCGGGCGCGGGCGCGCGCGAGCGATGTGACGCTGGTTCCCGCGGGTCTTGTGTGATTCTGCGGTCGTTGGGATTAGAAGGGAGGGGAGGTGGATAGCGGCGGAGATGCAAAAGAGCGGGAGTCTCTCGAGGAGCAATAATAGCCTTAGGGTTTCGGTGCCTCAGCAGTCTTTGAGGAGAATGGGACTGTGTTCGCCCGGCGGGGGGCACGCCGCGTCGCCGGTGGTTTTCCCCGAGAAGCGGAACAAGGTCAAGACCGCGGCGTCGAGGCAGAATAAAGATCCGATGAACGTCGACGATCCTTTTAAAGTGAAGAAGGCAGATGAGCACAGGATTGATATAATAGGAGGGGGCGGTGTAGATGAGAAGTTGGATTTGTTGGGTTACGTTGTTTATACGGGGAAGCTTGTTTTAGATAAGAGAAAGAATGTAGATGACAAGAATGGCAAGGATGGGAAGCAAAATTCAGCTGAAATGAGTACTCAAGAAGGCGCTGTCAATGCTAAGCTTACCAGCAGGGCTTTAGTCTGGGACTCCAATGTCTTGCCACTCGACGACGTTGTCTCGGTATGTCCTTTTCATTCAAGCAGAATAAGATAAGAAAATTGACTGTGGGATGAAATCCGGATATAGATCCATAGATAGATTAGTAGTACTGCTTGAACGAGAGACGACTGCTAACAAAAATTTTGTTTTATGACATTAACTCTGACAGGTTTCCTATAATGCTGGACTTAGACATTTCACTGTGCATGCTTACCCCGAAAGGAATGGATCCTGTGGCTTCTTTTGTTTCATGAAAGGTCAAAAGAGAAGTCGCAAGGACTTCCGTTTTGTGGCTTCTAGCAGAGAAGAGGCAATTCAATGGGTGGGTGGCTTTGCTGACCAGCAATGCTATGTCAATTGTTTGCCACACCCACTGGTTTCATCAAAGAAGCAAGCTTCTTCAGAATTGCTTCCGATTGACCCTCCGCCTGAATTAATTTTCAGATGCAAGAATCCTCCCAGAATGCTTGTCATATTAAACCCACGGTCTGGACGGGGTAGATCGAGTAAAGTTTTCTACAGAATGGCTGAGCCAATATTTAAGGTTTGTCATGGATTACATCTCTTTTGTACAACGCTAGTTGTTTGTCAATGCTGTTGGCTGCTCATGTTCATGGTCTGATCAGCTCGCGCGCACAAAAGAAGAAAAGATTGAATTGTGCCTTCCTGAATATTTTTTACGCCATAAAGCCAGATAATCTAACCACCAGGAAGCATTTGTATGTTGCTGTCCTTATCTGAATTACTATTTGCTAAGCTGTCTATGTATTCACGTCTCACTGAGAACTGGAAGGAAACTTCAGACTACTTTGTCTTGCTGTTGCGCATCCTTGCAATTGACTTATTTTCCTATAATAGGCTGTGTGTTAAACTTCCAGAAGCACATTGCTTTTAATACTGAATGCTCCTTTCTACCTTCCAATTCCACTTGATTTTAAATATATTATCAAACCAAATCAGCTCAGAGATGTGGCATAGGTCGTTTCCTTATTGCAAGTCGCATATTTGTTTTGGAAGTCTTTTTCTTATTGGCTGAAGACTATCATTCTGCTGTCACCTGTGGGTGGACTGTTTAAATGTGGCCCTTGCTTTCCCTTGCAACCGGAGTTTGTGTACAGTCATGCTTAAAAGAATGCAGTGTGGATTTGAATGTCAAGAGCTAGTTTATGTAATTCTTGACTATCAATGAAAGAGAGTCGGCTTTTGGTGTATGCTAGATTTCTTTTCTGCAAATATAAGAGTACATTTGCATTTTATGTTTCAAGTGTGTTGCTCTGGGTGCAATACTTCTCTACCATTCTTCCTTACACTCAGAAATCCATTTCTTATTGATGATGCATTCTAACAGCTTGCAGGGTTCCAGCTGGAGGTAGTTAAGACTACTCATGCTGGTCACGCAAAAAATCTAGCTTCTAGTGTTGACTTCAGCACCTGTCCTGATGGTAGGACTGCTAAATCGAGCTCTCATTGCTTGACGGTTTTCTTTGTAGTTTGATTATCGAGGTCTGATTGCTTTTATTTATCTGCATTGGTCAATGCTCTCCAGGAATAATATGTGTTGGAGGTGATGGAATTGTCAATGAGGTTTGTCGTTTGCTACCATATTTTTTCCTACTCTTTATTTTACCAAATATATATCTGACTATGGCATTTTGTGTCTCAATGGACTGTCAATCCCTTGCATAATAGAATGTTGAACAACAGCTAGTTTTAAGGTTCTGGTCTGATACTGAATACGCCAACAATCAGCGGAGCTCATGATTTTGGGCAATATGTTAAGTTGTATCTGCGTTGAAAGGGTTCGGCACTTTCCTAAATGGTTTAATAATGGACCTTTTTCTCTAATGTGTGATGTTGTATGTAATCTCACTTGGTGTTAGTTTTTAGCAGTAACTGTGGTCAGTGGTGCTTGTTGATTGGGAGGAAGGATATTTAGATACTTGTTATGAATAACTAGTGATGGTTATGGTCGGTAGTCAAAGTTATGATATTCTATATATTTAAGTTAAAAAAATGCTTGGAAGAGGTATGTTGTTGTGAAAGCTGGGACTCTGGGGTTGTAATATGCAGATCCATCTTAGAATTGGTAGTTGGACAAATAAAATTTATATTTCGCTTTTCTCTTCTATCAAGCTAGCGTTGCACTTGCAGCATGCTTGTTCCTGAAAACAAAAGAGAAAATGGAATAATTAGACTTCTAGAGTCAATGTTGGTAATTATTATAATAGTTAGTGATTTTAGAAGAACAAATAAATTTTGGTACCCACCGGTGGGCAGCTGAGTTGGTTCGGCTTGGGGCACTTCATCGCAGAGGTTCCAGGGTCGAAACTCTGCAGCTGCTAACACCTCTTAAGTGGGGTGCCATGGTGGTGGGGTCCTGTGCTAGCTTCTCCCCAGGTATTGACGCTTGGTCTGGGGTGCACCGCGCACTCTATGGGCCGTGGGCTGCTCGGCGTATGCCCGGTGGGCTCGACGGATCCTGGGAATAAAAAAAATAAAAAAATTGGTATTTTAAAACTAAGCAAGATAAAAGTTGGCAAGTGACTCAAGTAGTTTATAGATTAATGTGAGGATTGTTGGTTTAGTCAGATTTAGTGGGCAGTTATCTATAAAATAATGAGATTGGCGAGCAAACATAGTAATGATGAGGAACGCGTTTTCTGCAACGCAACTGATATTTTTACTTGCTTTGCTTTTTGATCAGCTGTAGTAAATGACTATTTATATTTTTATTCTGTGGAATGGGTGATATAGCCTGAACGATTAGCGTGTATGGGGGATTGTGATTATGCAAGACATGGTGCAGCTCGACTCATGCCCACTTCTATCTTAGTATAAATCTCACTCAGATAGCCATACCTTCCATGCTACTGAGACTTGTATTTCAATAGAGGAGTGAAGTAGTTTAAAGCAATGACCTGTTTACCTTCCACCTTCTTTTGTTTGTTCTCCTCAGATGAGTAAGTTGCTACCTTTTGTGTGCTCTCCAGGTTCTGAATGGATTGCTTAGTAGGGATAACCAGAAAGAAGGAATCTCCATACCTCTGGGAATAATACCCGCTGGTTCTGATAATTCACTTGTTTGGACTGTTTTGGGAGTCAGGGATCCAATTTCTGCAGCTTTAGCTATTGTGAAGGTATCACTTGCTTTCCCCTATGATATTGTTTCCAAACACGACTTGTAGTGTCATGAAATTTAGTTATGCACTGATTGGTGTCATTGACATGATTGACTTAGTGTGTGTGTGTTTTTCCATTAATTATTTATCAATTTGTACATGTGTTCATTTTGGTATGATCCGTGTTCTCCAGTCTCTGTCTAGGGCTCCATATTGCTGCTTTTTTCCCCTATCTTATTTATGTCAAGAGTTGACCGTTTAATGTCTGTGATGATGCTCATTCCACTTTCACAAAGCCATTTTTCTTTTCTTATATAATGCTTCAAAGTGGCTCGCATGCTTAACAATTATGTTCTTCCCTACCTCCCTTTTCATGCAAATACTTGTCATTATGTTTCTACCAACGGAAAATGGAATCTACATCAACATACTGCCTTGAGCACCTGAAATTATTTCAAGGAATGAGATTCTTCTACTTGATGATCACTAGAGCACTATGTGCTTTAACCGGGTCATTATTTCCCAAACCCTAGGATCACCTGAACTGGCTTTACTTCTCGTAGGCTTCTGAAGATGTTCTATCATAATAAAATTGCCTGCCGAACATATGAACTGCTCTACTCTAGTGAATTATGATGTTAAATATGATTATAAGATCCACCGACCATGTTCAATTGAGATTTTGGAGCTAAAATGTGATATATCTATCGAGAAAACTCAAAAATAGCTATTAGCAAACAGACTTGGAAGCAGAAAATTTTTAAGCAAGCAGGAGCATTTTAATGTCAATAGTAATGCCTACAAGAGTATTTAACAGTAAATGGTTGCTTGAATGAGTGAACCAGCTTTGTACAGAGTGATGTTTGTTAATGTCTTATTCCCCTGCACTGTGCTTGAGTGATCTATGTC